>VXBR01003145.1:124547-158066 GCA_013400215.1 Cisticola juncidis | reverse complement strand
AAAAAAAAAAAAAAAAAAGCAGTTACACAGCTTTTCTTTCTCCTTTGCCCCTACTTCCCACACCACTAAAAATGGAACTGGCATTGCAAATAGTATTGTGAATTATTATTATACCTATTTTCATTACTAGGACTACCTTCAGATATGAAATATTAAAATCTATTTTAAAATACAAGAAATCCTCAAGTGTTTTTATAAACATGACTCCCTCTTCTGTTCCAGATGCATTAATTGAATATTAAAAATGCATCATATTTAGATGATATTTAGCTAAGAATTGTGGATGAACAGTATCAAAAAGGCTTCTTAATATACCCACTTGATTATCAATAATTAAACTCACATCAAAAGAACAAAACAGAATTTGAGTTCTGAAAATAATAATTCCAAATGTAATTAACAACACTGATGTATGCTCAGCTGTAAGAGATCATAAAGACTGATATTTTTCAAGGTTAATCCAAAAATAGCCCTTTACTCTAAAATAAAATATATTAACCCTAATGTTGGTGTCATTCAAAAGAGTTTAACTTCTGGACCTTTAAACAAGTGTTTCGAAATATTCATACAAATGCTCTCAAAATCAATAGACATTTTTCTATTTGCTTCAATAACCTGAAACCTGGGCCCTAGTTTTCTTGTAAGACGTTTTCAGGTGATTGAAAAAAACCTGAGAATTTTATAGGCTTACAACTAACGTTATGAGACTAATATAGTACGCTGAACAGATGTTTTAATATAATAGATTCTGCATTATCCTAATCTGTATTGCTTTCCTAATATTGAATATAATGTACATCTATATTTAAACATGCTAAATAGCATTGTATAGTTTTAGGAGTAATTTCAAAGTGCATACTGTTGCTGATGATACAAATCATCTCAGAAATAACACCCTGTTGTTTTAACTCTCACACATTGTTCTATTTCTGACTTGTTTTTCATAACCATCCTTCACATCTGTAAAAATAGATGTGGGTAATATCTTTCTGAGGGCTGCTGTTACATTTGGTTGCAATTAAAACAGGGTTCTGTATAACTGCCCTAACAGTGAGCAAAATCTAATTTATGTGGAGTTCAACTATATGAATCACACTGCATTATTTGGCCCTCCACTGTAATAAACCAAATAAAGCATAGTCTCTCCTACAATTTCTCTCCTCTTCCAGAAAATATAATTTAGGCATATAACAGGAAATTGTAGTGCAAAGATCTAATGCATATATTATCCCCTTAATGTTGAAACAGTAAATAAAGAAAGATGGTTTTGTGCAACCTACAGAGTTTTCCACATCTTCAGGAAACTTGCTAGAGACATGTAGAGGGAAGAACTGCATTTAGGCACCTGGACCCCAAGAAAGCAAGAAGAATTACTGGGATGCATAAACACTTCTCATTACTGCTGTTACTTGGTATCTTCTCAGTCTTGAGAGATTTGCAGATGCAATGCAACAGTTGTCTTTCCTCCTACTCCATGTAGGTTGTTCATGAGAAAATGAGGTGATGTTTCTGTTTCTGGAAGTTTGTCTGTGAAATGTTTCCTTTCTTGAGACAGGACATTGCCTAGAATTTTTGGTACATGGTTTTGATAAAAAGTTATTTCAAACTTGAATGATAGATATTTTTACTGCGTTTATGCAGAAAGCTTTTAGTAGCAAGAAGGTGCAGAAGTGGATTCTGTGGCAAGAGAAGGCTGCCCCGGTGTTGTAGAGAGCCAGTTCCACCAGGCTCTAAAACAGACCTGCTGGTAGCCAAATCTGAGACCATCGGCAAGCCTGGTGGCACCTTGATCATAAAATATATAAGAAAGGGTGAAAAACTCTGTGCAACAACTCTGGGAGAGAAAAGTTTAGATACTGTTTCAGAATCCATAATTTACTCTTGCTCCAGGATGTGTGCAAACTCTTATGTTCTTTATTTGCCCAAGAAAACACATTTCTGATGCTGGATTTTTTTTTTGTAAAATTTTTAGCTTTTTGCAAATCAGATTTTACTTACAGGTGTCATGTCTTTTGGTGCCCATGTAGGTATTTCCAAGTGCATTCTAATTGTGTTACTATTTCTCCTGAGAATACCTTGAATTTCACTTATGTGACTCAAGTATTAGAAAGACAAGTGTAGCTTGGGATACAGACCTAAGTTTTGTGGCATTTTTTGCACTTTACAAATTAAGACTATGATGTTTTCACCTGACTTTCTTTTCTCCATCTGGCATGCCTGCTTTCTGGAAGATTTTCAGAAAATGTTGACATTTCAAGAGTAAATTATAATGACCATGAACCTTTCTATCAACATGAAAAATATCCCTGCATAGCATTTATGTAATGAACCATTATCATAGCAGTCTAAACCAGGCCCATGAAAATCAAATTTCTTGGGTTTGTGGTTTTTATGATACGTTAGAATGTCTCTGTCTGAAAGGTTGGTCTTACTAGCTGGGATGATCCTCAGACTGTGTTTTCTTTGAGTGATGTTTCCATGAAGACTCTACATTGTTATAATTTTTCTTGTACTGCATCAATGTCACTAAATTCAGTGGAAGGAGATCTGTGTACCAAGAAGCTGGAGGAAAAATCTCCTTCCNCCTCCCTCCTTTTCTTTCATTATAAAACCTTCTTTTTTGAACATATGTAATAAAATGTTTTTGCACAGTATCTATCATTTAGCATCATTAGCAAAGTTAAATACAAACCCAAGGAAACCCTGCTATAATGTTAAATAACTAACATCAAAAAGTAAAATAGGATTAGATTTAGGTTGTGTTTTAGTGAGCATTTAAGCCTGAAGCCAGAAATCACTCCTTTTGTCAGTACACACTGCAAAGACAAGTGTGTGTGCCTTTATTTAGAATGGCAAACTATTCTCAAAGAGCAACACAAATTTGAGTGCAGAAATGGAACTGAAGATAAATATAAACAGAGGATCCCAAATTGAGCAATGCTTTCAAAAGTCATAAAAGTGATTTTAAAATCAATTTAGTTTTTGATCAAATTCCACTTTAGGTTTTAGAAGATGGAATTGAAATGCTGAGACCACTTGGTGAGATAACTCCTTGTAACAAAAGCTCCACAGTTTGAATGCTACGCTACTTTTTTCTTCAGAAAATAAAAAATAAGTCATATGGCTGTGACATGCAGGCTGTGCACCACTGTGCACCACTGTGCTTTGGCTGAGCCTGCCAAATAATTTGTGATGATTACCTTTTTAAATTTCTCTGGTGGATTTGTTTTTGTTTGATTTGTTTTGTATTTCTTAGTTGAAGTGCTTTGTTGCAGCTTTAGTTATTTAAATATGGGTTTCAGCCTGCTATGAAAAATGGGTGAACACACACCACTATTGCCATAGAAGCTTCCCTGGTGAGAGAAGTGTGACTGTGAATCCTGGATGTGGGTACTGGTTCTGCTTTTGGCTGCTGAGAATCCTCACATTTTATAATTTTTAAAGTGGCACAGTTAATGAGATATATCAAAATTCATTCCCTATATAAGAGGAGTTGTGGTTGGTTAGTAATGGTTGTCCTGTTAATGTTGACTGGAGGTGTAACTTCTCTGGGGCATTAACGTCTTACTGTATGTTTCCCTGTCCAGCTTCCAGTTTCCAAATACCACCCTGGTCCCAGATACTATTTAGCACTGTACAGTTCTGTTTAGGAGTAAAACTGTTGTGAAGATGGTGAGCAAAATACAGACAGAGCCACAGCATAGCAGAATGTAACTTGCTCCATCAAGAGGCAGGAAGAAATGTAGGGCCTGTTGAACCCAATTTCCTTCCCAATGCTGGACCCACAGAAGATGAAGATGAGGTATGTGCATTGTGAGGGGCATAAATTCATTTTTCTCTAACAGAAGAGTGAAATAGTGACTTCATGTCTCCCTGCAGTAACTGCAGCTCTACTCTGCCTAATGATGAGCTCAGAATTCTATTTGTGTTTGAAATGGCTTTTCCAGTTATCAAGTGTGGTTGAACTCTGATCAATAAATTAAATAAAGAGCAGGCACCAGGGACAGGGTGATAGATAGACAGATTAATAAACTATGCAAATGTATAATTCTAATTTCCTTAGAAAACCAAAGTTAAAGAATGTATAATGATATTTGAGGAGCATACTAACCAACAGTTCTGGTAGTAGCTTGAGCATTTGTTCATGTAATAGAGTATGTATCTCTGTAGAACAACCTACTTGACAAGGGCCATTAAATTTCAATGAAATGTTTTTCTGAACTAGTATTATTGAGAGGACACAGAGAATGTATATCAAAAAAAAGAAAAAAGAAAAAAAAAAAAGGGAAAAAGCCCAGTGCTTGGACAAACGACAAGGCATTTGGGAAGACCCTTAGGGCTCTCACCTGAACATAAATTGAATTTACTAATGACTGTTTTGGAGCAATACAACAGCAGGATTAAATATTCAAAGCTTGAATTTTCAGAGAAAAAAATCACTAACTTCCAATTAAGTTATGTATTGGGGAAATCAGATTCTATGAACATCCTTTACTTGTTTGTTAGAATGACATATTCTGATGTACAAAATAAATTACAGGCAAATAGATTGCAAGACCTCTTCCATGTTTTAACAGCTTTCCTGCATATGCAGCATATACAATAATTGTCACAATCTGACATCTTTAAAGATGTGCATGGGTGTTAAATCAAAGCATTCATTGGCAATTGGAAAATTATTTTATGTCATCATAATAGGCTGAAGGGTATTAGGCAAATTGACTGAAGTTCAGCTCTACCTTTTACCTACTAATATGTAAATGTGATTTCTCATTGAACAATGAAGCTGTAAAAGGAGGCAGATCTGCCTTTCTGTTTCAGTCAAACAGTCCATACAATTAGGGTGAAGTGTCTTGTTTAAAAACCTAATTTCATGCCTACATGGAGACTAAAACTCCATTTGATATGGCCTGTAGAGACATAGACAAGGGCTGAGAAGTGCTTCCTGTGGTCAGCAGTCTCCTGCTGCATGGTTGCAAAATTAGAATGAAGACCACTGAATGTCTGTCCCCTGATGGCTAAACTGTGACTCTTCCAGAGCAAGAAACAGAGAACTGCATAACCAAAGGAGGTAGAGGGATGACAGAAACAGTGCAAGCTGGCCTCAGACCAGGACACTAGGTTTCACATCTGTACAGTCAGAGTAACTACATCACTAGACAGACAAGACAATGATTCCATGTCTTGTCTTGGATAGGGTTAAATATGTGCCATGGGTACTAATTCATTAGCAGCCCAGTGGGAGTGCTGCTATCTGCTGAATTTCTACTTGGGTGTTTCCTAAATGGCTCTCATCTGAGCACTGAGTCAGTCTGTTGTCACATTTCTTTTGAGATGTGAACTCTCAGCTTGAGGTGACAGAGGTACAAGTTTAGCAGTTGTGGTTAAGACCTTATTTCCATATTAAGTGCTTAATTTCTGCTGCTTATATCTTTCCAAGCCATTTACTCTTAGAAAAAAATTTCTCACACTGGTGTCCAATCCAGAGATGGAGTGCCTCAAAAGTTTGATAAAAATCCATTTGCTTGTTACTGAGGTATCTGAATGTAGTAAGGCTAGAGGGGAGTGAGGAAGCACTTCTTATTGCTTAGGCTATGTATACCAGATACTTTCTTTTTTTCTGGAAATTATCAGTGTAATTAGTTTCCATGCTAACACATTTCAAGCTATCACAAAGCTGTCACTTCTCTATCCAGTAATATTCACCCCATACACAATTTGTCTTACCATGAGACACGTGTCTTGTGGTCTCATATTCCCCTTGTGTGTTTTTATAGGGCTCCATTAGAAAGAACAGAGCATATCTACTTTGATATAGTAGATGAAAATAAGTTTAGAAATTACAAAAGTGCTCTGAAAAAAAAATTGAACTCTTGGAAGATATTTTAGTCCATCCCTTAGAGAAATAGTAAAATCTATTTTGCATTAAGTTTTGACATTTTCTTGCATTTTGCCAGCTGAACATGAACCCAACACATTCTGGAGTCTGCAACCAAATTTCAGAAAACATCCAGGATTTTCCCTATATTTTCTGAAATAAAAATGAATGTGCAAAATCTTATTTTTTCTTCCAAATTTCTGAAAGCAAGTTATTTACCCATAATTAGACACAGCAGACCAAATCCAAGTTTGAAAAAATTAATCATTTCCCAGGTTTGAAAAGACAAATGGTTCTTATGCACTAGTTCTCTGTCTACATAGATGCTCCCATATAATTCAGTGTATATTCAGCACTCCATCCTGCCCCTGTTCTTCTACACCTGCTTGTTCTGCCTATGTTCGTCATTCTCCTTTCATGTTTTTTTCTCTGACAGATTGCACTGTAAACTGACTTTTTTTTTTTACTTGCCAGCATAGTGATGGTACCTTTAAAGCATCCAGTATGTTTTTAACCCAGGAAAATGTATACAGAGGAGTCACAAAGAGTCACCTATTTCTTAGGAAGATACTTTCAAAAGTACGGGTAACATTTGAAAGTGTCATGGGGAGGAGAAGCTCACAATTTTATCACAGATTAATATGATGGAGAAGTTATTTTTTTGGGCTACAATGCTCCGGATTAGCTGACAGAAAGGAAGAAAATGCAAGAGGAGACAAAGACATAACTTCTGCTAACATCTGGAAGGTAGAAGAGTACAGAAGCAAGTTGGAGGCTCAGAGGAATATTAATTTCCTTCCTGGATCCTGTCTGTACACCCCATTCCTTCATTATGGCTAGACTTGTTGAGCAATGAGCAATGGAGAGGGAAAACAAGCCATAAAGGATGATAAAAAATTCATGTAGAGGGAGTTTCCAGCAACTCCCAAGAGGAAACAGAGTGGGAGACTATAGCTAATGAAAAGAAATAATCTGTTAAAAGTTCTGGGTTTAGTGGTTTAGTGGTAGTGTGCATTGTAGGAACCCATGTTCATTGTTTTCCCCACAAGGTACAAATGAAAGATGTGATATCCTCAACTCATGAATGCTGGAAAATTTTCATCTGATATACAGCAAGATTTATTCATGGATGATTAAAAACCTAGAAAACAAAACCCACAGAGCCACTGGCTGCAGAATCAGAAAATGTTTCTGTGCTGTGTGATACCAAAACTACTTGTATAGGAATGTTATGATTTAGTTACTTATCCTGCTACATGGAGAGACAGGAAAATTATACTTGACTCTGCTTGGACTCAATCCTCCTGTAGACTGAGCAACAGACTGAATGAAAATGTCAAGAATTTTTTTTCTTGACTGCAGAATATTTTACCATTCTAATGATAGAATGAGTCTTGAGATACAACTTATATCTCTGGTGTACAGACTGAGAAATATTGATTACACTTGCCATGTTATCCATTTCATTTTTTTAATGTAAATTTCTGTTGTTAGGTGAAAAAGTGAAACAGATCTGTCCTTCCCATACTCACTTGAAGTTTAGCATGGTAGCATCTTCTTGGCTCTTTGTACTACTTCTCATTGTCTACTGTAGCTGCCATATGCACAAGAATACATTTGCCGTCTCTTAACAGGCAGCAGATTTAATGTTTTGACAATAAGGCTGGCCCATAGAGGTGGTTTAGTTAGACTTTAGGGATCAAAATGCAAATAGATTTATTCCCCTATGACATGATTTTGTTTTTCCATTGCCTCTGTCTGCCTCACCAGCAAACTGAGATAAGAAGCTGTTAGTTTTCTTTCTCTTCAGGGAGACATGCCAAAACTTAGCGACGTAGGTTTTGTTTGTTTGTTTGTTTGCTTTTTGGTGAACAAGCATATAGTGGTTGCTCATTCTTATCATTATGAATAGTTCCTATTTTCCTTTTTCTCAACTGTCCTCTCTGCAATGTCTAGGAAAAAATATCTTTTGAGAATTTTCACTGAAAAGTATTCTTTTCTGTTTTTTAACTCTCATTTATGACTTCTATTCTTATTCATTGGC
Source organism: Cisticola juncidis (assembly GCA_013400215.1). Lineage (NCBI taxonomy): Eukaryota > Metazoa > Chordata > Aves > Passeriformes > Cisticolidae > Cisticola > Cisticola juncidis. Next base: position 150,144 of record VXBR01003145.1, on the reverse strand, counting down.
AACCTTCATTTATCATTAAATTAAAAGAAACAAAGTAAAACTTTTTAATGTTTTTGAAAATCTGAGGTTTAAATTGAAGGCATTCTGAAGCCATGATTTATCCAACAAGGAAAACAGAAAAAAACCCACTATGCTGTGCTTTCAAAAGTCCTTAATTTGTACTTATAAAGGGATGATTGAATATTATCCTATTACTACTGATGCACATGATTTATCTCCATGTGCCTTTAAAACCCCATGGAAAAAGCGGACATACTAATTTATTACTTTCTTAAGTTCTTCTTTATGTTAATTGGAATTACTCTTATTAAAAAAAGAGACCAAAACCCAAACAAAAAAAATGATGAATAAATTAGCTGCTCTGTAATTTTTTTTCCCTGTGATTAAAACTGGAAAAGGAACACATATTTTGTCAATAAAATGTTACAATATATTTTAGTCCACTTATTTCTGTGAAGTGCTAAAATTTCTTTATAAACAGGAAGAATGAAAATGTTCAGCACACGATTAGAGACTTTTCCTTTTTTTAAAAAATACATAAAATGTTGTACTCAGTCTAACAATATTACATTCAGAATAAACATACTGTGAAATATGGACTACAATATTCAGTCTCTTTCTGCCAAAGGGAGGATAATATCAAAATATCATAATATCATTATGGGTCCATAGATACATCAGTTTTAGAATGAGATTGCAAGATCCATGGCAATTTGAATGGCACACACTATTACAAGCTTTTCTTTAAAAATTGCATTCTCCTTTTTTATAATAATACTTTATAGTATATGATAGGATGAGCTAAGTATGGCACTAGGTATTGACTTCTGAAGGAATGTAATTAGATTTTGGTTGCTCCTTAATGCCTTATGATCCTCCAGATGGGTTTGCAAGGTGAATAAGCTATTCTGATAGATAACAATCCCTGTCCTCCTCCTCCTTTCGTGAAGTCTTATGATTTCCAGTCATCATGTGACAGAAAATTTAGTTTTCACATGAGTGAATCCTGCTACCATACTATGTAACAGGTCCACATATGTCATTTTTGTCCCTTGCTTGTCTTGTCCTTTCACTTGTGTTTATTTCCCTTCTTTTCCTTTCTAATTTAGCCTCCCTGAACATACATAAAGGGTCACTTTTTTTATTACACAGTGAAGTCAAGAGGGCTGTAGTTGCAGCGGTGCATAGCAGGGAGTAGGTAGAGCAGCTCTGTGTTTTTGAAGATAATTATGATGGCCTATATCCATAGGATCTCCATGAACAGTTGTCCTAAATTATCTTTGTCTTATACAGCTGGCACTTAGAGAGTGACTGTGGTGTTGTAAGGATTGAGCAGAAAAATAATTTTACTTATGTTTCCAATTCGTACATCAGTTGCTATTTCCACACGTAGATAGCACTGTTTGTTGGAGAAAGACTTGGGGAGATAAACCCAGAATGACTATCATGGTGAATAGCCATAGTGAGAAAGTTCTCTGAGCTAACCGCTGATTCTGAAGTGTTCTCAACTCTTAAGCACCCTGTTCCTGAAATATAGGGAGAAAAACTACAGGTTTTTTGCTGTAGGAAACATTTAAGTATAATTTTCCTCCTTGGGATACATTGCTGTGTTTGGGAAATACTATAAATAATTTTTTTGCTGATGGAAATATGCTTATGTTTGAATTGTAGTACTTAAAATATAATATATTTATTTAGTTATTTGAAGGTATATATACTGACAGGACACAGCTGCACACCAAAAAGCTGTTTAAATATAACAGTGTTGAAAATGGGAAAAGAGAAAGATTATTTGAATAGTGTCAAACTCATTTAAAAAGAGTTCATGCTTTTATCAAAGTCTGTTTCCCCTTGACACTTTTTGAGGTATCATTTCTTGCTGTTAATTGCCAGAGAAAAGCATTCTGGCAGTGCCAAGCTGTGGAAATTGTGGAGCATTTCTCTTTCTGCATTAATTGCTGCTTCAGATACATGTACCACTGTATACTGTAGAGCTTTTCTCTGTGTGCCAGAGGGAAATTTCAATATGACGTTAAAAATTGGCTTGTTTTTCTGTTTGTATGTTTGATCAAAACCACAAAGCTCTCTCTTGCTTTGCTTACAGAGGTGCATGGAAGGGATCCCCAGTGTGTAGTCTGTGTGAGACCAAAACTCTTTCAAATTCATACTCTTGGGCCTCTGTAGTAATGATAATAGACATTAAAGTCTATACTTATGTCTAAAGGATATTTATATGCACTGCATGAAGTAGTTACTAAATCTCTGTACAATTTGCTTTGCTTTGTACAAAAGTATTTTTGAAAGATATCTACCCCAAGGTTACTTAGAAATTACTTTTCATGAGAGAATTTTATTTTCTCTCTTGGTCTTTCTATGCTGTTAATAAGCTGTAGCACAAATGAAGTTAAAACACTAATAGAAACCTTAAGAAATTACTGTAATAAGAGGCTAAAATTAATTAAAAGTAAAATAATGATCCTTAGCTACTAGGCCTATTCTAAATAATATCTCCTGTTTTAAGGCCAGATTCCAATACAGTTTTCAAGCTCATAGCTTTTCCAACTATTGTCTTAAGGAAATAAATAGTTTCATCTTCCATAGGTCTTCTGGACCATTGGTATGTATATGCATTATCACTTACTGAATTTGCTGTTAAGAATTTTGTATTGTTAGGAGAATGCCTAGAACCCATGATGTAATATTCTCTGGGACATTTTTGTTAGTTATTTGGTGGCTTACAAACATTCCTGGCCACTTCCCTAGATTCCAGTTTCCTGGATGATGGTTATTTTTTTTTTCATCCACTTGGAAACTACTCTTTTTTTATGGAAACACTATTCAAATTGGGTTTCACATAATTCAAATGAATTTTGGAAGGGAGAGGACTAGTTAGAACATAAGTAGGTTCTAATAGAATTTGGTCTTAGATGAGAGGGATCATGACATATACTGGTATCAATTAACTGCATTAATTGATAGCTGAATTCCAAAATGTGGCAAAATACATAGAGCATCCATCTAGCATTTATCTAAATAACCATCTTTGCTATAGAATTTGATTAGCAAGAATGGCTGTGTAAGCTTGAATGATATTGTTTGGAGCATGCTGCAAAACTATATGTTTAAATTTACTTTATGGATTTAAGAAAAAAAAAATTTGGCAGTCAAATATCACACACTCTGTTACATTGAACCATATGTTTTGGAAAGAAGCTGAAAATTTGTTTTCCTGTATTATACTGCTGCAGGATACCATTGATATCAAGTCACAGCATCAGTTTTCAGGAGACGGATTTATGGCAAACTGGTTTATGACATGTCTCGTCCACTTATAATTTTTCTCTTACACCCTACTCACATTCTAGTCCTGTGCTGGAAATCCAATTTATTCTATTCCACTGGATTACAATCTCCTCCATGTACTAAATGCATCCTCAGTAGGAAAAACAAGTTCTCAAATTGAATATGAGGTTCCCATTTGCCACATTAATAGATGCCTTTCTAAAGTAATTAAATAAACAAATACAAATAAGTAGTATATATGAATAATTAATTGGCAAAATGTAATGTTTCATTTCAACTTAAAGCTAATTAAATGTCTTGCAGTCAGTGTTCTTAGAATGGCATAACACTGGAGGAAAAATTATATTAATCATTCAGAAGTTATTTCTGTTATAAACTAATTAATTTGTTTTCTGTCTTTGTGCAATTGGTAAAAGCATCTAGAAACTACAGTCTTAACTAAAATAATTCAGATCTTAAATCTTTTAAGATAGTTCACAGAAAAAGATTTCTGTACTCTTTTTGATTTAAAAAACCCTTTTCTCTAGACAAAGGTAACTAATTTATTCACCCAAAATAAAAGAACAATCAAAATCTTGGGATACCAGCTGATAAATAAAACTGTGTAAGCTTGTATGACTGTGTTGAGCTATACATAATGACTTTATATGTGGGTGGAACATGACTGATCAGTTTCTGGGATTTCAGTTTTGGTTTAAGACTTAATTTGATTTTAGGATTTCAATCAGTACAGTGCCTAGGCAAGATCATGGAATTTAGCACCCAAGCCTATTGTTGCATGGAAAATCTCTTATTTCCTACACTAGTATATGCCTGCATCCATTAATATTTCTTATGTATCATAAGAAGAATACGTGATCACACTGGCAGAGAAATAGTAGACTGATCCAGAGTGATTGTTCATGGTGTAGGTTCCTGATGCCTGAAAGGAGTCCATTAATCAAATGAGTGTTAGAAAAGATGGTTATTCATATGAAATTGACAGGGACCTTGTATAGAGAGACAGTAAACAGAGGCCCCATGCTTTCAACAATGCAAATTAGGTTTATGTGGAAAAACTAAAAATTAGATAAAAATCCCTTGCTTAAAATTTATATTCAATTTTATTTGATTCATATTATTGTGAAAACACAAAATCATTTAAGAAGCAACTTTGAAACTTGCATAAAATGTATATGCTATAGTAAAAAACAAATATCAACCATTTTGTGAAAAATCATTAAAGAATCATTGTTAACATGATATGCTCTCTCTGCAGGGTATAAAAGATGACTTTCAGCAGTTCATAGTGACAATGCTAATCTTAGAAGCATAGAATGGTTTGGGCTGAAAGGGACTCCAAAGATTATCTAATTTCAATCTCTCCACCATGGACAGGGACACTTTCCACTGGACAGGTTGTTCAAACACTCATCAAATCAGCCTTGAACACTTCCAGGCAGGGCTTTCTCTGGGCAACCTCTTCCAATGTCTCACCAACTTCACAGTAAAAAAATTCTCCCTTATATCTAATGCCTTCTTTAAATTTGAAGCCACTTCCCCTTGTCCTATTGCTACGTGCCCTTGTAAAACGTCCCTCATCAACTCTCGTAAGTCCCCTTTAGGTACTGGAAAGCTTCTATAATGTTCTTTAAGGAGCTCTCTTTCCTCCAGACTGAACAGCCCCAACTCACTCAACTGTCTTCAGCAGAAGAGGTGTTCCAGCTGTCCCAACAGCTTGGTGCCCCTACTCTTGATCTGCTCCAACAGGTCCATATCCTTCCTGTGCTTGGCACTCCAAAGCTGGATGCAGCACTCCAGGTGGGGCCTCCTGACAGTAGATCAGAGTAGATAGAGCAGGAGAATCCCCTTCTTAGACCTGCTGGCCACTCCTTTTTTGGTGTAGCCCAGGATATGGTTGGCTTTCTGGGCTGCGAATATGCACTGCGAGATCGTGCCAAGCTTCTCATCTACCAACACACCCAAGCCCTTCACCTCTATTCTCATTCTACCCTGTATTTCTGCTTGGGGTTGCCCAGACTCATTTGCAGGACCCTATACTTGAATTGGTTGAACTTCATGAGGGTTGCATGGGCCTGCCTCTCAAGCCTGTCAAGGTTCCTCTGGATGGCATTCTTTCCCTCCAGTGCATCGACTGTAGCACTCAGCTTGATGATGTTGGAAATGTTGCAGAGAGTGCACTTGATACCACTGCCCGTCTCACCAACAATGATCTTAAAAAGTGGGAATCCCAACAAAGACTCCTGAGGAATTCCTCTTGTCACTGCTTTCCCCTTTGACCACAATTCTTTGAATGTGACCATCCAGTAAACTCCTTATCCACCAAACTGCCCATTTGTCAAATTCACATCTCTCCAATTTAGATAAGGGTGTTGTGTGCAACAGTATCAAATACTTTGCACAAGTTCAGGTAGATGATGTCAGCCACTTTTCCCTCATTCAACACTGCTCTTACTCCATCATAGAAGACCAATGAGTTATTCAGGTAAAATTAGTGAAGTCATACTGGGTGTGACCAACCACCATCTTGTTTTCCATATGCCTTAGCATACTTTTCAGAAGGATCTGCTCCAGGCACAGATATGAGACTCACTGGCTTGTAGTTCCCCATGTCTTCCTTTTTCCCCTCTTTAAAAATGGGGGTTTCCTCTTTTCCATTCAGTGGGAACTTCATCAGAATGCTAATTGTCTCAAATATGATGGATAGTGGTTCATCCATATCTTTCAACAATCTGCACAGGATCTGTGGGTGTGTAAGATAAGGATCCATGGAATTGTGAACCTCCAGATACCTTAAATGGTCTCAAACATGATCTTCTCCAACAATGTGCAGTTCTTCATTCTCCCAGTATCTATCTTTCCCTTCTGCAACTTGAGTAGTGTGGTTGGAGCACTTGATAGTGAAGACTGAGGAGAAAAAGTCATTGAGTATCTCAGCCTTCTCCATGTCACAGGCAAACAGGTGTCCTATTTCTTTTCAAAGTGATTCCTCATTTTCCCTAGTCTTCCTTTTATCACCAAGTTACCCACTGAATTTTTTCTTGTTGACCTTAATATCCCTGGCCAAGTTTGATTCTGTCAGGGCTTACCTGACCCCTGGCTGTTCAGACAATCTCTCTCCATTTGTCCCAGGGATAAGGAGTTAAAAGACCACAGTCTTCTGTCTCAAATCACAGTTGAGTTCTGTCACAAATCACCATCTCAAATGTTGTTAACACAGAACTCCCACTGTGCAAAACTGAGTCAAGAAGCAACTGCTCATGTGTGATCATTGAAGCCCTCACCCCCTGCCAAATATTCCTCTAAGGACGCCTGAAACTTGGACTGTAAATTAAGCTACTGTGATAAGATAGAGATGGTACTATTGTCCAAGTATTATCTAAAGCCTATGGGGTGGTAAAAAAGCTGGGAGAGAAGAATGTATCACTGATCATGGACACAAAGCATCCACAAGGAAAACTAACTCAACAATTGTACTTAAATCATTTTAGGAAAAAGATGATTATGTCAGGGGGAGATTGAGGCCCACCGACTCAAGAAACCCCTTGACTCAAAAGGACTAATTAACATTAGAAGTGACAGAATCATTTAACCAAGAGAATAAGAGAAGTGTGTAGCCAACAAGCATCAATTCCTTTTTGTGCAAAAACATATAAATAGTGAAAAGTTTTGAATGACCTTGGGATCGCAGCACTAATAAGCCCAGGGCGAAAAAGGACCAACAGGATGCCACTTGATGCATGGGTGGTGGCTGTCTTGTGCTTAATCTGTCTCTCTCTTCACCCCCCTCTTTTCTATTTGTTTCTATCTCTCTACCTGACAATTTACTGTTAAATAAAATCCATTGGCTGTTGACTTTGGTACATGGTCTCATCTGCAACTTAATTTGGGTACAAGTATCTCTCAGTAGTCAGATTTTAACACCAGACTACCTGTCTCTGTTTCCATTCTGTGTAGGCTTCCTCTTTCTTTGGATTTTTCTAGGATTTCCTTGTTCATATATGCAAGCCTTCTGGTGGTTTTGCCTGACTTCCCCCTTGCCAGAATGTATAATTTCTGAGGTTTCTGAGGTTGGTGTAGAATATCAACTGGATTTCTTCAGCCTCTATTCCCTCCAGTGCTTTATTCCATGGTACTCTACCAAGGGGACTCCTGAAGTGGCCAAAGTCTGCTTTTCTGAAATCCAGGACAGTGAGATTGCTGTGAGTCTTTCTGCCTTAAGAATCATGGACAACACCATTTTGTTGTCAATTCAGCCAAGGCTGTCCATAAGCTTCACATTACCCATAAATCCCTCCTGGTTGATGAGCTACAGCATCTCTCCTCATGGGCTTCTCTATCACCTGGAAGGAAGTTGTCACCCATGAATTCCAGAAAAATGAAGTATCACTTGTGTCCTGCTGTGTTCTTCCTTCAGCAGTTATTGGTGTGGTTGAAATCCCACATGAAGTCAGGGCTTATGAACACGAGGCTGCTCTTATCTCTCTATAGGGGGCCACATCTACTCAGTGTTCCTGACTGGGCAGCCTATAGAAGACCCCCATTATAATGTCATATGTCCCTGCCCTCCCTTTAATGCTGACCCATTAGTTCAGCTCCTCATCCATCCTCAGGCAGAGCTCTGTGAGCTCCATCTGATCATAGACAATTCCCCCTCATCTTCCCTGTCTGACCTTCTTGGGACCTGTATCCTTCTGTTTCAACATTCCAACCATAGGAGGTATCCCACTGTGTCTCAGTTATGCCAGTAAGATCATTGCCCTGCAGGTGTGGCCATGTCTCTAAGTCCATTTGTTTAGTTCCAGCCAGTCAATTTTGTTGTTTATATATATTTTCTATAAATTCCTCCTATTGGAGGAAGTAATTACAACCTACTTTTCGACAGCATTTATTTTACTTACCAGCACCCAGCATTAGGAGAGGGAGTAGTAACTCACCCAAATCCCTAGGAAGGCATCATGGTGCTCACCATCTGGATTTTTGTGGCCAGATGGCCATAAAACTAACTGATTTTGCACAGCTGTATTTCAGTTTATTACCTGAGCCTTGTTCATAGCAATACCAAACCAGAATTGCTCCCCAAACAGCAGAACTAATGAAGCTTTGTTTTCTACAGATGTTCTTAAGTACCAAAGACACTGTGCAATGTCACTGATATTAAGTCTTGCCACCCGTTGTGGAAAACATACCTTCTTGTGGTCCCTAAACAGGCTCTAGTAACCACTGGTCAGTTCCACAAATCCAGCAATTTCAGTGCCACCCCCTAGGTGTTTTCCTACTCTCTGTCCTTCTTTGCATGGCTTGTCAAGTAAGTGCCATGTCCTTGATGTAAAGGTACTTTCTGATTACTTGGCCTGCCAATGTACGAGCAGTCAAATGAATGAGGATTACAAATAATCTCCCAATTTAGCAGTTCCCACATGCAAGCATTACAGTGATGTCTCTTTTTCAAGCTAGTTTTCATTCAGCTTGTAGACAGCGATAATATTTTGCAGACTTTTACCCTTTTTTTTTTTTCCTCTACTGTGATTAGGTACTGGGTTCAAACACAGTAGGATAAATCTAGTAGACATATATTCTTTATGAATTTGGAAGTTACTTTTGCTTAAGGACAGGGATGGCAAATGCAAATTATTAACATTTTTCAATTTCTTGAACTTTATACCCTCCACTTAAAATTTGTTATACTGATCTGTCACTGAAAAACAGTGACATTTTTTTTGTAGCATTTTTTATTTCTTTGACTCACAGTTAAAAACTGTAGCATATTAAATTTCAAAGCGAAAGCTTTGGTTTGGGTTTTGCTTTGATTTTGTTAGTTTAGGTTTGGGTTTTTTTAAAATTCCGTTACTGATTTCCTTTAGCATTTCACACATAAAATCTGTTCTATTATTGAGGGCCAGTATATAATTTACGTTCTGGTTTTAGTATGATATCTAGGTCTATGTGACTTTCTGTAGTAGGAAGGTAATTTTTCATTTATCTTAAGGGAATGATGTAGCAAAATCTATCAAAATCTAGAAACAAACCCCCAGTATATATATGTGAACCATTGGTGCATATGAATATTGCTGTTATACCAAAAAATTGTTTCTGAAATAAGCATCAATACACCTCTAAATCTTTAAAAACCTTATAAATACACATACTCACCCCCTCTTATTTTTAATTCTTATATGTAGCAGATTTACAATATCCTAAAAATAGTCAGATTTGAGCTTTTTTGAAAGAAAAGAGACACACAATGGCTCAAGAAAGCCTAATAGCTGCTTACTACTGTTTGTTCAAAGTAATTTTTTCTGCTGTTCTGAACTGGGGAAAAATGATGGTGAGTAAAAGACTGTTCCTGACACGACTATCTCATGAGCCCATAGAGTCACAGAGGTCAAAATAATATTCCGATCCATACATAGACAGCTACAGAACACAATGACCCATGTCTATACTATTAAATTCTCTTTTATTTTAAACAGAGTGCCTGCAAACCTGTTGCTAACATTTTTTTTTTTTTTTAGGTTTTTATTTCTAAGAGTAACACCTCTGAGAAAGTGTAATATTGGGCATCATCTTTAAATTGCACCCTTCTTCTTTCTTAAATCGTCATTTTACTCTCTTAAGAGAATAAAAATTATAGCTAGAGCAAACATCCTTCTCTCCAAAGATTTCCACTAGAAGAGATTGGCAGAGACAATATTGGCTCATCCAAATGTCAGCAATAATTTCCCAAAGCTACTGCCATTTTAATTTTATAAGTATTGCCACTTTCATTTTACATGATTGTCAAACAGGCGCCCCATAATGATTTCTTCTTCCAACAAGTCTCCCAGTGTTGAGAATCCTTCAGTTATCCTATATTTCATGACTGTTCTATTTTAATCTACTGGGGCAATGTTGTAAGGCATATCCAGACATATAATGGATATGTAATGCATAACAATCAGTTAACTAACAATCAGTTTTCATTTTTTGAATTCTTTGAAAGAATACTTCATTTCTGTTTTGATAGTTATTTTAAAGAGACATACACTCACAGAATAGTTTGGGTTGGAATCAACCTTTAAAAGTCATCTAGTCCAACCTCCTTGGAGTGAGCAGGGATATCTTTAACCGGAAGTTGTTCAGAGCCCCATCCATCCTGACCTTGAATGTTTCCATAGATGTGGCATTTACCACCTCTCTGGGACACCTGTTCCAGTGTTTCACCATCCTCACTGTACAAAAACTTCTTACTTATATCTCACCTAAATCTGCTCTTTTCTAGTTTAAAACCAAACGCCCTTGTTGTGTTGCAGGAGACCCTACTAAAGGTAGGGTCTCAACTGAGCAGTCCTCAACTGAGTAGTCCTCAACTACTTCTAGCCTATTCTGACTCTCCAAATGAATTCAATTCAATAATGAATTTTTTGCAAGGATGCAAATCACAATGGACACAGTAATGTCATGGACCATTTTGATAACTTCAAAACATTGAAACAACAGATTTCCTTTATTTGAAACAGTGTCTGGGATTGTTTCATTTCCTAATATAAATACACCAATGTCCAATCATAATTTTCAACTGCTGATCCCACCAACCATAAATTTTCAAAAGAACATATTTTCCACCATGTGCTCTACTTCCCTTCATACAGTTTAATATTTTCTGTGATCTGAAGAAAGTTTTGGTCAGTTACCCTTCATTAATACCTCAGTATAAATTAACCAAGCTGGAAGAGTATAAAACAGATTTTTCAAAAACCACGCAGAAGATACATTGATCTTTTCTGGCGAGTGTTAGTGCTCTCAGAAAGAAGTGACTTAGGCACACTTCTAAATTGGGAACAGGAATTTGTAGATCAGTATGGGTGTTTAAATTTTACGTTTCATTGTTGCTCTGGTCTACTATTTTCAGTAGGGTTTTCAACAGAGTATCCCATGAATAGGGTTTGGAGCAAAGGTTTGTAAACCATCTGCAGTATCAAACTGTTTTAATACAGCATTTTCAGCCATGTCTCTTGAAGAAATGAGATGCATGCAACCAATTTGTCTCTCCATCTGTGTATTTGTAAATATCTCCTAATAAATTCAGAATCTGTTGGTCATTTAAATCTTTTTGAGTGTAAAGTTGTAAAGGATATTCTCTTACTATCAATTTAGTAAAAATTGCTGACTAGATATCATTAGTAAAGGAAAAGCAAATGCTAATCTGGCCTGTATTTCCTCCAGAATGAAATAAGCAGCTATCTAACCAATAGATTTGAAGTTTTGAACCCAGCATTTTTTCTGTTAAATGAAAAATGGAATGGAATTTTGTGCAAGAAAGAAATAAAAGGGCTTTAGGGACATGACAGGGAATAGGAGAAATGGAGAAATTATTAGAAAATACAGAACACAGCCAAATAAAAATTTGAATTTAATTATCTCTGTTTGTTTTGTAACAACTCCCTTTACTTAGCCATGTCATTATATTAGCACCAGTGGATCAGAAAGTGATAACAACAAGAGAAAGGTGCTAATACAAAGTTCATTGTTTAAGTGCCTTTGAATAGAAGAGTGAGAAAATTATCAAGGAGCTGACACAGCAGGGGCTGCTGACAGGCAGTCTAGGTGCCAAAAGACAGCAGAGAGGGATTTGTCTGAGGCAGATTTTTAAATGAAAACAGGAGGTACAACACTGAAGCATAATATCTAGAGAGTGGCATCTATCAGAAATTGGGTATTTTTTTTCTGATTTCCAGGAGATCCAAACTCACCAAAAAACCCTCTGGTTTTTTGAAAAAACTAGAAAAGAGCAGATTTAGGTGAGATATAAATAAGAAGTTTTTTGTACAGTGAGGATGGTGAAACACTGGAATAGGTGTCCCAGAGAGGTGGTAAATGCCACATCTATGGAAACATTCATCTATGGAAAATTTGCTGCTTTACCCAGAGGCAAAATATAGAAATTAATATACTTGGACTCCTTTTCCTCTGAGAGGAGGAATCCTCAGGATGCCACTGCATTCAGTCTCCAGTTTGAGGATGAAAAAATGCAGCCTGACACAGCAACCTTGAAAGATTGCTGACCCTCTCTTGTAGCTTTTACTTTGGATACAATCTAAATTAGAATTATTCACCACTAATTTTGCAGTTATTCTCAAGAAACTTAACTGCCTGACACCTTAGCTTTGAAACTTGGTAAGTCAAGGGAATAATAATTTTAAATATACTACTCTTGAATATGTGAGAGCTACAGCAGGTAGTTAAATGGATGGATAGATAGATGGAGAAAGGGAGCATTAGTTATCAAAATAGCTGGTGAAGAAGGGAAGCTGTGAAAGACTATGCCTCTCCTCAACAAATAAGCTTTATAGAAGAATACACATTGTTTCTACTTTCCCTGCCTTTAATACCTAGGAACAGAAACTATTAGCAGAGATTATAGCAGTGGACATGTGCCAAAGGAATCACATTACTTTTTATTTTTAGAGGAGTAGATAAAAAATACTCTATTTATGTGGAAGATGTTCTCAAGGAGGCATGTAAGTAATACATAAACATGCATCAACACATATATATAGAGTAAATGTAGGTAGAATTTCCTTCCTCTGATCTGCATTGCAGATATCCTATCTACATCAGGAAATTGTGCTGCATATTCTCTAGTCATTTTGCATACAGAGTAGCCTGAAAAAATTTGCATAAGAGTTCCACAATTTATATGATGAGAGTATTTTTTCCTAGATATCTAGAGTGACTTTTTTTTTTTTTTTTTCTGGTATAGGAACACTGGGATTTTTATGAAGCTTCTTATTATTCATACATTTATTCCTTCATTTCTTAATTGCAGCATTTATAAGATCTGGTTAGTTAAAACTCTCAGGATTTGATCATCAAAATAAACCTTATTCATTCTGATTAATTTAAAATGAAAAAACAAATACAATTTTTACCGTGTACCTCAATGATGATTTACTCTATATCTGAAATAGTTTTCCGAATCACGATCTAAGATTCTAATGCATTTTTTACTCCATTACTACTTCTTGAAGCTAAAAGAAAAAATACAGAAGTGAGATCTTTGTTTCCTTGTGATGTTGCTAATAGGGCATTATATTTTCATACAGAATTTAATTACGTTACTGAAGATTAATAATCTTCTTTATCTACACAGCAACACTTAAAATAGCTAAACGAATGATTACACATTAGCACGTTCACTAACAAACAAGGATATATTAATGTCCATTTATTTCAGAGAAAGGTTATTGATTTTTTAAACACAAAGCATCTCAGTGAAATATTGGTGGAACCCTCATGTATAGTAAAAACTAATGATGTCTTTGACTTTGCACCAATTATTAAAAATCTTAGTGCAGACAGAAGATTTGACATTTTTAATATTTTGACACCTTCAAGAATCACCAGGCAAATAATCTTTTTTCCTTCAAGGCAAGTTGTTACAAAATCCAGTGCAATAAGTGAAGGTCTCCGTTTCAAGAGACCTTTAGGATATTAGTTTGAATCTTTATTGTCTTAGAATCACATTGAAAAATCTAGAAGGCCACAACTTCTAGTACAGAATGAATGCAGAAGTCAGTATTCCACATCTCATAAGAAATTCATTCTTTTTTTTGTTTTGTTGGTTTTGAGTTCTTAAAAGAAAACATATTATGTGAATCTGTCATAAGAACTACTCTTCTGACATGGATATCAGTCATATACATGCACATCAATAAACATAATGCAATTGCATCATCCATTGCCTGCCTCACAATTGGAAAGAGATTTTTTGCTCTAATGAAAAATTTTGCATTAAGTTATGGTTTGGTTTGTTGTTGGCATTCTCTTCAATGTAAATTTCTTAAATGTGTACTGTGTCATTTCTTTGTATTTTGATTTAACATTATTACATGAATCTGTCAACTTCTCTTGCCCATACTTTGTAAGTTGTTTGCTACAAGAAGCTGCTCACCATAAAGTTATTGTAGAAATTAGTACTAAAGATTGACATAGCTCTCCTTCACATGATGCTGTAAAAACAAAATAAAAAGAAAATGCTGCCTTTCATATACAGTACAACAAGCACTTTTAAATGATGAAAAAGACAATTTATCTTTTTATTGAAGATAAAATGTTTTTCTCCATAAAAAGGGAATATTGTTCCAAAGAGGTAAAACACTACAAAAAAATTTCTTCCATAAACTGCTGCTTAAGTCAGAGAGCACACCTAAATTGGAGTATATATACATTTTAAAGAGAAATGAAATTCAAATTTTGCAGTTCTTCACTTGATTTATGCTGTTAATTGGAGTTTTCTTGATGAACTTTTTACAAATTTCTCTGCCCTTGATGATTTTTTTTTTTATTTTTCAGATTAGGCTATAAAGGCAGAAAACATTAGAAGTGTGTATCAGAATATTATAAATAACAATATAATGAGAAAATTACTTTCAAAATAGAATATCAGAAAACACGAGAAGTTTGGAGTCTTCATTTGTTGAAGATTTGATGAACATCATGAGGCATGGCCTTCACGTCAAGGGAGGTGATTCTCCCTCTCCACTGAATTCTCCTGAAACACCACTTGGAGTGCTGCATCCAGCTATGGGTACCTCAGCACAAAAAGGACATGGATCTGCTTGAGTAGGTCCAGAGGAGGGCCATGAACGTGAGCAAAGGCTGGAGCATGTTTCCTCTGAACAATGGCTAAGAGTGTTTGGGTAGTTCAGCCTGGCAAACAGGAGGTTATGCAGGGACTTTATTACATCCTTTCAGTATTTAAAAGGGAGCTTATAGAAAAGATGGGGAGATACCTTTCATCAGGGAGTGTAGTGAAAGGATGAGGGGCAATAGTTTTCAGCTAATGGGTTTAGTTTAAATATAACCCTTCTCTGTGAGGATACAGAGGCACTGGAACAGGTTATTGGGAGAAGTGTATATCCCATTCCTGGAAAAGTTCAAGACCAGGTCAGATGGGACTTTGGGTAACCTGGTCTAGTTGAGTATGTCCCACTACACAGGGGTTGGAAGCAAATGCTATTTAAAGTCCCTTCCAACCCAAGTCACTCTATGATTGTATATGTTATTGTTGATGAATTTGTTACCAAAGAAATAAGCATAGTTTAACCTCTTTTTAATTATGCTTTACTTTTCCATTGTTGTTCAAAGAATAAACCATCTTGCTCATTGTCGCAAGTCAACATCCAGCACTTCCTTCCTAACAACAAAGATGTGGATCAATTTTTTAGAATAGTATTTTAAACTCCAGTTTTGACTTGTGACTTTTTCAGGTGGAAAGTCTCTGGGACCATCTGTAGTTGACCTGGCCTGGCCTGCAGCAAATTTAAACTAAGTGTAGAGTTTTCTCCAATACGGTGGATGTCAATCAAATTTAACCGGGTTAAATACAAGACAGAGCACAAATTCAACATGGCTGAGAAAAATATACTTTGTCTTCAGCTCAGGAGTGGAAGGCAGCTGTTACCACATTGTGATTTAAGGTCATTTGACTTGTATAAGAATGGGAACTGCATCCTTTTGCCTCTGTTCCCCCTAAATGTTCAAAACATCATAGCCTACATTATCTGCTGAATGGTATTCTTCTGTCAGATGAATTCTGACACCTCAGGTGTTAGGGAACACTCCTATCTAGCAAAGGAAAATAATCTTACAGTTGGAAAGAGTACATTACAGTACAAAAGTATCTTGAAGAGAAGTGTAAAATAAAATTAAAAAAAAAAAAAAAAACAAAAAAAAACCAGCAGAGGCCAATACCGGACTGTAGTGGGTTTGGTAGTCTCACGGTGATATCCCTGATACAGGCCCCTGGTAAGCAGAACACGTCTCCAGAAATTGCATCAAGTCAGCAAAGAGATGCCTCTGGACCTCTCAGAAGAGAGTTGCCTGCTACTATTAACTGTCACCTTTCCTTAATTGCATTGATTGTTATATAGGGAAAGATTGAACTGCCTTATTCAGCTCCAGTGACTCTACTGATGTCTTTCATTTTAATCCTGTAGAATGGTGAAGATGTTCTGCCCTCCTGCAACTCCTAACCAATATAAGCTACAATTCTTCTGTATTGCTAACCCCCTCCCATCTGTGTATTTTGATGGAAGAGGTTTTGGCTGTTTGGCCATGGGCTGTGTGTCCACTGCAGATGGCTCTTGGAACCAGCTATCCAACTCCTTATCAGCCTCCTTGGTCCTGCACAGTCTTCTCACTGCCTCCTGCTGCTCAGACACTTGCAACGGAAGGTGTCTCACTAGAGCACACCTTTTGGAAGCAGATCTGCTGCCTGTCCTTGTCCCAAGAGAAATACCTTGACATTTCCTGTAGTCTGAGGTCTGCACTGCAGCCTCACCCATCAGAAGCTCCCTCTGGGTGGTGTCTTCAGACACCAGGGTAGATGGTACAGACCCTCCCAGGAGGAGTGGCAGCCTCGGGACTCAGACAAGTGTGACATTCTGAGTGAAAATTCACCTCTTTTGATAGACTGTCTCCCAGTTTTCTCTTGGTTGAGACTATTCAATCCCTAGCAAAGAAGTTAACATGATTTTCTTATACCAGACTCTAGATTTTAAGTCTTATACACAATACCTATCAACATCTCAACCAAACTGATTTAGTGTTGAAGACACAATTCAAAATTTAAAAAACCCAAAAATATTTCCAAAGCAACTAAGTCCATGAACACTGGAATAAACAGAACTTGGTTTTCATTTGACTCAAAAATTAACAGAAACTTTCCAAGGAATTTTTGGAAACCTGGCTAACTTTGTGACCTTTATGTCTAACAAATGTAGTGGAAACTGACTGACTAGAAGCTTAACAGTAGCAGCAGGGGTGATGCCATTTTGATTTTTGTCTTTTTAAATTTTATGTATTCTCTGTATTCTTTATGCATTTATATTTGGAGCCCTGTAGCCTATTATTGTATTCCAGCTAGTTTTCCCAGTACTTTTCCATGTTCTTTCCCCAGGCAGAAAGAGAAAAAATATTTCAAGGGTCCTTATCTCATCTTGGTTTTCCCTGGCAACTGAGATTGCAAAACAGCTATTCAGAAACATTTTCATCCACAAAGTATGGTCCCATCCAAGGGGGAGAAGACTTAGAAGGTGCTTGACTCAGGAGGAGGGAATTGCATCACCCCTTGTGCTCCTAATAGGTGGGTTTTTTTGTCATTTATGCTAATTTACCAAACTATGAAACTTTTTGCACCCCTATGGGTGGTGGGCTTTTGTGGACACCTTTCCATAACTGTCCCTGAGGCCTTCAATAAAAATCCACTTCAATAAAAATCCTCCTGTATTAATATTGATATAATCTCAGAAGTCTGTATTGTTTCATTTCTAAGTTGAAAAAAGCATCAGGGGAATAATATGTATACATACACATGCAAATATACACTAGGAGAACTCTTCCTTTCTCATGAATCCAGCTTGACAATCCTTGATTTCATTGTTAAAATAATGAAATTATTAAATTCCTGACTACCTTATCAGTAACTTATATACGGAGAACACACAGATTCTAAGACATCAGCTTTTGCTTCAACATTTTCCTTGTCAGAATTTGACTGTTTTTATCTTTTACTTCTATATCAAACAATATAAAAAATGTTGCTTTTTTTCTCATAATCCCAGTTTTGATAGAGCAAATTTCCTATCATGTTGGAGACAAGTACATAAAATTACCTTTGCAGTTATTCCTTTGCATCTTTTAAATTAAATGCCACTGTTACTTTTATTCATTTATCCTTTCAATTTTGATTATGAATATGCAAATATTATGAACTTGATTACACAGGAAAATCATCCAGAGTACCTCAGGTTCTCCTAAGAAAACATGGGTGACTAGGACTTCAAATCATTGCATATCATAACCCTTTATCTTATTGTTTTTCCTTCACTTGGCTGTGGCAGTTTCCCTACTTTTGTGACACTGGCCTTGCCAGTCATACTATTTATTATTGGTAAATAAAGCTGCTATAAAGGCGCAAGAAATGGTGATAACCATATAAAGTTTTTAGTAAATTCAATATTGCAAGTGCATTTAAGATGCATTCATTCTGTGAATGCACTGCAACAAACATCTAACCCTAGTGTGTTAAAGAGCAACATGCTAGGGGTTAGCTAGTCTGATGGTTTTAGTGTTTACTCTGCTGTGAGATAGGATTAGCAGAAAAAGGCAAAACAGACCCAGTTAAGATAAACAGATAGATTCTCTTAACACACACTAAAAGGAGAAAAAAGGGAAAAAAAGAAAAAGAAAAAGGAGCTTTCAAAACACCCTCCCCCCACAATCTGTTCACTTCCCACAAACAACTTAGAGAGACACAACCTGTGATTTTCAGTCAGTGTCACCATTTAATCTTTCATCACTTTGGGAGAGGATTCTCTCTAGAGTTCCATGCAGAGATTTGCCACCAGAAAAAAAAGACAGTCTGGTGGCTCCCAAGGTCACAAATCTGCAATCGTCTGGAATTTCTGCAGATTGTGCAGTCCCACCCATTAGCTGCCTTTCCCCTGGCTACTTATGGGCCTCTCAGTGTATTTGGGGTACTGTTTAAGAATGCTTCTTCTAGTATAAAACAAAGATTCTCTTCTTCCATCTCCAAAATCATCTTCATCTCTAAAACTAGAGATCTCTTTTTTCCCTAGGAGTGAAGGGCTTCAAACCACTTTCTCAAATCATCTCTGTTTCAAAGGCTGAGACCTTCTTTTACCCCAGGAGTGAAGGGTTTACTGTATTTAAAAATCCCAATTGAATCTCAATTATATCAGTCTACAATTTGGACTAGAACCACCATTCCCCCAAACATTATTAATATATGAAAAGAAATAGTCCATTTCTTCAGGATATACACCATGAGAAAGAGAGAAAGAATTCTCCACTGGACACAAAAAATGTCCACTTCCTCAATCCCTTCTTCAATAGTCTTTATCACTTTTTTTGCTGACTCTGTCTCATGTTGTGTCTCTATGTTTTAAATCACTGTCTTCCATCGAGGATTTTAGGGCTGGGTGTTTTCCAGAGGGATATCTAACTCTTTAATTGTCAACCAAGCTGTCAATGTCTTATAACTTCCTTAGAAAAAACCCTCACGTCCATGCTAAACCACCACAGCTAGCTACCATCAATATGTAAGGACTGCAAGCTATAAAGTCTTTTATATATAATATTGCACAGCTGTGAATATAATTCCCGTTTATCTAACAACAGTATCCTTTATTTGGAGATTGCAAATAATGTTTTGAAAAGAGGTGCCATGGAGAGCTTTATGAATTTCACACATCATCTTCGCTATGCAGACCTAATGACATTAGTACAGTTTGTAATTTAGCTCAGTACAAGATTTATGCTTGTATTGATTGTACAAGCTTACAGTGGTGTAGACCTAAAAAGTTGCAGATTTTTTTTTCTCTTTCCTTTGGTTTATTACTGTTTGTGCACATGAAAGAGTCCCTACAAAAGTCTGTAAGGCTTTATTTTTTTAAATATCTTCCTCACAGATTCTAAAGGCATTCTAAGGAGACTACATTGCTAGCAAAATCTCTAAAACCTACTTGATAATGGGACAAGTGTAAAAACTCTGGTAAAAGGATGATACATGTTCTACTTTGATAAAACAACTCAATTTGATGGAAGGAAGACAGTGCCCTTCCAATTCCCCTATGAGTCATGAATAACCAAACAAATAAGAAATATCACCTCTATTCTTGGTTTAATTTTTATTTAAGTAACAATCTTGTTTTATTAAAAATAAGAGTATCCACAAATACACAAAAACAGTATTTCAAAACCCTTTTTTCTTTATAAATACCTTGGTGTTAAGTAAAGCTTTCTGCACTGTAGGACAATTGGTGAGTGCAATAAAATGTTCTCTATAGATCTGTGTCATAGCTCATTGCTTGCTGCCTTGAGTATAGTGTATAAGCCAGCCAGAACACAATCTTTTTTCCCCTGAGAAAGATAACAGCAGTGATCTGGACTTTCTATTTCAGCCGTCAAGTTCAAATAAAATATGGATTGTAGATATCATCCACAATGTTTTGGGAGAAGAAAGAAAATGGTTTTTAGCCATTTATGCTATCCATGTCAATTTTCAAGATTTTAAAACCATTTAAGGACAAATGTATAAGTCATTTTTTTTTTCATTCAATTTTGTTTGTGCACATTCTTGTTGTCATATATCTATGACCCATGTGCAGAATTTTATGACAATATATTTGCATCTGTAATCATTATATTATATTTGTATTTAATTTTTTTCTCTCATAATTCTGTGTGTTGAGAAATGCAAAAAATCTTAAAAATTGTATTTAACAGTGTCCACAAATGCTGTGCAATATTTCCAGGTTTTTCATGCTTTGCCATAGATTTACTTAAATGAAAACTATTTTTCTCTTAGGACTCATATAGTGCATCCACTGCCACAGAATAGGAGAGTTAAGTCAAGACAATAATGCACTGGGTATTTAAAATTTTATGAGCGAAATAAATACTTTTGTTAATAACAATAAAGGAAATGGTTGAATTCTTAGCATTTATGCCTCTCATTAAAAGAATGTGTAGCTGTCAAGAAGATAATTTCATTTGTCAGTTGATAGAATCTGATTTAGTGGGCTAAGACACACAGGTGGAACTTTACTAAGGTTAACTCCTTTTAGATCCATAAAAAGCCCAATTCTTGTTTATAAAAGAGACACACAGGAATTAAAAGTAAATGCATATACAGCTAAAGCAGTGGTTTTAATTACAGTTCAGAAAAATAAGTTATGTTCTAGTAAACTTAAGGTGTTCACAGCATGCTTTAGTGGAAGAAAAATAGAATAACAAGATTTGAAGGCTGTAAAACAAGAATTTCAAATTACAACATCTAGTATAACACTCATCATTTGGATTATGTAATATAGGAGACAAAAAAGGTAAAAAGAGAACAGAGGCTATGCTATCTGGTAAATTTTATCAAAGTATTCAATCTTCAAAGAGACCTGAAAGGATATTTATTCATAAGACAATTTTAGACAGAGGTACACTGTACCTCAACAATTACACAGATCAGATGACATGCTCGTTGTCATTCAAAATATCTGCACATGAAAAGTACCTCAGCAATATTAGCAGCCCCAAATTACCCTAAAATACTAAAGATAGATGACTTTTTCAGACTGGTGAGATCACTAAGATTTTTGAATGCTGGGTGACTTCATTGGAGTTTGTTTAGCTAGCAGCCTACAAAAGTGTCTGAGGATGACAACAATGTCGTCAATGTCAGCTGAACACTTTTGAATTTGCCTAATTGAAGCCCTAAAAGGCTTCATCCCAGCACTGCATTGTCAAGGTCCTGCAGGTAACACTTTTAATCAGAATGGTTTTGCACTCTTTCTAAGGAACTCCTTTTCATTTACCTTTCTGTTTACTTTTCATCTAGGGCTTGACACTTAGAACACACCATGCATAAATGTTACAGGGGCTTGGTTAAATACAATTCTATCCTTTGCTCTGTGACAGAAATACCAAGCAGACTGACTATACTTTTCAATTAACTTGAAAGCCATTCTGTTGACACCACTCTGAGAGGCTTCTGTACTCCTCAGGCAAGAAAGTATAAGCAAAGCATAACAACATTTTTTCCCAGTAGCTGCTGCTGAACTGCACATCAAGAGCTTCCACAGACACAGAAAAACCCTTTGCAAAGGCCAAAGCCTATTCTTCATTTGTAGGCTGTACTGACACGATTCAGAATGAAAAATAAACCTAAGAATGCAGTAATATTAAGTCTATACTTACCATCTATCAAGATGCCAACTATGTTTTATATACACTATAAATACATACATATATATATTTATATATACAATGTATATTTATATATTTATATGCATGTGCTTTGGGAAGCTGCATTCAGTTGAAGCATGAATACACATAATTTTTTAAAATACAAATATTAATGTAGTGTTTTCAGTTATTAACCTTTGAAACATGATAACTTTTGCAGAATCAAAGCATGAGAGATGCATGAATTCATATCAGAAGATGTTTTCCAGAAATGTGTAATTAGTGGCATTTGTTACATATTTAACATATTTAACAAACAGCATAGGACTAAGGTGTATATCACTCTTTCCTGGTTAGTAATTGCTCTGATGGACTTCTCAAGGATGAACTAAGTTAAAGGATCATGGTTAATGAAGGTAGGTTTGCATTCATGTTTATTAGGAATTATGTTCTTATCACATAGGAATTACATCACAATTCAAGGATGCTAAGAAGACAGTAATAATTTCCTGAGAGTTCCTGCTTATTGTGTGGTCATTCATACTCCCATTTGAAAAGGATTCAATAGACAAAATCCTGTAACACCACTGGCCCAAAGCCAGACATATCACGACAGCAGGTGAGGGTGACGTTGGTTCCAGTATCCTTCCATCAACAATGGGGTGTTTCTAAATGCGTGAAGCTGGGGCTCTGTCCTCTTACTGGCAGCTCTACACACTGAATATGAGCTATTTTAAGTTTATTTTTAATTGAATTTTACATCAGCATAATTTTTTAAGGGACTCTCACAAACATTTTGTTAAGATTAAAATTTTTTGCCACTACACTACAGATATGTGGTTTTCTGACAAATTGCAAGGAATTCTCTTGCCGCACTCTTCAAAGTGACAGATTGAAAAGGAATAAATAGCTATTAAAACAGTTAAAGTCATTAATTATATAGCTTTTGCTGTATTCCTACTATATGTCCTATAGAAACAGGAGCAAGAATGCAACAGGTATGAATTTATTAAATATATTTAGGTTTTGACACTTATTTTACTTTAAACTTACTTTATAACTAGCATAATTATCTTTGAGTATTTGTTGGTGACTTCTAATTTTGGTCAATGGGATTACAATATATTTTACAATTAAATAAACATCTCAGTTACATTAACTTCAAATTTCTGCTCTGAATGGAGGGGGAACTACTTACAGAGACCTGCTGCTGGGTCAGCAAAGGTATCACCAGTATCCTGCTGGTGTTGACTTCATTGGGCTGTTTTTCTCCCTAGATAAACAGGCTGCTTTTAGGGTGATAAAGCTTTCTTGGGTGCACTTGTAATGTGATAATGCAAATGTCAACCTGTTCTTGAAAGAAAGGCTTTCAGTCACAACCTCAGACAATTGCACAAGGGCTTAATAAGCAGTATATTCCTCTACTTGCCCACCCTCTCCAGCAGACTACTGTCCATGTTAGCCAAAGAGGTAAAACATCCACCTTCAGCAGATACAAATGACAATCCAAAATATCAGCTTGCACCAGCACTCATTCCATATGACCTTAAGATTTGTAACTGTGAGCTGTGGCAGCTGAGAAAACAGCCATGCCCCTCATCCTGCATCTTGTGGTGCACTTGTTTAGGTGAGAGCTGGGATTACCTAGCATGTGGCATGAATATTGCAGGAGCATAAATCAGAACACTTAAATTAATAATACCTACGTTTTGTTCAGATGAATTAATTCTGGTTTATTCAGATTAGCTCATATTTTTCTGAAACAGTCCATTGAGCTCTAATTTTCAGATTTCAATCTTTGTCCTAAAATTACATTCTTGTATTGTTAAAGCCCAAGAAGCTCAAAAAACTCTCAAAATAATTGAATACGATGGAATTCCCTTTGTGAAATCGAGACCTACGTTTTTGCACTAATTAATTTGTAGCAGTACTAACAACAATTACAACAGGAACAAAATAGTCAAGAAAGTGGCTTTGTGAAAGTAAACCCCCATGGTCTCCAGCTACCTTTTTCTCTTTACCTTTTTCTAAGTAGTTTGAATTTCACTCAAATCAGAGTGCACAGAGCAGCATGACTTCAATTTTCACAAAAAAAAAAAATAATAATACAGCCTTCAGAGCACTGGAAAGCTTCCTTCCTTTAATCCATCTCCTTACTTATTGCAAGGTTTCTAATCCATCTAGTTGAGAACAAAATAAGGCCCTGAAAGGTAAAAAGTATATAACTTGTATGTGGAACTCTTCACTGTGAACACTTAAACATCAGGTTACTTCTTAAGTACACCAAGTAAATAAAGTTTTATCAGGAAAAATAGGCTAAGGTCTACTGATGTATAACATAGATATTTATAAAATTTGAAGAAATTTCTAACTTTTGCTAACAAGAACATACCAACCATTTTACAAGAAATGACGAGTCCCTGTCATTTTTGAGAATTTGCAGACCTGCCAACAAATGGGAAAACACAATCACAGATTCACTAGGAGACAATAAAGAACACTTGTCAATACATGACACAATGCAGGATACATTAATAACTTGCTACTGTTAGCTTATAGTTTGAGGAGACACCATAATAATTTGATATTTAAGTACATAACTGGGAAAGCTGTGGACAAAATATGTGGGGTTTATTTGTCTGTTTTGCAAACAAACAGATGTTTTTATTCTACAGGAACCTTACAGAAGAAAACTATATTACATCCCTATGAGTATTACACAGACACAATTCCTTGTCTACCTGCTTAAGCAGAAAACTCCCCTATAATTCACAAGTGCCAAAAAAAGAAGAAAAATCTCACTGAAGAAATTATTCTTATTACCATCTTGGAAACAGATCATGAATTCAGAAATAAATTAGTCAAAGAAGTATAAGAAATAATTCATTACTCTTGAATACTGAGGCAATATATAGGTGGAGTGATAACGTTTATGAGAATGTAATTGGCAAAGTGGAGTTCTCTCAGCTTTTTTCTATTTTTCTGTAAGATAAATAGTTAAAGTATGAAGGTTGTGTATATAGAGAGGTTGTGTATATTTCTTATCATTTATTCTTTATAGACGTCAATGGGCTAAATACAAAATTTATTGAGAATAACTTACAAAGGTGTAAGAGGGAGATGTGGAAAGAATCTTTTTATTTTTTTCTTACAACAATAAGTGTTGTAGAAAGTGATAATAGATTTTCAACTTGAAGTGACAGGTTTGTTTCAAATGATGCATTTTGTAATCTTTTCTTGATCCTTCATGGAGTTTGAGAAGTATGCTTTTAGTGAAAAATGTATAGGAAAACAAAAGAACAACATTTCAATAAAAGAACAAAATGGGAAAAAGAAACAAAAACATGGACTGCTCTATAAAATTATGGGGTTTGTGTATATTTTACTGTCATGTCTGTTTGATTCCTGGTATTACCAGAAATTATTCTTACTTTTAAAAATAAAATCAATAATAAACCCTTAAAGATGAAGTAGAGATAATTTGCAAATACATTTTGCATTTCATTTTTTAATTCTAGTGTCACCCTTTTCCCTTTTTTTTTTTTTTTTT
>VXBR01003145.1:109553-124517 GCA_013400215.1 Cisticola juncidis | reverse complement strand
TTTTTTTTTTTTTTTTTCTTTTTTTTTTTTCTTTTAATCCCATTGGAAACAAGAACACAGAATTATATAGGCTATACATTTGAAACATCTAGAATCCATGTCTTCAAGGAAAACCTGGATTCACATTGTTCAGCCCAATATCTTTTCCTGGTTCCAGCCAAGACAGGGTGAATATTTAAAGTAGCCAGAAGAGGCTGTTGAGGCTGTTCTATACAACCTCACATCACTGATTGGGGAAGGGGGAAGAGTCTCTTTGGTCATGCAGAGTGGCTGCAGTTTGCACATTGCCAGTTTCTGTATGGCGAGCCCTTCTGGTAAACACTTTTATCAACATTGCTGCTGTTACCCTCAGTGTCTTATCTCATTGCTGTTTCCAATAAATTGTTCTCATCTCATCCTGAGCTTTCAACTTTTGTGCCTCCAGTTCTCCTCTCCATCCCTCCTCAGGAGAAGAGAAAGGGTAGCAACGAGTGAGCAACGAGAGCATGGTTTGAAGTGTTTCAATAAGAACACTAAATTGGGAATCATCATTCCACAGACCTGGTGGAAACCACAACACCTTGTGAGTTCTGACACACTGATTTTGGTACACAAAATGAAACATGATTTTTTTTTTTTTTATAAATACATTATGGATATTTTTTTTTACCTTTGTTTCCATGTTGCAGAAGAAACTCACATGGCTTTTTAACTATATCTCCTGAATAGCTTCAGCATATTTCTAAAAACCTCAAAAATACTTTCACTGTGCCTATATTCATCTACATGGGATACTGCTCTGGTGCTCAAAATCAATTTTCCAAAAGCCAATGGACAAAAATGGTATTTAAGATTCAGATCTTCAAATAAAATACACAGTGTTCATTTTAACACTTTTTACATTTCAATATTCAAATCATGATCAAGAGAAGAAACACTCTCTGGTGACAATTTCTGGATGTTTGAGTCAGTTCAGGACATAGCAGTTCCTGTGCTGGTTTTCACTTGCAGTAAGCTAAAATAGGGACAGAAAACAGCTCCACTGCAGTCTTTCCTCCCTCCTGAGCACAAGGTGTAGGCAGTGAAGGAAGATGCTTTTCTTGCCAGTTTCACTGCTGTTTGAAGAGACTGTACTGACTCTAAGTCTTATTTTCTTAAGATTTTATTTAGCAACAGTCTGTTTGTCTGATGCTCTTCTACTTTAAAGGGACTGCCCAATAGATTTACGAACAATTTGTTATGTAGACAAAAGGGAAAGAAATACATATTAGACAACTCCTGTTAATGCTCTCTGGACTGCACTCCAGATAGTAATAAGAAAGTTTTGGAAGCAGTTTGTGGTACTTGATCTCAAGTCCAGAGACAGTACCCTTGCACCTACATTTATGCAGACATAGCCTGGGGTGTGTGAATTTCTTGACCTCTGATCTCCTTCCAGAAACTTTTCTTAATTGATTGAAGTTTTTGGGGAAAAAAGGTTATCAAAACCAAAGTTATGATGTTTGGATTTTTTCCGAAAGTAAGAATTAGGCAGAGGAGAAAGGCTTCATGTGTCTAGCTGATTGTAGAGATGCTGCATGAGCTCATTATTAGCCACAGAGACTCCTACAGAAAGCACGGATACATTCTGCAATTAAAAGGAACATTTTATAGAAAGAACACTTTAATTTCTGATTAGTTTTGCTCATAAGGCTGAATTGCCTTGAGGAAAACATTTTCACTTAGTTTTGGGAATAGAAAATGCTAATGTGTATCTACATAGATGAATATTTTAACTGTTCTTTATCTATGGAGTACACCTGTGAGATACAGGCAACGATGGAGGTTATATGTAATCCATGATAAGAAAGGCATATCTCCTTTATGCATAGATCTTTAAAATAGAGAGATTTAGTCATGCTTGAGTACCAGAAACAATCCAGTTGTAACAGCACAGAACTTGATGAAGACTCTCACTTTTATTCTAGTAGCCTCATGCTGCATCACTAGCATTTCTGATTTCATTTAAGCTTGATGTGATGAAAAGTAAAAGCATTTTGTTGTATCTCTTTGCACATTTTTCTCTGTGGAACTATGAGAACATTCAGGGATTATTTTGTTTTGCTTAATATTCTTCAAAGGTTGAAAGCTGATGTGAGTCATCTGCACATCTACATAAAAATAACTCTTTCATTAAATGTACAGAAATCACATAGGAGGTGGCAAGTCTGGAAAAGACATTGAACTTCATAGATCTCTTTTTTTAGCTTCTACTTCCACAATAAGGCTTGAAATTGAATTGTGAGGATGCACTAACTGAAAAAATAATAAGTCCGCAATATTTTGTCTTAATAAGAATAACCAACTTAGTTAAGAGAAATTATTTAGTTCATAGTCATTGCAAGCATAAACTCATTGCGATTCAGATAGAGATTACATTTGTTAGACTGGAAATGTAGTCTATAATACAGCTCTACTGGCCTTATAAAACATTTTGGTTTAAGTTGTGTTGTAATGACGGTTGAAAGATGACAAAAACAATCTAGATTTCCTTATTAAAAAAAAACTGTAATTTTTTTGTTTGTAAATAAGTCAGGAGTCAATCTTGATAATTTTGGTCACATTTATTAGCTTTACTTATTTCATTAATTCCTTAGATGACTAGATGACTATTTATTTGAAAATATCTTTTTACTGTTTGTCCTCTTTGTGGATTTTGGTTGAGATTTTTGGGGGTGGTGTTAAAAGCACATATTTTTCTACTGCTTGACAAAATGGTGGTAATATTTTAATAATAAATATTATCCTAATTTAATAATAAATATTATCCTAACATGGAGTGGGCTGGGGGTGGTCAAGATGTTGGAAAGAGACACAGCTAAGACAGATGACTCCAACAGATCAAAGATATATTCCATACCTAGTGCTGGGAAAATAAGAACAGGGGGATATTAATAGAGATGATATTTGCCTTCCCGAATAACTGTAATGTGCCCTTGTTTCCTGGTGATGTTTGAACCCTTGCCTGTCCATGAGAAGTAGTTAATGAATTCCATATTTAAATTTGTATGCATATTTGAGGTTTTTTCCTCCCTAAATGGTCTTTTTCTCAACTTACAGGGTTTTCTTGCTTTTCTACTTTTGATTCTTTCCCCCACCTTAAAGTGACAAGACTGAGTGAGAGACTGGACACAGAGGGTTAGTCTAGGATAGTGTACTTGAATGATTTCAAAAGTGTCTATTTTTTAGTTGAATGAGACTGACTCCCAGTTCTTGTTGCACAGTCCATCATCTAAACATATAAGAGGACAAGTAAAATTCAGTGCCTATTCACGGACAAACCAAAATAGCAGTAAATTTTGGGATGTCAACTGGCGCAGTGACTTCATGGTGTCCCTGCTTAGATTTTGGGTTGGATGGAAGAGGCCATACAGTACCCACAAAAATGATTTGACAGTGGGTTGTTTAGAAGCTTCTGAGCAGAATACATTCATCCACAAAAAACATGTAATCAAAAAACCACATAGATGTTATAGCACATGAAATCACTATGAATAATCACAAAAACAATAGGTGACAAATCTGAAATATAAAGCATATATATATGGGATATATACATAAATAAAAAAGATATGTGTCTTTTAAAAACTAGAGAAGTAAATGAGTACTTTCTGCTCCATTGAGCATATGTCAAGTTGTGCATTGATGGAGAAGAAGAACTGGGAAAATAATGATGCAATCTCCTGTATATGACAGGTCAGTAAGCTATCTTGTCTGCTCCTAACACTGTGCATTGCATATTTTAGTCTTTTGAGATTTGCACTGAAATGTATTTTGAAAACAGATTGTGAAGAAAGTTCTGAGTGTTTAGGGCAACTTGGCAGTATAATAGGTGCCTCCTCTGTTCTTTTTTCTTTTTGTTTAATTTAATAATCATTGATTACATCTACTATACATGGAAAGAAAACTCTTTATTCACATCATGATCTAATTTTATCTTGAAAAACTAAGAGTTAAAAAGTCTCCACTCAGTAAAATTTTATAGCACTTTTTTAATGTATCAGACTATGTCTTGAAATTGATGTAAGAAGGAAATTTTGTATTTACATATTCTTTGGTTTTAACATTTATCTAAAGGAAATGAGCTATTTAGAATAAAACCCACTACTGATGTGATACTAAACAGAAATATGTGAAACAAAATAATGTGAGGCTCAAAAATTCCTTCATCCATAGAAAAATCAGCCTTTGGAAGTGCTCTTCATTTGGAAGAATAAGTTTAAATAATCTGACTAGGTTAGAAGCGGAGGTAACAAAGTTAGTGAACAAAAGTACACTGGCTAAACTAGGAAGGAACCGCTGTCTGGGGTTGTCCACCTTCCATAATATTACATTCAATAATGCAACATAGTATTGAGACATCAAGTCTTTCAAGTTCACAAAACTGCCATTAGACCTAAAGTATTTTTAGTATGATTCTACCTGGAGTACTCATGTTTCTGCTGTAAAGGGCTACAGCACTGCTTGCTTCAGAAATAATACTGTTTATCAGACAAAGAGAAGGCCACTGGTTTTCAAGAGAATAACTTGTCACTGAGTAAATGGATCTGTGATGAATTTCAGACTTCCCTGATTGATGAGGTAAGAGAAGCAGAAATCACCCTTGTTACCTGAGCACCAGTGTGCATCAGCTGAGAGTAATTTTAGTCTGTTCTTGGACCTCTCTTGGAGATGTCTGTGGACTACCACTCTTAAGAGGTAGGAACAGCTATCCCAACACTGAGGTGACTGACACTTTAAAGTATAGCGACACATTATTGACCAATTACCTAATGTATGATTTCATAGTCAACAAACAGAATTTTCATTCAAATTATCACATCATCAACTAAAAATAAGCAAGGCAGCATTTAAAGTAGTTTGTTTAAGTGCAGGTTCTTGCCCTGCTTTGTTGCTAGGTGAAGATCTTCTCAGTTTTGTTTACCACAATACTCTCCTGCCCTCACCAGTCACTTCCTTGTTCCCAGTTGAGATCTAGGACTAGTCTTTTCCAGCCAAACAGAAGAATTGTCTGCCATGGGCAGTCAAGTCTGTCTTCACATTTTCCCCCACTTATGCAGTTTTCAATGTGTTTGGTCTGGTTTATGCTATTGCTGAGTTAGGTTAAATTCAAGTGCAGCATCCTCATTTACAAAGTTGCCATCGTTCTTGTTACTAGTTTTCCAAAGCCTAGAACCTAAGCTGCACAACAGTGCTACCTGCTGGCTCTACATATGCTCTAATTTGGAGTGCACTGAAAAACTCCACCAAAATCTTGTTTTTCTCAGACAGCAATCAGAAACCAGAAAGATCTTACAAGCCTGGATCTTCAATACTGACAAACTGTCATTACAGGAATAATTGCAGCAAAACTTATTTAATTGTATTTGTATAAATCCTACAGATAATCCAGTCTTAAAAAAAAATTAAACAGTATGACATTTATGCTTTCACCCGTAACCAGACCAAACATCTAAATTTTTACCTTTTTTCTAATTTTATATTCCATTTTTGTAAGCCTTCAGTTTCTATTACCCTTGTTTCTGGTTGTGTCATCACATTAAGAGCAAGTCTGGATTCCATGTTTACTTAGTAGCCTTGACTCAGTTGGACCCAAGACTGCTGCACAGCTAGAAGCTGTAAAATGCTTAAATCTTTAAATGTAACATTGCAAGTAATGCAAGAAAAATGTTGTTGAAACATCTCTGTACTATAGAAAGCCTTGTCAAATTAAAGAGTAAAGTTTAGTTAAAGAAATTTGAAGTAGTCAGTTTGATGTCTTCAGACAAGACAAATCTAAGCATCTTTGAACTACAGAACATCACAGAAAGATTCAGATCCCATAATGACGGCAGAGATTCTACTTAGAAGTATAGAAAGTCTAGGTTTAATTTCTGATGTTTCCGTCTGGTTTTTACATTATCTTTGGCTATTTAAATGATTTGCATAATTACAATTATCGTGAAACATGCTAACGCTGTGATTTGATAGTTACAAAATGTCATGAAGTTGGATTGATGATATATTAGAAAAGTCACATTTAGTATGTTTTTCAAAGGCTGAATACATCTCAGTATTTCTCAGTGTCTTTGCTCTTTGTTTTGGAGAATCAAATGAGGTTTTTATATAGTAATAACATCTCTTGAGAACCAAGTCTTTGAGATGTTTTCAAACTGAAAAAAAACTCTACTTCATTTTAAATAAAAATTGGATTCAATTTCACTTTTCATGTGATTGACACTAGCACAAATGGAAAATAATTCATTTAATGATTGAATTAAATATCTGGCAAAATTAGATAAGGTTAATGATCTGGTTTAGCCTCATATTTAATGTGCCTACTGAGACTATTTTCAGAGAAATTTATTGTCTGTTTATTATGTATAGAGTAAGGCATAAAACAAATTCATTAATAATATCTAAGAAAAACAAGTTTCCTTTTGAGCATTAAATATATAGTTACAAAGAGACACAGAAAATGCAAAAAGTCTTTGAATGGAAGCGAGATCTCAAGTCTGTTTAAATAAAACATAATTACTTATTTGCATAGATCATAGTTATGGGTTCTTTTTTGCATTTTAACAAACATGGTTGCCAATACAGCAATAAATACTGACAAGTTTATTCACAAAGTGCCACTAAATTAAGTTTATTGTGGATTTTTTAATTTCTCCTTGGAAATATGCCTTATAAAACTAAAATGTATATATTTTCTACAGGCAACCTCATTTTATTGCTGTTTAGATCATATGATGCATATTTATATGTTTTAATAGATTTCATAAACATTTTATAGATTATTTTTTGAAATAAATGTATTAAAATAATGAACAGCAGTTAACATAATTCACACTAAGTTTTACAGACTTGGCTTTTCTTAATTATTACTGATGACATATTTATACTGTGATAATTTAGCTATAATTAAAATAGCTTAAATATATTTTATATTCCAATAAAAAGATGTATTTTCCAATAAAAAGATGCATTTACCAGTATTTCCAGCATTTAACAAAGAGTTTTTCTTACCTCGCCATTGTTGTTGTTGTTGTTATTTTTGTTGTTGTTGTGTATGTTAATAATGTCCAGGTTCACAGCTGCTGCTAACAGGAAACCAGGATTTTAAAGAGTCTTCATCTACTTAAAGGTTTTTTACCTGACTCTTATACTGTCAAATACATTTAAACTGACTTGGCACCCTTAGAAATGGATTGTCATAAATTTATATAAGTTTATACATTGTCAGGAATTTATATAAAAAACCTTCTCCTTCAAAATCTAATACCAGTATCTCAGTCTTCAGTTCACCCTTTCACATTAGCCTCACAATGCTGTAGACCTTTTGGGTCACATATATATTTCTAAATATGTGATGTATGCATGCATCTTACATGTACACTAATATATATATAAATGTACATATACACATATACACATACAGGTACAACATTATATACATATATATAGTGACATATATGCGTGTGTGTGTATATATATGTGTGTGTGTTTCAGTGTATTATATATGCTGATCAAAGATAACTTACAGGAAAATTACATTACAAAGGGGAGCAAATTCCTGAGTATTTGTACTCAGTATTTGTACTTTTCCAGTCATATTTGTGATTGGGACTTTCAAGGATCACAAACTGAATCACGGGAGATCTCTGCTGAACAATAGGGAATATGTTTTTTACTGTGAGGGTGACTGATCATTGGCACTGGTTTCTTGAAGAGGTTGTGGAGGTACCATCCTTGAACGTATTTAAAAACCTACCTGGATGTGGCAAGTGCCTACAGGTGTAAGGGGGGTTAGATCAGATGAATTTCAGAGCTCATTTCCTGTCTCAACCATTCTTGTGGTTATGTGATAAAACTCCCATTTGATAGCCAGTCTTAAAACTGTGTCTTCCCAACCTCTTGATTTCACAGTTCTCTAACTTAATGAGTTGTGGTGTACTTGTCATTCACAGAACCTTCAGATCAAAGGGAACAGTGGAGATTTCCTAGTGCCAGTCTTCTCCTGTGGTTCTTCCACTAGAAAGGCCATTAGTTCTATTAGGAATCAGTACACCTCAAAAAAAAATATATTATAAGTGAGCTGGTTAAAAACATTAACAATTTGGAAGCTATACAGAAATCCTTTTTGTCCTTTGACTAGTTTTCTTTTACCTCATTTTCACTCTCCTAATCCAGTTTACAAAGACAGAGTTCATTTAAGGAATTATTTAAGAGCATGCATTTACTGTACTTCATATCCAGAACAAAACGCAGCCCAAAAAATGCCTCCCCTTACATATAAACAAAAAAATATTATAAATAAGCAGCTATTAACTCTGCAGAAATGTGTGTCAAGCAGTCCAGCAAGATGAAGAAGGTTGCAACTCCAGGAAGGTTCGATTTATGGCAAAGGAGGATAAAATGAGGAGGATAAATGATGAAATGATACATTGTGCAGGTTTCAGTTGTCTAGAAATCATGTTTATTGCCTGGTCTTTTTAATTTTATTTTTGTATTATGGTGTTTATGAATGATAAAACAAGTTTAAGGAAATGGCCATTAAAGAGCTAATGTTTGGAACTTAGTCTTCTCAGGCTGGTTACATTTTCTATCAATTTATATTTTTTACTCTGCTCAGATATTGCAAGCTACATGTCACAGGAGTGTTTGAAGAAGCATAACCCAAATAGAAAATATTGTGTTTTTTAAAATTAAAATATGCATCAACTCAACACCTATCAGCAAATGAAACATAAGAGATCTTTATTCTCAAGAGACTTCTCTGTACAATTATCTCAGCTAGTATTGATCAGTTTTAAATACTTCACCACATATGGACTGTTTTCTTACTATTTCTCTTTGTATACCCATGAAACATTATTCTAAAGCATTGGTTCCTCTGAAGAGTGTATTCACAGATGTGCAGTATATTATCTGATTCTTATATACCTGTGGTTCTTAATAGCAAAGTATTTTTTTGTGTTTATGGAAAACATCTGGCTTTGACTTGTAAATTTTTCAGCATTTAAACCAAGCTTTTGTCTCAGTTGTAGGATGTTGTGTACGCTTTACGTAAGTTAAAATCAAAATGGATGGCTTTAAACTTCTTGGAATCTAATGCTTCTCCCCTAGCCTCATGCCCATTACCAGTTTTGTTACATTGTTCCTTGAAATGATACATTAAATTAGTATTTTCAACTTTTCAACATAAATATAGCCTGTCAATTTGAAGGGAACACTATGCACCTACAAAAAAATGCTCATTTTGAGGGTTTCTAAAGATAACCAGGTATGACTTCAATCATAGATAATTTTTCTGTATTGTCTTTAAATCCAAGGGAGTGCACATGTGAGTTCTAGGAGCTTTTCTGAATGCTGATGCCAGGTTGCTAGAATACCATGGTATCTTACTGCACAGAACACCTAATATGGAACTTATTATAACTGTTGAGATATGTCGTACCTTTTACTGTAAATAATGAAGTATTTCAACCAAAAATCTTAAAGAAAAGTGGAAAAAATTCCTTTGTTAGTAAACACAAAATACTCTGCACCAATTTCAGGATCACATCTGCAGATTTGTTTAGAGTAATGCATGTCTCAGTCTGCTGAGGTCAGTAATATCTGACACTTCATGCTCATTGTTTTATGAGCAAATGAATTAGGCAGACATATATGAAATACAAAATAAATTTGAGGAGAATTTAAAAAATCTCATATCTTACTATAAGATAACTATTGTATCCTGTTAGTGGTATTACAGAATTCCAAGGATATAAGAAAAATTAAAGTAAAATAACATTTTTCAAATATTTTTCATAAATATTATTCCATGGATACAGGTTATCGCAGTATATCTTGCAAAATAGATGTCATCTAACATCCCTCTTTATGTCTTCATGATTCAACATTCAGCATTTACAATAACCATAAATGAGAGAAGAACCTTTGGAAGTCTTCCCCTGAAAATAAAAGGCTTTAAATATTCACAAAGGAGACTTTGAGAAGAGTCAATTGGAGATCATCAAGTTATATTTAGTCCTGTTCCAACTTAGGAATCATTTCTAAATCTAGCTCTTACAATCAGTAAAGCGCAAATTAATTTCTTATTTTTCTAATATATCCCTGAAAATATTTTTTATTTTCTTTCATTCTTTTCCAAAATTTGTTGATCAAAATTGCTTAGAAAGGAACTTAAAACTATAGATTTTTTTAAAAATTAACGCAAAGAAATATGAAAATAAATATAAAAATAAATATGAAAAATATATTAAAATAAACTATTATGTGAAGTTTTTCTCAGAGGAAACAAAAAGGTGTTTTCATTATGCCAGTGTAGTGAATATCAAAGAAAACATACAAATCAACATAAACTGGCTCAATTGGTGTCAAATATTGCAGGATCAGGGCAGAGATCTCTTCATTAAATATTTGCAAACATATAGCCTCACCATCCTATCACCTGCTAAGTACATAATGCTCTGTGATACGTCTCATGATAACTCTGCTTTTTTTCAAATGCCTTATCATATAAATTGTACAAGATCATAATTTTTTTGTTATGGCAAAGTACAAAATAAAAAAGAGTGATTCTAAAGAGACTATATTAGCTGGAATCCCCTAACTGAACAAAATAATGGCTTATAGAAGTGGAACAATATGATGAAGAATTCCCATACAGGGTCACACTCATTCAGTCTGTGTTGCAAGGGACAAATCTAAGTTATTTGGAAAGGAAAGCTTCTTTCACAATTTTGAGATTATCTTTGACAATGGTGAGATTATCTTTAGAAAGACAGGATCTATGAAGAGTGAATATCTGTTCAAATAGAATCCTGACAGATTTCAGTCCTGATTTTTTTTTCCAGTTCTTTAAATGACTTCTCAGTTCCTGGCTTTTGGCATGTGGATGTTCATACACATCATCTAACCTGTGGCATACCAGTCCTCCCTGGCCCTGTCAATAATTACTCCCAATCTTGGGAGACACTGCTGATTTCTCCTTTACTGGTAATTTGCTTGCTTTAAAATAGCTGTTCCCATTTCTGTGTCACCAAATTTTCTTCAGTGCTCTTCTCTTGTAGCACAGGAATCCTCTCCCCTCACACCATTCACTAATATTCCTCCTCTACTGTCTTGCTCTAATGAGCTATTTGGTTTCATGAGGTGTGATGACTCTTGCTATCATGTTTTCAGTGTTTACTAATTTGTCACTTCTGAAGATTCATGTGAATATAAGAACTCACTTCGAAATATCTATCTGTTTGGCTAATTGCAGATGTGGATAGATACTGTCTGCCAAAATAAGTCATTGCTGTAAAACATCAGTATTTATTATGTATAGACTCTTTATTCTATCAGCTAAAGATAGCAATGATCTTTGAAGCAGAGGTTTACAAATTTCAGAAAGATTTGCACATCTCCAGACCCATAAACAAAAGAGATTTCATTAGGGATCCCTGTAATTTAATAGCTTTAAAATTATTTGTAGGGTATTGTGAAGTTGGATCTCTAATCTATCAAATGCTATACTTATTCATTGAATTTGGGACTGTGTTGCTTACAAAAACAGATTGAGGAATCTAAACTCTGTGTGCAAAATAGATATTTTTCACACTGAGAAAGAGTCACAGTGATTGTTCCAGGCCTTCCTACTATGTTTTTTTTACAGGTAATTTAAAAACATACATTTTCCATAAGATATAATTACTAGCAAGAAGCAGTACTTCCTTGTCATCAAGTCAGAGAGCTATTTTCTAAATCATCTTTCAACTTCAACGAGGCACAGTAGGTCAGAGTTCTCCACATGCAAGCTGTTACTAGAAATCAGAAGCATGTCGCTGGTGCAGCATTTATTCTATGAAAAAAGAATCAGACAAGAGGGCTGTAAATAGCGAAATACCAAGAAAAGAACCCAGTAGACATTGGGTGTTTCCCAGTTAATCTGCATTACTGAATTTCTTTTTGTAATGAAATGCTCTTCTTGGAATGAAATAATTTGTATTTTAAGAGGGTAAATTAAATCACTGACTACTCAAATGTTTAGAACAATTTTCTCCATTTTCTCTCTTTTATGAAGGTCAGTGAGGTCAGTGTATTATTATGGTTCTACTACAATAAAAATTGGCCTACCTGTCATCAGGTAAATAGCTTGCTAAATTAAACAGCTTACTAATGGCTGTGACTCAACCACTTCCCTGGGTAACCTGTCTCAATACCTGAACATTATTTCAGGGAAGAGATTTTTCCTAATATCCAAGCTAAATGTCCCCTGGTGCAACTTCAGGATATTTTCTCTTGTCCTTTTACTTGTTACTTGGGAAAAGAGACTGCCTCCCCTGCTTCACTATATCCTACCTTCTGGCAGTTGTAGGGAGCAATATGATCTCCCTTTAGCCTCCTTTCCTCCAGGCTAAACACCCCCAGCTCCCTCAGCTGCCCCTCATGAGACTTGTGTTTCAGACACTTCACCAGCTCTGTTGCCCTTCCCTGGACTCGTTCGAGTCCCTCAGTGTCCTTCTCATAGTGAGGACCCAGAACTGGACAAAAGATTTGAGTTGTGACCTCAGCAGTGCTGAGTACAGAGGGACAACCACACCCTGGTCCTGCTGACCGCACAATTGCTGATGCAGACCATTAGTCTTCTTGGCCATCTATGTGCATGATGTTCAGCCACTGTCAACCAGCACCTCCAAGTCCTTTTCTATCTCAACCCCTTGATCCACTCTGTCCACATCCTTCTCCCAGCCTTCCTACACTCAGGCAGATTAGTACTCCCAAATAACATGATCTGCAAACTTAAAAAGGGTGCACTCAGTCTGCTCATCCAGACCGTTATGGCTGCATTCAACAAAAGATGTAACCAAATGCTTCAGTTCAACCAATGAACATGTTCTTTTGAATAAAACAAAAAAAAGAAAAACAAGCCAAAAAAGAAGAAAAAGGATATCTGATAGCCTTATGCTCAGATTACATTTAGAAGACCTGTTAAAGACAGTATTTAAATTTATAGGATTATATTTATCATCAGTGATAATCTGTAGCATTTGTTATTTTCATCTGAGAAAAAAATCGTTATCTCTTAAGGCAAGCCAGACCAGTGCCATTACTGAAGTGTTGAAAAATGTGATAACACAAAAAACAAGACCTCAGGGAGAAATACCAGAGCCTTTTCACCACTGAGTCTGTATTTAACAAGGAAAGACATATTTCAGTAATTAAAAAAAGACCTAATTAAGGGCAACCTGCTCCAGAAAATGTAATTTTCAGGGTTTTGGTCATGTCCCAAAGAAAAAATGCAGAGACTTATTTATTATCTGGGGAAAAATATTTCTGGACTAGTTTGACCTCTTGGTCACCTGAATGTCTCTTTTTATAAACTGCCAGAGAAGAACATTGGTAAGCTGACAACTTAAAAAAAATATTTAAAAACTTACAGTACCAGGTCATAGCTACTTAATGACAATAAGGATAATTTTGAGAATAAAAAATATGATCATATTTTATGAATCAGAAGACAGAGAAAGTGATAAATGGAAAGAATTTATTTAAAAAAAAACGTATCCCTGGGCTCATAAGAAATGATGAAATCAATTTCAGGTTAAATTGCTCTTAATTGTTTAATAATATCTTCAAGAGATCTGGATACATTGTTTATGTATTTTTAATACGTCTCTAACTTTCAGGTCCTTTTTAATTCCAAATATAATTCCAAAATACAGCATTAAAAAGTATTTTGCTGTTTGTTTCTTGGTACTGTTATTTCTGTAGGAAAAGTACAGCTTCCACTGTAGCATGAGCAGTAATAGAAGCGTGTGTACTCTACTACAGCTGCCTCCATGGAGGCTGGAAGCCAGACTTCATAATTCATGAAAAAGATGTCTTACATAGAGCATAGTTCTGGGAAGTATTGACTCATCTATGCAGACTGGTTAGGGGCAGGTGTGAGCTTCTGCTTGCTTGAATGTGAATCAGTTACAGCCGAGAAGTCATTAAATCTGTCTGGTATACTGCCTAAGCTAACATTGTTTTCCTCTAAAAAGAAAAAGAAAAACACATAAATAAATCATGCAGCCAAAAGCTGACTCCAACTTTAACTGAAAATACTAGTTCAGAAAAAATTAAATACATAATTTCCTAAATTGGTTCAAAAAGAACTAGTATTTTGATTAATGCAGAGTCAATATAATTTAAAATATTGCTTTAATAAAACTGTTCAAGTTAAACACAAAACAACTTTAGCTCTCTCTATGTCCTTTCACTGGAAGCTAAAAAAATGAACAATGCTCACAGGAATCATTCTCTAAAATTCATTATCCTCTCTGCATTCTTTCCACAGCCCAGAATTTCTATCATGTGTTGAATGTCTGCTGGCATTTAATACTCATTATCTGAAAGAAAATATCTTGAAGGATTTCAGAAGTTATCCTAATGACCTCCTTAGACTTTAATGGAAGACAATGAATGTTCTAGCAACTTTATTGTGAAGGGCAATCATACGAGAAGTATGTAGAATTTCTAAAATGCATTGACAGATTGATTGATGAGATGTGGTGAAATTGCTCAGGAGAACTGCAGTGTCATTACCTGCTAATAAATCGACTGGAAATACCAAAGGAACTGCAGGCCAAGCCTGCAATATTAGTCTAGTCAATGCCCAGATTTCTACTTTTATTGATTTTTAGAAATGATCATCTGTTCCAGCTTGAGCATGGCTGTCAGCATGGGACTGAAACTGTTATCTGTGATAACCTTTTGCTGAGGAAAACAATGAACTGAAAAATGTCTCAGTCACCTTTAATCACCATTTACTCTTCAGCTCCTACACAGGAATGCATTAAGCCAAAACAAGAGGTAGTTCAAGAACAGCTTTGGCCATCAAAGCAGCCTGCTTTTGAAGTTGAGTTCCAAAACATTTTATTTCTCGGCCTTTTATGAGATGCCATGATTCTCTTTTTTTTTTCTTTTTTT
>VXBR01003145.1:44774-103092 GCA_013400215.1 Cisticola juncidis | reverse complement strand
TTTTTGACATGTTCCGCTGTGGCCTGTGGTGGGGCCACTGGAGCCACTGGAACCAACTCTGTAGGGCATGGGGCAGCTCCAGCTGCTCTGCACAGGGGCTGACCCTGCAGCCCTCAGTGCTGCTGCTGCCTTGGATACCTGCAAGTGGTACTTATATAATACTGCTCTCCCAAATCTGATGATTTGTCAGTATTTGAGATACTGGAATTTGTGCACTGACAGAACTCTTGTAACAGAATTTTTTTGACTGAAATGTGAAAGCACACCCAGAAAGCTTAACCCTAGAATACTGACGGCACTCAGTTTTTGATCCAGCTGTATCTCTTTCTGACCATCAGAGTAAGTACTGAAATATGAGAAAAATTTTTCCTTACTTACTGTTGCTCTTGACCAATCTAGAATTGTTGCCTATAATTTTCCTGTCTCTCCCACTCTTCTCTTGTCCTTGTCCAAAGTTAAAGCTGAATTTGGGGAGATTTCTAAATCAAATTTCTGGGTTCAGGGGTCTAGTGAGGAGGATTAAAATCTGAAGATGAATATGACAATCCAGTCCCTTATTTAATTAAATCATGGTTGTTTAATTATTAAAAATTATTTCATATTTCTACTTACTTTTTAAATGATTGTCTATAAATCATGGCTCAAAGTATTTTGGTCTTGTGTAATTTGTCATGCTTTGTATTTTTACTGAAGTGGAAAGATACTTACTCAACAAATGAACTGGCTATGCCTTTACTGATAATGACAGTCACAGAAGAAAAATATTACTAGTAAACATAGAATGAGAAGTCTAATTAGCCTAATATTCATTTTAATTATCACATTTCAATGTAGTTTTAAAAAACATGCAAATTTATGTTATAGCAAGATTTCTTTCTTACGTTACAGTTCATTGTTTTTTGATGGGCTATAAATCAGTATGAACAGTTTGGTAAAACTGCCCCAAGAAAAACAAAGAAATAAAAATACAAAATTCCCCGAAAACACAAGTATCACAAGTTCTTATTCACCTCTTTATATACATTGCTAACTTCAACTTTATGCAAATATTAAAAAATATTTTAGAAATAAATCAAACCAATCTGGTAATAAAAATGTATATTGAACCTTGTAGTACACAATCATTGTTTTTTTTCCCCACAAACATGTGGCTTATTGCTTTTTATATGGGCTGAAATCCAATGGACACTGTTATTTACTCAAAGCAACTATGAGCTACCACCTGAATGAAAAACAGGTTAGATTACAGGACCATCACCGACTTCTTGTTACTCACAAGGGTGCCCAAGCAATCTGATGGATGAATACGATAATAATGCAACAGTGTAACCTGAAATGTGATGCCCTGTGGTTGTCTCGTGATCAGACGTGAGAAGCGGAGGTTAATTTTCTTTCTCTTTTTGGCAATTTCCTTGATTAAAATGACTGGAATTTGCTCTCCTGATCACTTTCAAGATGAACAGCCACTGCTAACTGAAATGATCAATGATCATAAATCACATAAGAGGAAAATGCTGTGAGGTTCAATCTCTGGAATTGTATCTATGTCCAAGTCAATTACCAAGTCAGCAACTAATGCAAATGAAAGCTTTATTACAAAAAAGCACAATCACAGTGGATAACACTTAATAAATACTTAAAAAAGAGTTCTCAGAATGTCTTTGATTATTCTTTCTAAGGGAGATTAAACTTCATGTACAGGTACTGGTATCTTTATATTTTTTATGCAAAGGCTGGAGCAAAGGACTAACTGGAAAGTGAAGTTGAACAGTTGTCATACATAATGAGACTTTCAAATAATGGCTCTAGGATAGATGGATAAAAAAATCTTTGCTTATGCTGAATATGGCAGGAGCTCCAGATTTAGTGGTCAGTTACTTCAAGTACTTTTGAAGAAGTAGGCAGGCAAGGATTTTCACAACTCTTTTTAAAATTGCAGCTATGGGGCAAATCTTCAGTCCTCTGTTAGATTATGTAAATATGTCAGAAATAAATCTTTCTAAGTATTGGAGAAGGAAAGATTTTTACTACTAACCACTCCACTACTACCATTTTAATATTAGAATGAAATTAAAATTGGAGGCTAGCCCTACTCCTTCTTAGCAAAAAACAACTCAATCTAGAATGGTTCCCAAATTATTTGTGATGCTTCTCTCAGTATAGAATAGCATCCCTTCTGTGTACACACCCCGTAACCCATATCTCTACCTTCACTTTTCTACTACAGCTCCCAGGTTTGGGAAGCTGTTATCAGAGCCATTCATTCATTCACAGAGCTGGATCCTATCCAGTAGCAAGGATTTGACTTGTATACAGAAAATAATTTGGGAGCCATATAGCAGTCTTACAGGAGGGCCTCTTTGGCACAGATTGTCCTTGACACCAAATAACAGAGACAGCCCAACACCCAGAGTTTTTCTTTAAAATATTCAGCCACTTGAGGTTTGCATGCAGACCAGTTCTGAGACCCAGATAGTCACAGATACTATGGCTTTCCTTCAGTGAAAAGTTTGGTTCAGATTTTTAGATTACAATATTACAAAGTATTTGATGAGCTCCCCCAGATATTTTCTTGTTCACCTTTTTATGTTTGAAGCATCAGCTTGCCTGGATTCCATCAGATCCAGTTGCAGTGAACCAACAAACATTTTTTACTTACAAACATCTCAGCATACTAGCACCTGATTCTGTGCCACTAGAGCATCTTGCTTTTCTTTTAAGGAATCTTTTTAGGGCACGAGGAATGTTATGAAATGGATGAAGTCTCTGTTCAGGAAGGCAGGGAAAGCACACCTGATGGAGGATGGTTCCCACAAGCAGGAGGATCCTGCACACACCACAGTGTTGTCTGCTATGGAAATGAATCACCTGGATGGGTTGGGCCCTGCAGTGTGAGATGCAGACATGCAGAATACCAAAAGCTGTGCCCCAAAATGACTGTGAACATCCCCATGTTTTTTCTACGGCCAGCAAGAGTATCTGTGTTTCAGTATGTTACACTGAGAAGAAATGGAAACTGTATGGGAGATTTTAAAATTTATTTTACCTACTAACTCTGATGTTTGTATATTTTATTGTTCTGTTATGATTATGAGACAATAGAAGCAAAATAACACAAGAAAAATAAACTTTTCTTATGCTCATATACTTTGCAATGACCAGAAACAAAAAAACATACAGAAGATGTCATATTGAATGAACAGCCATTTCAAAATATAATGATCTCCAAATAAAAAATATTAATAAGATGCCAGCATTCTTTATGGAGGCAGATATTCATTTTTGATGCTGTTAGCTCTTATCCATCTCTTGATATAAAAAGCGTAATGATGCAGAGAAATTTACACAAGCCCTTTGCAGTAGGCTGTATTGCATCAATAGCACAAATGTTGACATGTATATGGAAACACAAGGGTGAGGAAGCAAATTACTTCAGGTTAGAGTTGCCACAACAGAAATCTAAGGATTCATCCAATCCTTAACAAATGTAATGGAAAACATTTAACTTTTTCTCTGTGCTTTACAATGTGCTAACTTCTGTTCTGTTATGAAGATTACTTCTCTGTGTTGTTGTCATGATTTAGGAATAGTACTCCTCAAATTAGTTTTCCCAAGGCTCTCCAAATCCATGCTGCCTCTCAGTCCCTCCTCCACTTCTCTTCTTTCCCACTCTCACCCCTTCCCTTCCCTGGTCCTGGAAGGGAGAATTGGATGAGCAAAGGGAAAGATCACAGGTTGATATAAGCACAATTTACTGGAAACAGCAATGACATAAGAAAATGAACAATAACAGCAACAATACTAATAAAAAAGTGTATAAGAAAAGAAAAATATTCATATGTGAAACCCA
The DNA here is from genome assembly GCA_013400215.1 of Cisticola juncidis. Classification (NCBI taxonomy): domain Eukaryota; kingdom Metazoa; phylum Chordata; class Aves; order Passeriformes; family Cisticolidae; genus Cisticola; species Cisticola juncidis. The sequence goes on along the minus strand of VXBR01003145.1, from coordinate 99,242 downwards.
TGACAATAAAGAAATACTGGATGGATCCCTCACTACATTTTCTTTACCAACTACTGCAAAAATTAACCTATCCAGGCCAGAGCCAGGGCAGCTATCCTGGTAGCTGCACAGAGAGGAGGATGTAAGCATACGACTTAGAAACAAGAAATTGCATCTGAGAAAAAAAAATGACAAATGCTTGTGCAGAGAAGCTTCTAGAGCATGAGGGTAGGATATCCATGAAGAGATGATATTGAGTGTGTGAGAAATACAGCCAGCACTGATACACTGACTTAACAGCACAGTAGAGAACAGGAAAGTCTCAGTAGATCACAATGTTCTAGCAGGGCAATGAAAAATACTGCCAGGGGATGAAGAAAGATGTATGTAATGTCTTCTGCAAATGAGAAAGTCTCCAAAAGGATGCTGGCACACATGACAAGCTGCAAAAAAGAAAGTAATAGTGGTGATGGAAACAGAGAGAGAAGAATGACCCTCCTTCACTGGGTCGCTTTTTTCGTCTGTCTTTTATTCTGTGAAAGAGATTCTGTCAGCAGGATGGAAACAATTTAAAGCAGCAAGTAATTATTTATTCATTAGTATATGCCGTAGGTAAGTAAGATGACCATGTCACTCTGCCAAGAATTAGCATAGTTGCTCTGAACATCTCCCCACTTTCATTCTGCTTTTCTGACTGGACTCTCAAGTAGTTTAATTTCACTGTCAGTTTCCAGCCACTTCTCAGCACTAAATCATACTCCTGGTCTCAGATTCTCCCTTGCTAAATACCCATCAGATCTCCTAACTGCCCATTAAGGCTGTCTGTTTTAGATGTCTTTTCCAGTTTGTCTCCTTAGGTACTTTCTGATTTTTCTCCTATTCCACACTTCACACTTTCTTGCTCCCAATAGTTAAAGATTATTTCCTTGAACCTTTTGGTGGCTACTGGGACAGACTTCTGTGCAGACAGAGGAGAAACTGTTAGTTTTATAAGAAATCATCTGGTAGTGCCCTACTCTTGACCATTTATTCTGTAATGGGCTGTAGAGCTTTCTGAGGAGACCTAAGTCAGGCTCTGGAACATAGTCCCTGGGCTAAAACATGGGAGATTTCTGAGAATATATAGCATAACTAAGGCTGTGTAAGGAAGGCTGCATTTGCTATAAACACAGCTGCTGTTTACATTGCTTCTTCTGAAGAATGCAAATCAAGTCAATGTGACTAGATGCTATCATCTCTTGTAAAGCATATCTGTGATATGCTTCATGACAGAGGGCAGAAATTCTTGTGCCCAAACACAGATATCCTGTGTCATGGAAGATGCACTAAGTGGTCTGAAAATCTTTACAGGGCTGTCAGACACAGTCAAGAGAAGATCCACATCCTTGTGGAGAATCAGCTGGTTGTACACCAAGGGTTCAGAGAGTCATAGTAGCACTATGTTTAGGCACGTATCTGGCTAAACACTTCCTAATGATCCCTGGTCTGTGAACTATTATTCATACTGTTGAGAAAAGTCTGCTGTAGCGAGGAATAAGTTGTACTTAGTGTATTTTTGCTTCTATTGCATCTGTTATCTATTTAGTTGTTTGCCTCTTGCAATAAACATTTTCCAAAATCTTAGTGTTCTCTAGGGATTCAGGCTTTTCTATACAATTTAAGTTTCTAAGTGATTTTTTTCTATATTGATAAAATCTTTAAATAAATAAAAATATCTATTAATTTATTTGCAAATCCTAGATAGAATTTTACTTTTTTTTTAAAGAAACAGGTTTCTCAAGAGATGAAACAAAGAACTTTTTGCAAACAGGCCAGTTACAATCCAAAGTAAATATGTTAAAATGTAGTGCAACAAAATGTGATAGGAATATGGGAAATGCAATCTTATGCAAAAGGAATAAAAAACCCAACAAGACTTAAGACAATCTTGCATGAAGTTCACTGATTTCATAAATTTTCTGTAGTGACCCTGTTATTGATACAGGTATAGTGTATAGTACAGGTATAGGTGTGTTGACTAAATAAAATCGTGCTAGGGCTACAAATAGGATACAAATACAAGTACAAATACAAATTAGGGTCTTAAAATTGTGTTTCCATGTAAGTTTCTGCTTTAGTGTTAACTTAAAAAAACACTGTCATTGTCAAGTACTCGTCAACTGCTGTCAACACAAGTACTAATATGATGAAACAGTCTGGAGATTTCACACAGAATCACACAGAATTGCAAGGCTGGAAGAGATGTTTAAGCTCATTGAACCCAACCCATGCCACAACATGTCAACTAAACCATGGCACCGAGTGCCACATCCAGTCCTTTTTAGACACATCCAGGGATGGTGACTCCACCACCTCCCCAAAAAGAGAATTCCAGTACTCTATCACTTTTTCCATAAAAACTTTTTCCTCATATCCAACTTACATTTCTCTCTGTGCAGCATAAGACTCTGTCCTCTCACTATGTCAGTTGCTGCCTGGAGAAAGAGACCGACCCCGCCCCTGGCTACAGCCACCTTTCAGGAAGCTGTAGAGAGTGGCAAGGTCACCTCTGAGTCTCCTTTTCTTCAGGCTGAACACCCCCAGCTCCCTCAGCCATTCCTCTCAGGGTTTGTGTTCCCAGCCCCTCTCCAGCCTCGTTGCCCCCTCTGGATGTGCTCAAGCATCTCAATGTCCTTTCTAAACTGAGGGGCCAGAACTGGACACAGCACTCAAGTGAGGCCTCACCTCACTGAAAAATATTGCTGCAAATAGAGGTGTTGTTTTCCAGCTAGTCACTCCTTGCTCAGTAGCACTCAGAGCATCACTGCACAAACAAAAGTTCTCACATTTTTTTTCTTTTCTTCATGGACAAAAGCCACAAACAAACAAACAACAAAAACAACAACAACAACAACAAATTAAACAGAAAAAAACCCCAAACCAACAAAAAACAACCCCAAACCCAACACCAATAACCACAAAAAAAAGCACCTTTTGATGATTTCTCTAATTTCCCTTTAATGCACTGGAGGCTACAATGAGTCTGGTTTGCTAAAAATCTGTGAAGTTTATTACCACTTTTCATCCATTTTACCCTATTGAATATGGGAATATAAATTTATGTACATTGATGATTGATTGATCAATGAAATAATCCAGTCTGATGTTGTGAGATACAAGTAAGTAAGAAGGCACACCATGAAAATTTGGTCCCAAAAAACATATTTGAAGAGGAGTTGCTATACTTTTCCTTTTTTTCCCATTTGATTATATATCTGCATTTCTTTTTACTGTGTATCTTTTATGCTTGCTGGAATTATTTTTGTATTGCTCTTCTTCCATTGTATTTTTGCAAGTCAGCCACCTGCATCTCTTTTCACTGCTTCATCATTCCCTTCACTGCTATTTTTCCAATGGTAAGCCTATTGTGAATGACTTAGTTTTTCTAATATAACAATTCCTGTCAAGATTATGAAGGGAAAAGGTCTTGTTTTAAGGAAAAGGGGAAGCAGTATACTTCATTTTAGGCAGAGATTTCATTTGTTATCATCTTTATATGACTATTTTTCATATGTGAGATCTAATTAGCAGAAGATAGAGATGAAAAGGTAGGCAGATGAAATATACTCCTTGTGATAACTCTCCGTTTAAAAACATCACCTTTATTTAAGCAGCTCTTTAAGCTGTTAAGAAGCTGGAAGGTGAAGTTCTGGCCCTGTGAAATCTCCTGTTAACTTTTCCTTATTGAGGGCAAATAAAGGATATATTGCTCGATCTTTACCTAGTAGTCTGGACTCATGAATGGGTTTCTTAAGGGAATTTTATTTGCTCTCACCACTGGAAACCTTTTGGTCCAACTAACAAGCAGCTTTAGGGAGACATGGTAATGACAGAAACTATTGGAATTATTTTTAAATATTGCTCCCGGGAGTAATCTTTCCAGGCTACAATTATGTGCAAAGTTATCAGTGGTACCAAATTGCAAGGGCAGTCTAAACTGTTAGCATATTTTCAGATTCCTGTTTCATCCTGTGTGACTAAGGAAACTATTAATGCTGGTGCACTGCAAAAATGGAATGTGCAGGTAGAACAGGGCAACACTGTTGGGGAGATGACTGCACTCACACCTGATAAGAATAGAATCCCCTTGTTTCCTGTGAGCATTACTGTGCAGTGTAAATAGCTAGTTGGTTGGTTAAGGTTTTCAAAAGTTCAAAATACATGTTTCTGCTAGTAGCAAGTTCTTTAAGTTAAAAAACTATATTTTAAAGAGGAAAATGTATTAGGCAGTGTGCTGGTTTGAAAGTAAACCAGTGAAAGATTCCAAGTCAGAACTACAATTAAATAGGAAAATTAAAATAAATGCAATAGCACAAAAAACACTGACAGGGTCAGAATACATCCTGACAATACCCTGTCACTCAGGATGTTGCTTGCAGTCTGATTAAATGGTGGGTGCAGTCCTCCTGTGGTTCTGTTGAAGCAGTGATCCTGTAGAAGGGTGTAGTCTTTCTCTGAAGGTCCAGTCGTGGTGTAGAACGGTCTGATCTTCCTCTGGGAATGCAGTGGAAAAGGCTGTCCGTGGTGTTCCTGAATTATATCCAGGTAGGAATGCTTGGTTCCTCCTCCTGGGCGGAGCATCTCACAATGGGATGATGCAATTTTAAGAGTCATGCAGTGAGCCTTAATGGCCCATTAACAAAAGATATCCCCTGGAGGTATCAGGGATGAGTCACAAAGGAGATAAGGAACACTGCCCCACCTGGTTTTAGCAGTTTGTGAAGATAGTGATAGAACACATGCTTTTGAGTACACTTTACATTGTAACCTAAGACAAGCAGTGTCTTTCAGAGCATGTAGCACTCTGGGGGAAAGTGCTGTACTCTGTCTGGGTCTTCTTTCTTAATTCTGTCTTATTTCATGAATCTGATTCAAGAAGTTTTATAGATAACAGAGGCAAAAATACCCACCACTACTGATTTAAATCTGGAAAATAAAATAAAATTACAATATATTCTGGATTGTTTTTGAAAATAATCTATTTGTTGCCATGTCTACCTTCAAATAAAATTGTGTTTTCATTTTCCTCTATTATGGTATGCAAGATACTTTAAAGAATTCTTCTTCTTTGAAGCTATAAGGGAAAAATAAGTGCCTGTTATAGATTGTGGCTTCAAAACTAAATGGCAATCCTTACACTGAAGCTCCACCAGAAAACCAGGAACTGATCTTAAAATAGATGAGGTTAAGACTTGTAGCACATACCAGTGAGAGTAAGTGTGACTACACATCCAGAATACCATTCTTTATTACTGATTTCATTCATTAAACAATCATCACAGTTTACAATCCAAACTGCCATTTGTGACTTATATATCTCTTTTCTTAGTTCTCTCATGCTGCAGTAGGTTAGAGGAGAGGTCTAGCCTGTTATTCTTATCTCACTTAAGAACAATGAGCACCTTTTGGAAGAAAGAGGAACCTAGGAAACATCTAGTGACTTTTCTCCAGTGTACTTTGCTGGTCTCTAGTGATTTATGCCTGCGACTGCCTGAATCTTATTCACATTTTAGTGATCAAATAATTCTTTCTCCTCACGCTCCCTGTTGTGTTTTTGTTGTTGCTGGTAGTTGCTAGTGTTACGTGTGCATATGATTAGTTTTCATTTAATTTGTTTTGGGTTTTTTTTTGTGACTTGGTTGTTTGTGTTTGGAACCTTTTGAACCCTAATGAAATTTTAGCGCTTTAAATATCTTTTTGCCTGACTGTGGCTACTTATTAAGTGAAGGGTACCTTGTTTGTTAGAAGCCTTCCCTCCCATACACCTTTGTTGTATCAGTCCATTGCAAGAATGATGAACACATGCTTAAAAAACCTGCTGCATTTTTCAGAACTCAGCATGAAAAATATACTGTGAAAAGATCTGTGTGCTCTGTGAGTGGATAGTTGAATGACTGCTTAGGTTCAGGTTGGTTTTCTGATTTTTCTTTGTCCAATTCCACACAATTGCTATAGGCTTGGGCACAGACACTGAGATGTCATGGTGTGAATCTGTGCAGCACCTGTCTGGGACACAGGGGATCATCTGCAGCTTGGCATGCACAGGCACTTTCAACCTATATTAAAGCATTTTACCTGCTTTGGGGACTAACACAATACAAGAAGAATAGGAGCAGCCTTTGGGCAAAATAAAGGGCTATTTTAACTCTGAGTAGTAACCTTTATTTCCCTTTCCTCCAGAAAGAAAAACTTTTTCACTAGGAGCTATTTCCTTTATCAGCATGCCAGCTAAGAAATTGAAACACATTAATGCCTGTTGAGCATTATTTTATAAGTATCAAATGAAACATGTTTTTATCAGAATGTATATACGACTATATGTTCACAAGTATCTCTCTTTTCTCTTTCTGTGGTTTTTTTTTTTTGTTTTTTTTTTTTTTTTTTTTTTTTTTTTTTTTTTTTTTTTTTTGTTGTTGTTGTTGTTGTTGTTGTTGTTGTTGTTGTTTTTGTGGGTGGGGAGATTCCTTTCTAATCTGGAAAGCTTATAAAGACCTGAGATTTCAAAGTAGTCTGACTTATATTTCCAGTCTGTATTTAGAAGTAGTGTATAAATGTGGTTTAAGTCCTTTGGGGTTCCTTTGAAAGACAGAAGGCCATTTTCCCAGATGTATTCAAAGGCATCATAAATGACAGGTTAATTTGCAGAATACTGGATTTAGAAATGCAAAGGCACTATCTATCCCCAGATCTAGCTTCAAATGGAGATAAATGTGGTATAGGGAAAAATCCAAGGGTGTATAGAAAAGTTGTTTTTCTACTTATCTATTAAAAATGCTTAAGGTGAGACCTCTGGAGAAGAGTGTATTCATGAAGTTATATGAAAGGGGGTTTTTTTAAGTACAGAATTCCCAGGGGCTGAATGCTAGGAGTATGTGAGGACAGAAAGTCCTAGAAAAAGGTTGATTCAACCAAGCAAATCACATATGGATTATTACCAGCAACTAAAAGTATCACATCTTGTGTTTACTGCAATTGCATTTAGTGGGGAAAATAAATAAACAAACAAATGAAAAAGTAAAAAAAAAAAAAAAATTAGCAGTCAGCATTTGTAACTTCAATATTAATTAGGTAGCTTTCTTTCCTCATTATTGCTGGTATTGCTGATAATGAAACTTTTAAGGAAAAAAACCCACCACCATTACTTAAAGAAATAATCAATTTACTGTAGTCAGGAAAAAAAAAGCGCTGCTTTTATTTTGGAGGATTTTACTCCTTCCTGTCAAAGAAATATCAAAATGGGTTGAATGTGTCTGCTGGCATGTCAGTGACAGTGAAGTGACAGTATAGACACCTGCAGCCTATCTGTATGAGCAAAAAAAGGCTACTGCAGCAAAGTCTCCTGAGGAATTTCTGAGAGCAAGCTCTGTTCCAGACAGAGCCAGGAACAAATCCAGGTTAAAGAAATAGAGAAAAACAAGAAAGGGATTCCTTGGCATACTACATTAGATAATAATCCTGCAAAAATACAGCAAATCTGGAAAAAAAAAAAAGTAAAATGCAAGCTTCCAAGTTTAGATTTCTAAATAATGTCATAAACAACCATCACAGAAAGAAGACAAGAATACATCTTTCTGCCAGTTGATGTATTTTTAGGTATGCTAACGGTGTGCTGTGCATTGTACCCTGAGCAATACACATTATGCAACTAAGCAAGAGAAGAGTTGAATGTGACTCCTCACATTGTTAGCAGTCAGTAGCCCTGAATACAGGCCAAAAATTCATTAAATAACATAGACCCTCCACAAATGTTATAAGACAATAAATAGGAGACTGCTGTGCAGTGTGTTGACTGGAATGTTTTCTGGGCCTAGTGCCAGCATTTGAAGAGCACATGTGGGATTAAGCTATCTTTTTTCTGTAGTTTTCTTTTGAGTATTGGACCAGTCTATATCAAAATTTAATTTTTGTAAATCCTATGCCCATAGTGAACCGTTTGGACTTAATTATGGATGCTTGTTGATCCTGTGGCATGCTATTTTTTTTTTAATAGCAAGAGTTGGAGTTAAGAAATAAACCTTTAAACAAAGGTCATATATGCTGCAGTGAGTTCCAGTTTTACTACTTCTGCCATCTTCTAAGCTGGAGATGAAAATTTCCTCAGAACACAGTATGTCATGCTGAAAGGATGTTTTCTCTGTCTAACGTTGAGGTTTCAACCAGGGAATTTAGTCTGAAGTGCTTGTCCTTTTGGTGTAATAAAGGGTGTGAATGAAGTCTGTTAGCTCAGCAAACACATCCTGTGTCCTCAAGCTTCTGATGCAAGCACGAGTTCACAAGCAATGGGCAGAAAGACACAACCTTGTCATGGGTCAGGTGGCAGCTGTCTGCTTACTGATGTGTACAGAGAGAGCTGCAAGTGCTTGTTCAGGGGAGTTATCACATTTCCCTTCTGCCTTGAGTACCTCTCACCTGTCCAGAGGGAATGCATCCCACACTGCAGACTGAAAATTCAGAGCAGGAGAGATGAGTCCAGTTGCTTCTGTTGGGAGATTGAGGCAAACCACTCGTGAGCTGCCAGGTGTGGCTGTGCAAAGCATTCCTGTGGTTGTGATTTTCACTGCCTTGACAGAGAAATGAAGGTCACAAGAGCTGATGAAGTGTCTGTGAAAGCAGGCTAGGAAAGTAGGAATTGCTGGTAATAAAAACTGGTAATCAAATCCAACATTAAAAATCAGCATTAAAAATTATTTTTGATGTGAAAATAATCCCTGTGATCACATACAGCACTATGGGAGGGCAGAGAGGGTAATTTTCAGAGAAGCTGACCAAGTAGACGGTTCATTGAGTGGGTTTCCAAATAATTATACAAAAATAGACTGAGCTGAATTGAAACTGATTGAAATCTGATTGAAATGGTAATTTTTGATTTGATTGTCCCCCTCATAGTTATATATGTAAGACTGTTCATGAGCAGTTGTTTACAGTAAATGTTTCAGAGATCACAATTCTGTAAGAGTTTTATTTGTACTCCTCCCCCTTCTGTTCTCACCTACACTATAAATCATCATCATTCTGACCACAATACTCACAAGCTGGAATCACATTTTTTTCTAATATCAATAGCCATTTTCTTTCTATAAGTCCATAATTTTTAGGCTATTATTTAATTTTTGTTCACACAATCCATGATAATAAAGTAAGACTGTATTTGGGAGGAATGACGCTGTTTCTTAACTCCTGAGAAATCCAGAATATTTTGCTGGATGTCAGAGACTGGTATTTTTCAGTGACACCCATCAGGTGACTTGAAGGCTGTAGCCCATCCACAAGATATAAGCATCCACCTGGCTTCTGGTTTTCTGGAAAAAACTGGAACAGGTGTTTGGAAAGCAGATTTCACACTAAAAGCCAAATCTCTTTTCTCGTGAATGGCTTGGCAATGAGCAAGTTGCAGATGCAACAAGAGTGGGCATCACAGGTCTGCAGACACAGCTCCTCCCGAGCCTGCACAGCCTGGCACACAGTCAAGTACTGCCTCTTCTCTGGGGCAGGGGAGGGGAGTCCAAAATTGAGATTCATCTCTCCCTGCTGTTGAACTTGGACCAGTTTGTAAAAACAGTGGTGACATGCTTCACTGCCGTTAGCCAGGCTTACTGTACTGAACAAAATCACATCTCCTGATAATACTACAGCTCATATGACTCAGAGACACTGTGTATGCTGAAAATGTGTACACTTTAGTACAGCAAATAATTCAGGTCAGCACACAGCACATGGTATTCCAATAAATGTTACCTGGAGTACGGTATCTCTGTCTATATGTATATATATGGAGAAAGCTCAGGAAGCATGAGCATTTTTGCTGCAAACATGAGATCACTGAATAATTACCTCTTCCAGATAAGCCTGTCACTGACTTAAGAAATAATGAGCTGTTTTTGGATGCCTGCTCACTAAATGTACAAGGCAAACACTTCATACCCTCATATTTGCAGAATGAATTACACATGGTTGTATATATATGTGTGTGTGTGTGTGTGTGTTTATTACTCACAAGCCCATTATGCAGTCAAAAGCACACACACTTGGAAAAAGTATTTTGAAAATAAAGATGTCAATGTTTTCCTTAAACATAAATGTTTTTTTGTCAGATGAAACGGGATGAGGCCATATTTGACTAAAATTAAGGTAAAGCCTAACAGAGGGGTTTCTAAGACCTCAGGAAGGCACTTTAGGAGCAGATCTCACACGCTTATTTCTCAAACTCTGTGGTCATTGGCAAAGTAGGTAAGATGTGAAATGCAGCTAAACAGGTGAGTTCACAACAGCTTGTCATGTCTAAAGGGGAAGAAGACATTTCTGGCTTTGACCCTGAAAATAAAGCAAACATTTCCTAAATTACCTTCTCCTTTGCCGTTAATAATTTCAAGCTCTCCAGAGACTGTCTGACTTCCTCCCAGATCTTCATGTTGCATCCAGTCAAGGAATAAAGCTACATATGAAAGATCAGACATCTTTAGCCAATACAGTTCCCATATTATCTTTCCTAAATATTTAAAATGGTAAATGCTCTCATTGTTTATAATCAATGCACATATTAACAACTTCACAAATACACCCATATCAAAAAAGCCAAATAAACTGAGATCCATTTGCAGAAAGAAGAGTACATCCATATATAAATGTGGAACAATTGCTTGATTATGCAAACTGCATTCATCAGTTTTGTTAAACAAGTTATCCCTTTATGTAGATCTGAGTCATCTGGATTTATTTGATTTGTTTGGGGTTTTTCTTGTATAGAAGAAAAATATATTACAGTTTGCTTTCAAGACAAGCTGAACCTGGCAGACTTAAGTCAAAACAGTGGATCCTGCTGGTTTTGTAATGTAATTGTAATATCTTGTGTGAAACTTGAGAATTGGATCCCAGTATAGATATAAATTAAAAACTACTCACTAAAACCCATTTGAAACAATCTTGCTACATTTTCCCAAGTGTTGCTGCAGTAATTTTTTTAACACAATAAACCTTGTACTAGCATGATTGCTGTATTTCTGCCTTCCAGCCTTGCCAAGCCTCTCCTTTTGAAGGGCAACATAAGTATTTGTTTTTCTCTTTTCTTTGCAGATTAGGGATACAAATATGATTTTTTTTTGTTGTTGTCGCCAGATTAAGAAAATAATCAGAACTCATTGCAGCGAGGAGTGATAAGCCAGCAACAACAACAACAACAAAAAATATAGGTGCTGTTTGTTTTTTTTTAAACTACAATTATTAATCTTGGACTGGTAGTATGCTTTTTGACATTTCCTTCACTGTCTACACGGTATAATTATCTTTCCCTCCTACAGCATTTTCCCCCTGCCTTTTTCTCTCCTTTCTCCTCCCATCGCTATCTCCACTCCCATAATAGAGAAAATATCTTCTACACTTAGTTTTGCAGGTTTTTCGTTTGTCATTTTTTATAACAAGATTAGATTTCATAGTCTACACAGGGTAAGCCTACAGGTATATACTGATAAAAAATAGTTCAACTATGGAACGAGTATTTGCTCTCTTCTTTCTTCTCTGATTGCAATAAACAAACTAAGTGTATGATTTAACCCTATAAGAAAAAATATTATTTACTTATTTTGGGAAAAATGAATTTACTGTAATATGTATATATGTATTTAGAATGTATACATATATTCTAAATTATAATCAAATACTTAATTTTAAGCATTCTTAAACATTTAAGCTGTTTTAAAATATCCCTAATAATTAAAAATAAAAAGTAACCCTATAGTTCTTTAAGGATTTTGTACATATCTCCTGGCCAGAAGTCCTAAGAAATAAATAATAAAGTTAATTAAAATCCTTATTGGTCATATAATCCTAGTGAAGGCAACAGAGCTACTACAATAGTTAAAGAGAAACTTTAAATACCTTTTGAGTCTTTTATCTAAATAGATATATATGAAAGAAAATTGGCTCAAGCATGATAATTTATTACCAAAAATAATGAGTCTTTCACAGAAAAACTTGAACCAGTGTCCCCATGAACACAAGAACATGCAACTTCCACTCACTTCAGAACACTGGTATCACATTTCTTTCTGATTATGCAACACATCCTTCAATCTGTCTTCTTCCCTGTAACAAGTCTCACATTGTCTGCTATGTACAGTAAAATTATTTTAGCTCTTTGAAACACCAGTTACTGCAGCCATTTCAAAGCATGAAAACCTGATACTGTACATAGGTTTACAATCTTAGATTACCTTAATAAATTATTTTTAATGTTAGAAATCTACTGAAAATGTCAGATTATGTGTATCTGAGGTGAAAATTTAGTGTTGAGCTACATAATTACTAACTATAACCTGGTATGATTTTTACATGTACATCATGCAATTTAAAGCAAACGAGTTGATGTAGATGAGTACTCTTGTCAAAGATACCACAGCATAAGTGGCTATGGACAACTTAATCATATTCCTTAATGTCATTAGAATATAATAAAATCTTTCAATTGGAATGGACAATGATCATCTAGTCCAACTGTCTTACCACTTCATCGTTATCCAAAAGTTAAAGTATGTAATTTAATCATTATCCAAATGCTTTTTCAACACTTGCAATCTTGGGGCATTCACCACCTCTCTAAGAAACCTGCTCTATGGCTTGACCACCCTCTCTGTAAATAAATGCTTCCTTGCGTCCAGTGTAAGCCTCCACTGACACACTTTGGACCATATCCAGACATCCTGTCACTGGATAGTAGGGAGAAGAACTCAGTGCCTCCCTCCCCCTCCACGTCCTCAAGAAGCTGCAGAGAGTAATGAGATCATCACTTAGCCTCCTTTCTTCCAAACTAGACAAGCCCAGGGTCCTTATCTGCTCCTCGTAGAACATTCTTTTCAACTTTTTAGCCAGCACCGTTGCTTTCCTTTGGACATATTCTTCAGGCCTTCCACATCTTTCTTGAATTGTGGGGCCCAGACTTGCACACGTTACTCAAGATGAGGATGCACCAACACTGAATAGGGAGGGATAATCAACTTTGCTGGCCAGCTGGTTACACTGTGTTTGATGCACCCCAGGATGCAGTTTTCCTTCTTTTTCAGAACCACTGGCAAATGCCTTTCAACTGAGAAAGAGATTGTGTACTCTAGAAGGAAGTGTTTATAGAGGTTTAAGGGTTTGTGCTGTTGCTGTTATATAATCAGTACCTTGGCATTTGTTACACGTTGCATACCAGCATTGAAAAGAGCCTGGGCAGAACTATACCTTGTGGAGCTGTAATTCATAACTGGGATCTTGTCTTAAAAGATCAATAGTATTCACTTCTTTTTCCAAAAAATTAAATTTTATTTCACAAGTGCAAACAAATCACAGAGCATTCCCATTGGCATTCAGTGACAGTAGACATAATTTAAGCACTGAAGGCTCTGGTGCCGGTTCAAGCAGATATAAGGAAATATTTTACATATTTTGCATTTTTATAAATTTTTCACTTCACCAGCATTCAGCAATGTTCTCATGAACGAAATTGAGATCAGCCAGTTTGCATATCTTTTGCCCAAATAGCTCCAAGTCATCATCTTGTTTACAAATATCTTTTCATAAGTGCTAAAAATAGAGGCACATTTAGCACTTTGGGGTACCTAACACCTAGAGCAGGGTTATGATTTTAACAGTGTTCTTAAAGGGGCTAGCTGGTATTCACTGAAAATTTTGATGCATGGCTAGAAACAATGAAAAAACTATGGATCCATAAAAAAAGATTAAATTTGCACTAACAAAAGAAACACATTTATTTCTGTTCTGCTGCCCGTGCCATTGAAATATGATTTTTAATTATTTGATTATTTAATTAATTATCCTTTGTGCTCCACTGCTTCCCCGGCTGATGTATAGGCTTTTTAATCTGGCTATTTTTTAAATTTGTTTTCCACAGACAACCTGAATATCTCATTTCCAGATTACTTGGTTGCCTTTCAGTGTTGTTCCTATGCCACTTGAAGCACATCCTTCACTTTTATTCTGTGTGTGAAAGCTGATGCTTTGGTAAACAGAACTTGTGAGCTTGGCTACGCTGCCCTGTGTCCTGAAGTGGACTTAAGAGCAGAGTAAGATATTTGACCCCCATATCCTCCACACAGCACTTGGGGAAGGGCAGTCGCTACTGAGCTACTCCCTGCTCCAAAGGTAACCCCAGTTGTGTGAGCACACCTGCCAACTCAGTCACTGCCAGGCACTTAGGATGCTGTCACCTTGATGTGTCTCAGAGACCTTGAGACAGTCTACTTATAAGCATCCTGGAAGATTTTTTGAAGGCTTACCTGTAGACCTTCTAGCAGGTCCTAAGATTTCTAGCCTTGCATTGAGACTCCATCTTGCTAGCAAACAATGTGCTTAGAAAATAAATTCAGGGGTCTGTCCTGAGGTTAGCTCCTCTAATAATAAGCTAATTTTGAGATTTCCACTGGGACATGTAAGAAGGTTTTCATGTCATCCCAACTCAACATTTAAAACTTGAGTGAGATTAATCTGTTCCGGGATGGCCACATCAAAGTTTACCATTCATTAAGAATTTAATTTTTGCTTTTACATCTAAGTCAATACAAAGGAAAAAAAATTAAAAAGCAGACACTCTACATTTATTTCTTTCACTAAATATTCTGTGTATCTATATATTATTTTATTCCTTTGTTATGTCCTGCAACAAAAATATACTCTTTTATTGAAACATTTTGCATTTCCGGAATGATATTTTTCTCATTTGATTTCCATCTCATTCCTGCAATCAAGAGTGTTCAAGATATCATGGGAATTCCACAGTGGTACTGGATTAAGTACAAATTAAGTATGAAACACACCACACTATTAGCCACTCACAATGCACCAACATTGCCTACAGACTTCTAGAGCAAACTCCATGCAAGAGAAAAGTTTTTGCTTTGGCAGAGAGGAGTCCAGTATGGTTCACAGGCCCATCTTCCCCAACTGTTTTCTGTCAGTCTAGCAAGAAACACAGGGTTTGCAATAACAGAAACACTTTCCTTTAAAAAATCACTTTAATAAAAATACGTTTCAAGCCTTTGTGGTTACAAAAAAGCTTGAAAATATGGATTCAAAAAGAATGAACTTTTGAGAACACATGATAAAGAAGCTAACCATTATTTTGAAAAGATTCTTGTACAATTTGATGTGATCATGCTTCTTTTGTAATTAATGAATACATGCAATTAATTCATTGAATCATAAAATGTCTCATTGGAACAGACCTGTAAAGAATCAAACGCCATCCATTTCAAGACCAAAGATAGGTAAGGTCTTGTCCTCCTCTAGACCCATCAAAAAGCCCACTTTGTTTAGTGTGGGTCTTTCTTGAGAATGAAGAAACATTGCATAAATTCAGCATATATTGTATTGTGTTTGGCTACAGGCTTCTTTGATGTTTAGCTTTGTACACAGGCATTTACATATTATTTTTGTTTAATCTTTATTTAGAATTTCAATAAATCCATGCAATACCAACTAACAGTGTCTATAAAAGATCTTATGTTTTAACAACAAAATTAATGCTCTTAAAAATATAAATATCAAATCAGAAGAAACAATCATTAAAATACAATCATAATAGCAGAGTAATAATAAAAGTACTACAAGTGTGCTATTAGAATACCTCAGGATTTTTTTTACTCTCTTCATTTTTTATTCTTTCTTCTCTCCATTTTGATAAATGGAAAGAAATCTCAGTTGTAAACATGCTTTTCCTTCTGTTTGTTTTTGGGGTTGGTTTGGGGGTTATTTGTTTGTTTTTGTAATTCCCTTTAGTTTCAGGGGTTTTTGCATTTCTGAGAAAAGATTTTGGGGAAGATAATATGTTCTGTGCTTCTATGTATTCCTAGCAGCTGGGCTAATTGTGGTGGCTACTACACTTAAACCAAGCATATACATCTGAAAGATCACAGTCAACAGAGAAAAAAACATTGTTAAGGTGTGCATCATCTGACCTATTTTAGACATGTCTTTTAGTGTGAGATGAACTTGCCCTATAAATGTCTCTTTATACTGGCAATACAAAGCTTGAGATCATGAACATGAATAAAACCCTTTAGACTGCGAAAATGGCCATGTTTAAATAAGGACATATCTTATCCTGTTGTAGGAATCCACTTTTGAGGTTCTTGGCCTTACTGCCTGTGCACCTCAAAAGGGATATTAGTGTAAATGCTATTAAGAAAGATGGGAGTGTTCTTCAAGAGAGATATATACAGAAAAATTAAATTCAAATTATACTGACTTTCAAATAGATTTTTCATTAATATATTATTTTAAAATTCTCTGTATATCCCTTTGATATCTTTAAACCTGAACTGAAATAAGTTTGATTATATATAGTTTTGAATATATGCTGAAACCATGAAAACGTAGTTGATAAATTATTAACTATACAGTTTCAGTTTAATAAAAGAAATCAGTTAATTTCTTTGTCTTCTTGAAGACAGTGAGAGATATTTCAATCTTTTCTTTTCTTATGCTTGTCAGCTGATTCACAAGATTTCTTTTGTTGTGATAATTGGATTGATGCTTAATTGTGATATGTATAATTTATATTACTTTTGTTTTACTAATCATTCCCTAGTCCTTTCTCATTCTATTTTTGCAATTTAAATATCTATTGAGTTATGTAACAGTTACCTGAATCAGTGCTTGCAAATAACTCTGAGAACTGATTTCATTGTTTGGCAATTGATTAAATGTTTTTATCAGTTTCTACATCTCAGCTTCTCCTTCTTCGCCAGCTATGACTTTCTATTCCTTCTTCCATATGTTCTCCTCAGGGAATGTTTTTGTTTATGATATTTATTAATTTTTTTACTTAGTTATAAGTATTCAGCCCCACAAAACCACAATCAGCAGTTTCTCTCACTTTTTGGTTTGCTTCTTTATATAGATTTAATGAATTTCTGGTTTTTGTTCTCTCACACTGAGGTAAAAATATTTCCAGGCTGAAAGTACTTGTGAAAATCCAAAGGTATATTCATATTAGACAAATAGCATCCGCTTATCTCCTTTTTAGATTGCTGAATATTTGAAGTTCAATGGAAATTACAGTGTTAATTATGTGGTGTGAGGAAATTGACCCTTCACTTTTGATCATATCAAATGTCATTAACTAAAGAGCTTACAGAATTTTTTCCTGTTTCTTAGCCAAGCATCCAGTTTTCCCAGGAGACTGTAGCAGGTATTTCCAAATGCAGGACACTGGCTAGGCAGAGGATGACTAGGCTGGTGCCATTCCCCTACATTCATTCTCTGGAATTAAGTGGATTAATGCTGTTGGAAATCTATCTTTGTTTGCAGCAGTTATATGGGACTATTGTGGTAACAGTGTAACAAAAAGCTGTTAGATACCCACAATATCTTCTTATAATAAGTGCATTGAAATCAAGAAATCAGTCAGGTCAGTAATGTTAATAAGATGTTCAAATATCTGCAAGAAAAAAATCCTGGTTAACTGTGTTAATATAGGCTACACCTAAACTCAGGATTTTTTTTCTATGATTATGGAGTTAAAGTAACTATGGAATTGCAACTGCTTTAAAAGACAACATTAACAAATTTCTGCTACTGCAACTGCATGTGAAACTCACAACTCTGGTGTTTAGATAAACCACTGGCATCTTTTAACTACCAGCATCTTCAAACCTGAGAAAATACATTGGTACATTATTGACCTCCCTATGCTGGCAGAAGGGACAAGAAATCTAGGTGGCCAAAAAGCCCGGTACACAGGGAATACACTGAGTTTTCATTCTACTAGCAGTATGGCATGCACTTCATAAGCCCTCATGAGCTACACATCAGCAGGCATGCACAACACTGCACATTCATTTGTAGGATCAGAAACCTGGATGCTAATATTCCATAAATATAGCCACACATCAAGTCTTTTTTTAGAAACTAATAATCTCAGGAATATGTGTATAGATAAGCAACAAAAAAGCTTCTGTATCAGTTAGCAACAACTAATAATCAACCTCTGAAAACCTAGGAATATAATAATTTTCAGATTTCTTATTGCTAAGACCGATAAAATCACATGGTTTCATAGCTTTGCTGAAAGGTGCTCATAAATTTTGGATAACCTAGGAATATCTGTAGGATACAAAATATACATTCCACATATCTTTGCTTAGTTTTTCTTAGTTCTGTTTTGTTTTTACATGGTGTAATAATGTCTTCTTGGGCCTTTGACAGAATTGTTAATATGAAGAAATATTTCAATTAACCAATACATTAATCTCTCTAAGCCAATTAAGACATTTCACAAAAAACCAAACCAAACCAAAACAAAACAAAACAAATAATTGGGTTGAAATCACACAGTTTATTTTTGAAATTAAAATCAGACAAATGAGCAAATGTTATTAAAAACTTTCAGCTGTGAGCTAATCAATGTTTAACTGGCTGTAGAGCAGCAGTGCAATCCACACTGCAATCTGTTACTGAACATGATGTTATTAAAAATATGTCAGTTGAACATAAAGTGTTACAGAGAGCTGCAATTATGAAAGTTAAATCAGAGTGATGCTATTCTAAAGAGTAATAGTTTAAATGGATATAATTTTAAGGGACTGTGCATTACACAACAAATATCTGAAAAAAGCTTCAATGTACACATTTAAATAATTTTTTAAGTCAAAAATTCCACCCATGTGAACATATTTCCCTCTATTTTTGTTTCAAGGATGAATTCTATGTGTATGCTTGACAAATAATGAGGAAGAAATTCCTGAAGAAAACATTTCTGCAGCATGTGACTTTCCATTTCCCCTTTCCTGTTCACACAAACCTAATACAAAATTAATGCCTTTCCTCCTCTGAGGTTTGTTTGCAATTAGCCAGCATACCTAAAAAGCAGTAAAGAGCTAGCAGATAGTAAAACACACAGCATAAATGAATATAACATATGACCCCTTAAACTTTATTCTCATTTAGTCTTTGGATCTAACTACACACATAAAAAACATGGGTTATTTTCATTTCAAATATATCGAATACATTTTTTAAGAAAACCCAATATACGCAATCCATCAGATTTTTTTTTATTCTCCAACTTATGATTGATGTTTGTCAAATCATTCCTTAATTTTATACTTCAGTAGACTGAGAGAGCACAGTGACTTGAAATATTTTCTTCAGAGGGAATATAGAACTGACATATTGACGACATTATTTTTGATTTTTAGATGTGTTAGTTATTTATTGGTGCTGAGAGAACAGGACATGTAACAAAATAAACTTTATCTTCTTAGAAACCATAATGTATATTTCTTTTCTTCTAAAAGAGGAGATTGATGATTTCAAGGTATAATGGAAAATGCATAGACATAGTTAAGTTAATTTTCCACTCCCTGTCCCAGTGACCCAAAGCGGTATGGACATGACAGCACACAGCTTGATGGGGACAAGACACTCAAGCACTGTTTAGGATCCTATGGATGTTTTTTCAGCTCATGTTGAGTTCTCTGGTCTTTCAGCTGGTTTACTGTTGTCACCTATACTAGATTATTGACAGACAATTTTCAGTTTGATAACTAAAGTTAGAAATCGTGTTATGACAGGGAGGTAGATTTACCCTCCACCATGCTGTCCAGTGTATTGTGTAAAGCTGCTATGACCAAGCTGTATGCATGCAGTGGACAGTATTGGACCTTGATGGAATAAAGTGGATTATTTTTACAGCTTAGGTTTCCTCTCTTCCTTTTTTTTTCCTCCTTTAAATTGACTGTCATCACTTGATAGGAACTTCAGCAGTTTGGTTACAGGGCAGACCTGCAGTGAAATTACCTTAGGAGAGAGGTACTATAATCCAAAAAAGTCCAGCTCACCTCCTGATGAGAAGCACTACCGTGCTTATACATGGTATAACATTAGCAGGTTCTGTTAAGGTTAACCACAAAATCTGTTCATGTCCTGGGCTGCCATAATAAAAGAACAGATTAGATAGCTTGAAACACCGTTGGACCCTCTTCATGTTACGAAGGCTTTCTTCTCATAAATGGCTTTCTTTCTATGTTGTTTTACTGTAACAAAAAGGCTTGGTCTTTTTCTAAAATAATTTTTTGCTCACCATTTTTTTTCTCTTCACTCTGGATTCCCCCAACCACTTCCCTTAATATTGCTGCTAGATGAAGAAGGACAGGAGAAGGTAAGATTTGCGAGGAAAGTCTGCATCCTTTCTTATAGCATGAAAAATTCTGCAGGAAACCATCAGATTCCTCTGAAATACTAGATGCTTCCTATCTGATGCTGAATTATCCTCACAACATAATAGATTCCTTCTTTGAGACACTTAAATATGAAAGGATTGGAGCGTATCATCCAGATGATTATTTTAATCCCCTGGGTCACAGGAAGACCAACTGCTTTGCTTCGGATATTAACAGGATCAAGAAAGAAACTGAAACCTCAATTCCCAAACCCCAGACTAATCCTCCAAACACTGAAATATTTCATCCCCATGTGTAAGAGCCCAGCATAAGTAGATTGCATCAATGGACAAAAAAGAACTGAAATACTCTTTGAGTATTCTGTAAGGTAAAACTGTTAGTGGACTGACATGAAGGTTCCTAGATGCCCAGGAGCCCTCTCACGAGTATCTAGCTCATAAACTCAGCAGGAATTAGGTGCAATGTAGAAGCAGATAAGAGCAAATAAAAATTAAACAAACTTTCAAAGAAATAAATAAAATAAAATACAATTTTAAAACTTGAGACAAGGATATACGAAACCAAAATGGAGCTTTGTACTGAATTAGGCACTGTGTTTCTCTGCTATCTGCACACAGAAGCTAGAAATTTCTGCTATTCATATCACTTATATCCAAGTTATTTTTGTAGGTACATTGTTGTAGGAACTTTTGTCCATTAAATGTTAGCTGCTATACAAATAAAAGACAATGATTCTATAGTTTTAGGGGTTTATTAGTTTTAAAATTACCTCAGAAAACTAATTTAATTTTCTAGTATATATCACCTTTGATATGCACAAACCTTTCTGAATCCTTAAACTGTACCCATCTCTGCAAGTCTTTTGATAAAGTTTTGAACTTACTGATTTTGGATAGCTGCATTTTTCACAAATATTTTTTACTCTATTCTTTTTAATTTTCAACAACTGACTTTGCAAACAATTCCTATTTCATTCTTTTAATTCTATTCCTTATATTCTAATTAACCCTCAGATGTATACAGATTGACATTTGGATTCACATGGTGGCTGAATTTGTTTGTTGATTAAATTTCAGCTGCTCACTCACTCAGAATTGCTTTCAGTTTTTCAGTCAAGTTTGGAGCCAAACAGTTGTGCATAGGCTGTTTGTTTATTACAGCATTCCAGACTAGCAGAAGACTTTTATTGTTTTGGAAATTCACTTAAAAGAATAAAAGCACAATCTGGACATCATTCTGCTATTTGCTTCTTGAGTATACCTGTTGTTTCAATCAAAATTAGTGAGTGAAATACAGGCATATCACTTAAGCTGCCTTCTCTGAATATTTATCCAAAATTGGCTTGCTGCTATGGCACGAATAAGTGAACAATCTCAGAAACTGTTGTTACTTGAGGCAGATGGTAGTAGTATCAAAGCCCAGAAGACTTCCAACTGTTGTCATGACTATAATCACCTTTCAGTCAAACAAATATTTTGGAAGAGTTCAAAAGATGTGCATGTTTAGTACAGTGTGATGATGAGAGTGAGAAAGTAGGTTAAAGGAAACTCAGACTCACTGAATCCCTGGGCAGTATGTTAACAGAGCTTTGACTTAAAGTGTTAACTGTTTCCAACGAGGTATGCAGGGCACTAATCCAAAGAGATAAGATAGAGGAGCAAATTGTTATTCCCTTCCAGATGGGAAAAGACCAAACATTGGTTTTGTTACTCTGAAAATGACTTTGCAGCAGATGAACATTTCAATTCCAAAGTGTCAAAGTTAATACTGAGTGAAATGATGTTATTCATAGCAAGATCTTGGTTTTGCTTGCTACAATTTTTTCATGTTTATATCAATTTTCATTAGGTTTTTCTCTACTCTTAATGAAGTTGGGGGGGGGGGTAGTGGGACAGCAGTGGTGGCATTTAAGTTCCTAACACTAGAATGCTTAAAAGTTTATACTCTCATATTAAGTGAAGTAAATCTCTAGGCAAAGATTCGCAGCATCTGACTTACACAGCAGTTGCAGTTGTAATATACAAAATAATCCCAGATTCACCTCTGTGTATTATCCTAATCTTCTAAAGAAAATTGGGTTTTTTTAAATGTTATTAAAGGAAAAAGTATGAAAGTTGGAAGTATGCAGAAAACCCCCTCCTTGACCCTTTCCACCTGACACAATTGTTTGAATTCTATGGGGATAATAATTCTTAGTCCTTTTCCAGGACAACAGTTGAGTCTCTTTTTTTTCAGAAACAAAATAACAGAAACATTGTTTAAGCAGAATGAAGTAATAGATTAGTGTTAGAAATTTAGAACTGTGATAGGCCAGATGATACATGAAGGATACTAAAGGAGGTTGAGATTTAAAATTTATATATTACTTTCAATAATAGTCCTGAACAAATTCAGATACATCTTAAAAATAATGTTATTAATAATAATCCTCTAGAAGGTTAGACATTAGACAGAAAAGCAACTTGCTTTATACTAAGACCAGCTGAATGAAACAATCAGTTTGTGAATGTCTGTACAAAAGGTCTCATATGGGGTTTTTTTTTTTTTTTGGTTTGTTTGTTTGTTTGTTTGTGACATTTATCTGTGAATAATTGTGTAGCTAAGCTTGAATCAGAATGGCTTAGTTACATTTTGAATTTCTCATTCATTCTTCATGGCAGCTGATCTAAATAGTCCTTCCCTAAGCTAATTTTCTAGACCTTTATTCCCTATTTCATTATTTTAATCTTTAACACTGCACACGTCCCTGGATCTCTTTAATAATCAAACTTATGTCCAGATTCCTTCACATTCCTCTATTTCATAAATAATAATAATTGATAATAATAAAAAAGGTAAAATGGAAAACTGACAACTTCTACACATTCTGTAACCAACTGACCCCCATTTATTCTTTTACATATATTACATATTACATATATTACATATATTCTGCCATGAACACTCCAACATGGTTTTTAGTGTCATTGGAAAAATAATTCTTCACGTCACTGTTCCTAGAGAGCAAGGACTTTTGGAGAGAGGAAGAAATTTGTGCTCAAATATTTGACAAAGGATTTTATATCAAAACCTTCCTAGGTAATAGGAAGGGGTGGACTGTCACACTTCTTCCAGGATTGAAACTCATGAAACTCATTCTCATTCCCTCTGCTTACAAAGGCATTTCTCTTACCTTCTGTGGGATAACATAATAGCTGGTAACTAAGCTGGGGTACCTTATGCACAGTTCCACCTAGAAATATTTTATCCTACACTTTTCACCATTTCCCATCATGCATGTTGCATGCTTCTTTCAGTTAAAAATGGGTTTTTTTTGTTAATGTTTCTGGAGTGATGGGATAAGGTGGACTGTAAGGGTATTTGCTAGGCTATAGAAGGAGGAAGTATTGAGAGACCTTAGGTCAGTTGTCATGTTGAGACACTTCTGCAGAAAACAGAGTCCAGATCTCAGAAGTGTAACAAACACTCAGAACAACCCTTTTCAAATGGCAGCTGCATTGTTTTTGATAGTTTTTCATAAAGCAGAATAACATTGCAATGTGAGATGGTTCTTGAACATCTTTAAGAATCCAAATATGAAGGTAAAATGCTGGTGCATGCCTGGTACTGATACAATCATTCTCTTCATTTCCCAAGGAATAAGCATCACAAATCCTTATTATGGCAGGAAATGTACCAACCTGTTTTAAAACCAAAGACTCAATGGTGCAGATTTGATAGCACTGGATTGCCCATTGTAAGCCATGGCTGAAATCGGTTCTCTCTCTGTTGCCCTTTTGCACAAAGTGTGAGTCCATTCCAACCAGCCATTACTCTGCCCACACATCCAGATCATATTCTACATCTTCCTCTCATCCATCATCATCATCCTCTGCTAAAAGTTCAGAGGTTTTAGCAATCACTAACCCTATCTCAAGTATTCTCAGGATGTCCTCTCTTATACAGACCTTGAAGGTATGAAACTGTGTTTCACAGAGTGTGAGGAAATTTCAAAAGTTGGATTACCATGGTCTTCTGTGAAATGACAGTGCCAACAGTTTGTGGTCTGGGCTGAATCCATGTGCACATGGAACATGTACTTTATTTCTTGAGCAGTGGTGGTATTAGAGTACAGGGGAATGAACTGGTGGATCTGCTTTCCAAAGCAGGTTTACCCTCAGAAGAGAAGGCATTCCTCAGGGAAATCTCAATGCAGTAGGACTGGCTTTCTACAAAGCAATAGGAAAGGACCAGTAAAGAACAGGAAGCAATGAGATCTTGGCTCCATGCTGGACCGTGGGAGTACTCAATCAATTCCTCAGGTTCAACAAACATTGTGTAAATATTTTTACATATCATTGATTAGTTCAGATGTCTTCTCTCTGGTTATGTACCAATGCATATGTCCTTAATGAGTCCAGGAAAAGGGAAAGGAGCAAAACCCCCCTTTCTTGTCCTTTCCCTTTTATTCTCCAAGAACATTTCATTTTTATAACCTTTCTGTTGTCAAGGCTAGACAAGTACTCCTAGCTTTCTGAGCTTTCTGCAGAAGTAGATTTAGAAAACTTGCAGAGTGCTCATGTGTTCTTTGTTTTTTTAAAAAAAGCATTATGATTTCATATAAAGTTTATGGCAAATAGTAAAGATGATTGTATACCACATGGATGAATATTTTTCTGCTATATAAAATTCATATTTCATACACTGAACACAGAGATTGTAAATTCATAATGATTACTGGTACTTCTGAACACTATTGTGGTTACAGAAAGCACTTTATTATCAACTACTTTAATGTATGGAGACCATCAATATTTTAGTAAAGTAAAACTAAATTAATACAAACCCCTCTCTTTAAACTGAAGTGCTTTCTGGTGAAATGTTCATAAATAGCAGAACTAAAAAAAGGTCACTACCAGAAAGGATCATTTATTCAAGCCTTAATATTTCCTGATTCTTATATCTTTCTACTGTTGGAACAATGATTACTCAAATTCATCTTAATTTGGTTGAAACATTTCTATTTTCAATAATTTTTTTCACTAGGAGTTTTTCACTGGATTCAAAGTGCTTCATTATTAATTTTTTCTGATTCTTCAAAAACTTTTTCAGCAATAGTTACACAAATTTGAGACATTGAGCATGAATAAATTAGTGTTTTTGTTTAATGACTGTTTTGTTTAATGATTATGTTGCTTTTTCTTTAAATACCAGTATTTTCCTTGATAGAGAATATTTTCTTAAATTAGTTACCCTTGCCTTCTTTAAAAAAAATTAATGCAATTTTTAAAGATTAGATTGAGTTTTTTCTAGAAAAGTTTCCATGTTTTCTCTTTTTGACCAAAGAATATCAAATACCCAGATATGTCAATGTTCAATAATAGTATAGACATGGTATCATTGGTTATGTTATCTTTTGCTAACTTGGTGAAGGTTTGGAGATGTATTAAAACAGTTGTGCTGCAAAGATACCTGTAATCAGTTTTCTCTCGTCTTTATTTCACATTTCTAATCCTCCCACATTCCTGAAGTTCTTTAAATTCAGTAAAAATGTCATATTCATATTTATGCTCTAAAGATTACATTTCTGAGGCTATATCCCATATTTTTTCCTGGATAGGAAACTATTTCATGATAGCACAGCCTCCTCGCTTTCCTTTCATCTTCTTGTTGAGCCATGTGATATCTAGCATCACCTCTGCTGTATGGATACAATCACTCTTTTTCTTTCTTAAACAGAAATCCAGTCCCATATTACAGATGACACAAAGTGACAATTAGTGACAATTAACCCTGGATGAATTTAGTATTATGTCTTCTGCACTGAAGTGTGAGCTAGATATATATTCAACTCCTCCCTCGCATGTATTTAAATATTTAAATTACAGCACACTTACAAAACTACAAAAGAAACATTTTTTTTTTTTTGTTACATCTGCAAGTAAGTTGGCAGCTTACCCTTATACTATGTTCTCAATATTACATTATATTATTGTTTACCCTTATTCATGTTCTCAAGTTAGTAAGTAAAATATTGAATACTATGTAGGAAAAGTGTTGAATATTTATTTTTACATGATAGCACCTGGCAGAAATATTGATTTTTCAACAGGAGGGAAAGGACACATAAGAATTCAACATGAGGATCGTTATTTCTAGTTCAAATAATTGGCATATGTAAAGGAATATTTCTACAACTGTTGAACTCTAGAGTTTAAATTTTCCTAACACTCTTAACTTCATTTCTAGTGTGCAGTCTATAGAGCTCAAGTGAGTGGCAAACACTCAGGGCCTCTCTTAAAGAAGCCAGTATTGATTTTCTATGAGATAAAAGAAAATTTAGCTTAAAAAACATAGAAAAGCAGAAAAATCAAAGTAAGACTACATGTTCAGATGGCCTCAAATTGTCTCATAGATTTAGACCAGTTTGATTTGCCTTTTTTGGGTTTGGTGGGTTTTTTTTTTGAACAGGATAAAAAGGTTTTGGCCATCAAAAATTTACAGTCAGACCTCAGTCAAAATAACAGGCATCAAGATTTTTGCCTTAACATATTTTTTTACTATAAGCTGAAAATAACAGAAGATCAGATTCTTAACTGGGATTTATAACACACCTACTATCTTCAGAGATACCTGATAAAATCAACCTGAATTAAATTGGAGGGTGAATTTAAAATTCATTGGTTATCTGCGCTAATTTTTTTTGTGGCCACAGATTTGAAACTCAAGTTTCAAAATAAGGGATTAAAACTGTCAAACTAACCAGGCCTGCCATTCTGACTGACTTTCCTAAGTATTCAGGAAAGTGAGGTGCTCACTTAGAGATGAGGAGAGAGTCCTTTAAGTATTTAAATTCTTCTGTGTCTGGATGGCAAAATTTAGTAAACATATGCCAGCACATCTCCTTTAAATGACTGAATTTTAGTTAACTTAAGAAAGGCCACAGATTAGGGAGATCTTTTTCTGTCCACAGCAATTTAATCACGAATTGTTTTTATTCGCATCTATCTCTTAATAAGCATATACCCATCCCTATGGACTCTGTCAGTCATGACTTGAATTTTATAGACTTCAGAAGACCAGTAGGAGCAGAATAATTATCACTTTTCAGGTAGAGAGATTTAATAGGGAATTATTCAGTCAGGAAAATATCTGAGAAGTGAAAATCATATACTAGTATCACTCTCAACAAATCCTGATTGGGGAGTTCTAAAGTCACTCTGCATCTTGAACCTCATTGGCAGCTATACTTTGCTCTTTTTTTATGGGTTAGTGAACATGTTATGCTACAAAACCTTTAACCTTTGATTCTAAATGGAGAAACCTATGAAATTGTGGTTTAATGGTATTTACTTCTAGAATATAAGCAAAATCTGAACCTTATTGTGTTTTTAAAACTTAAAATGTGGAAAGCTTCCAAACTTCAGCCGAGGTGTATATCTTTTATACAGTCCTTTGTAAAGTAAATCGCTTATTTTGCATGCTGTGTTGTCAGCTACTAAGCTGCCACCTGACATATTCTGTGACACATAATGAAATTTATTTTCAATTTTTAAACTCTGTTGTTTATTTTTTTCCGTATACCATGTTCAGGCAAAGATAAGGTTCTGCTGTTTTGGTTTAGCAAATCTGTTGGGGATTATCTCCTTAGTAAAATGATATTTTGTACCACGGAGTTATAGAGAGCACTTCCATGCAGACAAAACAAAATTATGGCGTCAAAAATCCCTCAGAGTTGACTGTTCTTTGATCAGGACAAAATTTTAAATGTATTTCACTTGCAAAGGGAGATAGCGTGTTATGTTGTATTAAGAGACTGAAATCGAATGATGTGAAAATGGTTCATTCCTGTCAGGCACTATCTACAGACAGTTAGCCTAAGAAAATAAGACAGGTACTTCCCAACTGGCACGTGATTGCTGCAAACTGACAAAACTACTAAAGTAAAATAAAAACTAGTCTAAAACAGTACTATGAATCTAAACTTCTGATTTTTTGTAACATTTTGTAGTCTGTGTTTTTTTTACCAAATGCTAACCTTCTCCTTCCAGTTGCATATATGCTGGAAAGTTCATGGGGTTTTTCATTAAAAACTTTACACTTTACATTAATTCTCTGAGAAATAAGGTTTATTACATGGTATTACTTTGCTGCTAGTGCATGAGGTCTAAGGGATTATGTAGATAATTCCTGTCATCGTTAGACTTCCCACAGAAATAATCACTAGTTATCAGAATTATTGAAGAGATGGGGAGGAGGGGAACAAGAAGGAATATAATTATTAGTAATTTGACAGAGCAAGTCCAACACATATTTGAGAAACTTTTTCTCTTTACTGATTTCTTTGTCTCTTACTTTTTTTCTTCTTCTTACCTATCACCTTAGTTTTATGAGACTGAAGACAAATGCTAATGAATAACTGGTCTAAGCTCCAGAAGATTACTTTGGGGAATTTGTACTTAAAGCGCATGAATTTTAGTATTTTTGCAGATAAATAGCAGATCAGTTAAAATAAATTATTTCC
Source organism: Cisticola juncidis (assembly GCA_013400215.1). Taxonomy (NCBI): domain Eukaryota; kingdom Metazoa; phylum Chordata; class Aves; order Passeriformes; family Cisticolidae; genus Cisticola; species Cisticola juncidis. The sequence goes on along the minus strand of VXBR01003145.1, from coordinate 70,547 downwards.
TGCTTCTGCTAGGCATATGCAGTCAAATACAAACGTATTTTACTCCTACATACACCTACTTCAAAATTATTTGTAAAAATGTTAAGATTTAAAAACACAGTGTGTATGGAGGGGGAAGTTTACTCATGCTCAGTAATGATTATTTTTAAGCTAACTAGATTAATAAATCTTTTTGGGTTTTGATTTGTTATATGTCTATATATTTTTCTTCAGCAAAATTTTTGCACAACTCAAGTCTTTAATTCCTCCAACTCATGCTGGCAGTGCAGAAAGGATAGAAGTATACCTAGTTGTTATAACGCAAAAAAAACTTTGCATACTTTTCATAAAGTTGATGTTACGTAATACTGCCTGTTCTTCAATTTAAATTTAAGATGCCTTAGAAAGGAAAGATACTTTCACAAAATTCTCACGAGGATTCAGTATCTTTAAGGATCTAAAAAGTGTGGCAAAGAAATTAATAAATCTTAATCAAACAACTCTGCTTCAACCACAGCTCATTACAAAATGGGAAATAAAAGTGGTCTCACAAAAAGCTTATCTATCATAATTATTTAGCATAGACACAAAGTCACTTGAAGCAATCCCAGCCTCAGACATTTCTCTTTCTCTATTTCTAGATCATGATGTACCCCTTGTCAAATGTGTCCAGGCTGGAGCCTGTTTCTCAGGTGTGGCTGCACACATTATGAAGGTGGAAGTTTCCTATGAGTGAGTTTGTACTTGACACTTCTCTGTCCTCTGAAATTCCAGTCACAGGCCATGAGTTCTTTCAAAGCTGTGGAATGATCTTGGCGTCATGAAGGAACTGGGAATACAGTGGGAGAGGTTTTGGTATCTTCAGGGCTTTTGGGATGGAGGTCAAAGGAAAGATAATTGTCCAGCACCATCACAACCACGACTGTCAGACTCTCTGCTGTGCAAGAAAAAACATGTATAGTAAACTTCCTGTGTTTTGGATTCCTATAGCTCTCCCTTTCTAGCAGCTTCTGCAAAGTGACATTTCGCAGCTAGAAAAGCTGGCATAAGGTAGAAGGATGTGTTATTTCTGCAAGCACATGATGATCACACCGAATTTCTGTGTGAAGAAACAGATCCATCTAACCAAAAGGCTTGCACAGATCTTCCAGTGCCAGATTTAGGGAAATCAACAATTGGGGATTGGAATGGGCAGCCATCACAGGCTGCAGATCCCAGGTTTCTTCTAAGCTGTAGGCAACCAGTTCACTAGAAGACAACTATTGGGATGATGCTGTTGGAGAATTATGCAGCCACACTCTCTGAAACAAGTCTGCTGAGATTTAAGCATTTAAAATCTAACATAAGTCTGAAGAAGAAGATGATTCCCCGTTTTTATCTCAGTTTTAGAACCTCAGATAGTGTATATGCAGTCTGGACTCCTAAGCAAAGAGGAAACATGCTGCCCTCCAGGCATGGCATTCTCTGTTTCAACAGGACCTGGCCAACTACAAGAGAAGGTTCACAAAATCAGGGAAGAAAGGGTTAAACTCTCCAGCTGTGTATATTTGAATTCAAAGTTAGTTGTTTAAGTTGTTCCAATTTTTTTTTCTTTTTTGTATGGTATGGAATTTTGTAATAGTTTGTCCTAATGTGTCATTAATGCACAGAATGTGTGTGCTTGTTTATCTTTGTATTTCTTTAGTAGGACCTAAGGTTTACCAGACTGAAGTTTCTTATCAGAATTGGACAGCAAACATATACTTCTAAGAGGTCAGATATTAAGTTGGATACATTTATAAATCATGCATGAATAGCAAAGAGAAAAAATCCTAACAAATTAAAAGAACTTATAGAACAAATAAAACTGAAAACAAACTCTACACTTAAAAAAAAAAGTTATAGATTTGTTCCTTGAAAATCAAAAAGTTAGGACATCTGCTAAAAAACTAATTATATGTAAGGAAACCAAAATAAAGCAGCTTTGTGGAAAAAGCAATATTCCCAGTTTCTACCACTTCTAAAATGAATAAAATGTGCAGACTTGGGGATACAAATGAAATATGTTATGAACAGCATTTTAAGGGCATCTCTTAACACTTAGGGCAGTAATGCCTGCTGAGTGATTTCTCATCCCTTTCTTCCTTTTCTATCTCCTTCCTGTGAATATTTGTACTGTGACATGAGGTCAAGATGGGAAACTATTCCTCGTGTATTTCAGTAAACACGCAGTAAGATAATAGTGTAGGAAATTCTGCTTTTTTTTTTTATTCTACCCTTCCTCATATTCATTCTACTGCTGATGTGATTTTGTAAATTTCTTTATCTGTCAGACATCAAAAGTATCTGATCCTGATAATATTGATGGCATCTTGCTGGATGCAGAAGCTGACATGCTTTAGCCATGTGGATCTGATGAGCTGCTGATTCAAAGGGATGTTTGAGGGTTCTGAGCAGATCACTAAGATGGATCCTTAGACTGTAGAAAAAAACCCAGTTTATTTCACTGGAAATAACTATGTATGTAATTTTATTTTCACATGATTTGATACTAAACAAAGCTTCAATCTGAACCTGAATTTCTGTCATGTCTGCAGCATTTTTATTTGTCATCTTAAAATACTGAAGTTCTGTGCAGTTCTACAGAAGCCCTTTCTATGGCCACTTCTGCTGACAAAGGGCAACAGATCAAATCTTCTTGTACATCAACACATGAGAGAAAACTCTGTGGGATGAAGCACTATGCTTACCCTTCTCCTCCCTATTTGAAGGCAAAAAACAAACTATAGCATCTCTGCATTTTCACACTCTTGGGTTTTTTAAGAATATTAGAAACCAGGAATGGATTCCTAAATGACTTTTTCCCCCTTCTGGTTAAAATATGTATATTTTAAAAACCCATAGATAAGTATGTCAGCTTTGGAGAACTGAAGCAAAGGCTGTAGGCATGGGAAGCAGTTGAGCAAAGACAAGTCAGGCACAAATAAATAATAAAACCTCAGAGTTAACTTGATGTGCAAGCTCATCTCCAGAGTATGCCCAGTTTACTCAGATATTTCCAAGCCTGGGGCATATGAGCACTGGCAATCTTGCTGTTGTAGTTTGAAGGAATCTAGCACCTGGAGATTATGTGGTGCCAGGAGAGAAATCATGCTGAATGTCTTTCCTGCCTCAATGAATTTTATAAATTAAAAATGTGTGCCTTGGGCTTACTCTTTTCAGAGTAAAAATAAACTTTCAAAGTTTGTTAATTTCAAGTTATTCCTTTATATTCCTTTGGATGCATATCTTCATTCTATCCCCTTTATTTCACCAAAAATACCTGGTATAGCCATATTTTACCTAGTGATTATAATCATGACAGAATACTGGTTGCACTCAAGATGAAATAGCAGCAATACAAAAATGAAAGACATGTAAAATTGAATAGCTTTAAGGAATGTTAGTGTTTCTGGTATGCAAATGAACTTCACAAACAATTGCCTGTTGCAAAATATATGAATTACTAACAGAAAAACACTGTTAAAGTTGATCCCCAATGGTAGAATATTTTCTAAAATATTTTTGGTTATGCTATGCAGTTCTGTTACATGCTTTAAAATAACACAAGCCAAGTGTAATTGTTTTGAAGAAGGCAAGGAGAAAGGAAGATTTTGCTCTTGGGACTTTCACTGAGCAAAGTCTTAGGAAAAAAAAGTCTTGAAAATTAATGATAAGATCAAAAACTTCCAACATCAATACATTATAAAGTGTATACATTATTATACATCAATACATTATACCTTGATTCAGCACTTTTATATTCTTCCCCATGCACAAGACAGACACAAAATCTTGTAATTCCTAGTGTTCCCTCTGCAGTGAAGGATCTTCACTCCTTTTGCTCATCTGTGGTACAGAAAAAAGAGTTTTCACTCTCACTAAATATAATAGCAGGATGAAGGAGGAGAGTTTGAGGAGTGGGTTAGTTGGTTGATTGGTTGGTTGGTTGGTTGGTTGGTTGGTTGCTGCTGCTTTATTCTTGTGACATTCAAACATTTTTTCTTTCCTTCCTGTGGCATATGTAGGAGCAATAAACCAAGTGCATTGCAAACATTTACAAATCACTTTATGGAAAAAATAGATGTAACAGAGATATTTTGTTATGCAGCAATTAAAATGTAATTTAAGTATAAACTATGTAAATGCACTGATGTGACTGATTCTGTTTGAGGATGGCAGCCTTACAGCTTGGAAGAACTAAGCAGCTTATAGAAAAATTGATTTTCCACAGGAAAGACAACAATCAATTGATGACTGGTTATTTGTCATAGGCTACTGGAGATCAGCAGCCCGCTGGTGACAGTAGCTACTGGATCACAGCATACATTTATTTATTCACAAATAAGATGGAAACAAAATAGAAAAGCCCTGAGTTCACTTCACTAAACTTCATTTGGAAGTAAATAGAAATTTGTAGAGAAATCTGCCAAGATTATTTTTAATGTTAATCTTTGAAGAAAATTTTCAGATTAATGGGGAATAATAGATAAGTGCTCCATAGTCAGTTTCAAGGTATATTTTTCAGATTGTCTGATTTAGATTGGATGTGTTTGTTCAAGTAGTGATGATCCTACCATACAGGTGTTCGATTTTATTTGTCAAAATTAGATATGATGCTTCAATATTCTGCTTAATGGTTGTACCAAATCTGAAGTGAGGTACTATTATTTTAATAACTAATAAGCAATTAGAAAATTAAGTTAGATATTTATTAATTTAACACATACTATAATAAATTTGACAATACCAGTAAGAGAATAGCTAGTGCTAAAAGTCTATAAAAGACAGACAATAGAATAACAGTGGGAAAATATTTATAAGAACTTCATATGAAATATTCAATAATTCATTTGAACAACACAGTTTCCTGTAGCATTGGATAAATAAAAAGAGAAAAAAAACACCCATTGTCTGAAAGCAGCAGTAATCCATTTGTATTTATTTTCTCCTTCTGAAAGAATTCAGTAGGATTTCCCAGTTCATAGAGCTGAATTCGTATGATCATTAAACAGATTAAAATGAGAACACATGGATCAAGAAAAAATTGATATATGTAAAATTCATGTTCATTCTACATGTTTATATGGTGCAAAGCAGGCAGTAATTTCCAATCTTGGAAAATTAATCTAGTATTTAACATTACAATATCATGCATAATCATGCAAAAATTTAGAGGTCATCTGATTAATATCATGCGTTAAATCAGATGGTCTGTCATGATGGAAAGAGCCAAGACATTGCATTCACTGCTAGCTCATAAAGGCAGTGGTAAAGGTGGGAGACCAACCAAGCACCTGAAGATGCGATTCATTAGAAGTGAGCTGAGTTGCAATGAAGTCTACTTAACAGTATTTATGTTGAAAACAACCTTCACTTGGAAAAGGAAGTCTTGTTGAGAAGTTAGATTTTTTTCTATATTATACATTTATAGTCCATAATTACACAGTATGTCTAAGCCAGTATTTCAAGCCTGAATTAGTAAAGAAGGTATTGTCACTTATTCTCTACAATACAATGTATGTTAAATCTAGAGTGTTTTACTATTCTTTCTGTACTTCTATTATAATTTGATAATGCTACAGTTGATCTTGGCAAAGTCAACAATTGGAACACTGGCACTGAAAATGAGATATTTTTTTCTATTATTTGATGATCTCAAGGCCATGCAAGTCTAATTATTTTTACCATATGAAGATCTCTCAATGGCACTGTCATCAAAGTGAGCTTAAATCTGTGTGCAGCTATTAGAGTGAAAACAAATTTCTCTCAGTAGGTAGATTCCTTCAATAAACAATGCTTATTTTATGTTTACATCATTAAGGTGATCCACTTCTTTCCACTATGCAATAAGGGCTTTTTGTAGAAAAGTAGAAAAAAAAAGTAGAAAAATAAAGTAGAAGGGCTTTTTGTAATTTTTTTTTTTTTACTGTTTAGCATACAAATATTTGTCCACAGATTTTTTTTTTAATATTCCAATTTCTCTATATTTTATGAGTCAAGCACCATAATTATTGAAAATGCTAAAACTGCCTATAATGTAGATCAAAATAAAGGAAAAAAAAGAAGGCATAATTCTAACTGCTAGTACTTCCTTTTTTCTCTAAATTCAGAAATGTCACCATTTTGCAGATTTGACTTTTGCATATGTACACACTCATTTGCTTCCACAAAACACTGATGTCAAACATATCAGGAAATGTTCATACTTTTTTCAATAGTTCAGGAATTTTATATAATCCTAGGGGTTTTTCCTCATTATTGTTCAATACTGATAAAACTTTTTTAGCAACATAAAATTTACAAAACTCTAATCCTTTTGCTTATTAATACTTCAGGTTTGAGATGAAAAGAACAAATTCATCACCTTATTAACATCAATGAGAGAAAATATAGTCTGAAGATATTTGTTAAACATGGATTTGTTCTATTTTTCAATTATTTTAATAAATAAAAGTTACACAACTTCATAATAAACCTGAATCAAAGGGTGTTTATACTATAAGACTGTCTAGTCAATCTCAGGTTATAGAGTTTATAAATCTTCTGACCCTATCAGATTAATTCAGGAAATCCAGACTAAAGTTCTTCCTACTTGGACTACCTTGGCACTGCCTCATTATTCTCTCTCCATGTGACAGTTACCCACAAATCTATTTTTTCATAGAATTGTGCTGGGCATATAAATTTCATCTAAATATACTGTAAAATGGATTATTGCATGTACCATATGTCTAAGTAAATCCTAAAATACTGAAGTTACTTTCAAGTATATTGTACATAGGTGTTGGATCTGGCTGGGGTAGAGCTAATTTTTTTCACAGTGGCTGGTATGGGGCTGTGTTTTTGATTTGAACAGAGTGATCATAATAGAGACAGAAATGTTTTTGTTATTGCTGAGCAAGGCTCACACAGAGCCAAGGCCTTTTTTGTTTTTCAGGTCGCCACATTTGCAAGAGAGTTGGGGGTGCTTGGGAGGAGACACAGCCTGTACAGGTGACCCAAACTGACCAAAGGGATATTCCAAACCATATGACCTCTCTCAATATAGAAACTGGAGGCAAGGAGGAAGGTGGTAACATTAAAACTGATAGCATTTTTCTTTCCAAGTCACCTTTACACGTGATGGGGCGCTGCTCAGCTGGAGATGGCTGAACACCTGCCTGACCCTGGGAAGCAGTGAATTAATTCCTTGATTTATTTTGCTTGTGTGTGCAGCATTTGCTTTTCTTATAAAACTGGCGTTTTTTTATCTCAATCCACAAGTTTTCTAACTTTTACCCTTCCAGTTCTCTCCCTGATCCACTGGTGGGAGGGTGAGCGACCGACTGTGTGGAGCTTGGCAGCTTGGCTGGATTTAAACCACAAGAAAGGGTCAGACTCTTGGTCAGATTAAACATGCAGTGAGTCAGTGAGTCCAGCTGGGCTGTTGCTGTTTCAGATGGCCAGAATAAAATAAAAACAAGAGAAGCAGAAAATGTATGTAGGCTTTGTGTTACTGACATTTCTGGAGGGGAAAAATAGGAAAAGTCTATACAAGTTTTAACTTGCCTGTAGTTAGTAAAAAGTAACTATTAAAAACTCAAAGTCCAACATTTTGTTGCAATGAAAAGCAAAATTATAAATTTAACATGACACAACAGTTAACTAGAAAAAGTCCTTGGAAATCTTGTTAATTCTTTCTATTTCAGATCATTTTGCATCAAGGACTCATGATTTCTTTCCAGTTTAATAAGGATTACTTTCATATTAATTCAGGCCATTATGACTGTAGCACTCTTTCTAAGAGGCTTACATGAAATCTATTTACAACTATATGTTACATGTTTCAAAGGGTAATGTTAAAAAGACTATAAAGAGAAAATGAAAAAATAAAATTATATGTTTTAACCCTAAATCCAGTGAAAATATCAACCAACTAAACAAGCAAAAGGCTAGTGAAAAGACAAAATAAACTGCAATAATTTCAGTTGTTCTGTTATGAATACTGTGAGCTTTATTTCACTAGTAATTTAAGATTTGAATCAGAGGGAACAACTCATGTTAGAACTCTTCAGTGTAAGCAGATGTTCTTAATGTTTATTAACTGCCAAACTCTAGTCTAAACCAACCTCAAGTGAAGATTATTTGATAAATCATTATCTATCTACAATTATCAAAATTTTAGATATTTTCAAGGTCTTTTAGATGTATATTTCATTAAATCACAGAATCATTAAAGCTGTAAAAGACCTCTGAGATTGTTGAGCCCAAACACTAGCCACCATATTCACTACTAAACCATATCTTGAGTGCTACATCCACAGGTTTTTTTAATTCTTCCAGGCATAGTGATCCTACAACTCTCCAGGGAAGCTTCTTCCAATGCTTAACCACCCTTTCTGTGAAGATCTGTCTCTTAATATTATTTTCTATTGTAATGGAATCATTTTATGCACCCCTAACTGGATATCTCATTTATTTCAGTTCTGTCATAATTTAAAATAAACAAATTAATAAATCCTCCAAAGAAATATACAAAAAAAAAAAAAAGGTTATATGTTATGATTTTGTCATCTAATCTTTATTTGTGTGGTGAAAAGTTGCTGTTGAAACAGGTCTGATGTAGATGAATGCATTAACATTCTTCTCAAGTCTTATCAATGTAGAGTATAATTAGAATGCAATTTATGGTTGTTATGAGAAGATGCAAATATTTACTTAGCTCACCATTACTATTGGATCTCAAATCAAAAGTAGCAACATCACATATAACACATAACATAATCATAACAGAAAAACATGTAATTAAATAAGACTTGACTCAAATAATTTGGGTTTTCCTCTTGATACATACATATTTTAAAAAATGCCTAATAAAGCTAATTATTTCTGTAGTATAGAAAGATCCTTTAGGGAAACATGAAAAAGAAATATTTAGTTAAAATCTAGGATGCAACATGCTATGGATGTCAACATTGATCTTATGCAACCAGTTTAATAATGCTATAAGAAAATAATGGACACAACAAGCCTAATTTATTTTTACAGATAAACAGTGACACTCAGTTTGGAAAAAAAAGTTACTGACATAAATAATAGATGCTAGATAAAAATTTAAAATAACTTGCAAAAGGGCACTGCTTCTTTAGTAACCTTACTTGCAATGAAGAAGTTTAGAGAGATAGATTTCAATTTAATTAACCATGGCATGAAACAGAATAAATCTACTGAAATCAGCATGGAATACCACTCTAAAACAACATCAAGTCAAGTGAGGACACTAAAACTAATGCTGTGGAAGAAAAGCACTCAACAAAGGGATTAAACAGAACTCAACCTTACATTTTTTAAATACATAAGGAATTTTTGTAATCATTTATATAAATCCTAAGACCATTTTGAGCTCCTTTTATGTGTTTAGTGTACTCTTTTTTAAACTCTGGTCTTCTTCATTTCATTTCCTTTTAGCTCTGCCTTTAATTTTCTTAGAAAAAATTAAGATTTTCATTTCCTTTAGTGTTCTAGTTTTTAACAATATTTTATTAATTTTAATTAATATTAAATTTAATCAAAATTCAAATATTTGTCTTTTTTTAAATCTCTATTACAGGTGTAGATATTGCTCTTTCACTGGTTTGATATGCAACTTTGGTTCATACTGTAAGTGCTATGATCTAATCTGGCAGACTTCATAAGAGTAAAATCTCTTCACTATTCTGATGCACAGGCACTTCTCAAGACAAATTGAAGAAATCCAAAGAGCTGCTTAAAATGGAACTGCTAAACATTTGTACTATGAAAAGTAAACATTTTAAAGTTATGTTAATACTTTTCATCTTGTAGCTGTTTTGAATCATAATTTATACTGTCAAAATTAAATAACTATGCTTCTTTAAAGTTTATTTTGCATGTAGACATCTGCATGGGCTTCAAGGAAAACACTTTATATTTAAAGTTTGAGTCATACTGATGTTGATATATTTCAGAAATTACAGTTGATTTTTCATATTTTGAGCAAATTTTGATATTGCTTATAGAAAAAAAAAAGTAATACATGTCAGAGTAGGGATAAATATCATAAATTCAGCAATTACCATTAACATCTTTTTGGAGAGCTGTAGAAATGAGTGCAGTTTTTCTAGGTTTGAAATTTGTTCTTCTTTGGCATATGACTAATTACATCATAAAATTTGAAAAATCAATAAAAATCAAATTAAGAAAGAAATTATGCAAAAGGGAAAAATGTCAAAAATAGACATTTTGATGTTTTCTTTTACACCTATATGGGTGGAATTTCCTTGTGGATGGATATGCTTAGACACTATCATTTTTCAACAATCTTTAGTCACTTACTAAAAAGCAGGACAACCTATTGCAAGATAAAAGCAATTTTTATTTAATTTCATTGAATTACACTCCTCAGAAACAATAGCATGAGCCATTAAATGAACTAATTAAGAAATAGTTCCCTTTATGTTATGTAACATAGTATTTAATACTGACAGAAATCAAGTTATGTGTTCCATTAGGAATAAAATGGAGTCAAGAATTTTAGTATTTGTAATGTCTGCAGAAACTGGAAATGCTACAACATTCAGGTAAAAGAGGCACTTGTCTTGCATTTACTTGTAGCTGTTTCATGTGAAATTAGGAGTTGGTAGATTTTAAATTTCAATGGTAAAAGTTGCTACACACAATAATTTTAATCGACATGTAGAATACTCTCTATGTGCTAGGAAAACACACAAGTTAATTTATAACTTTATAAAATTATTTAAAAATCAAATATTTTTGTTTATTTTCCAAACACTCCAATAGCTCTGTTTACACTGAGAGGATTTAGTAAAATTATGATTTCTGTGAGTGGAAAGTTATAACCTATCAGAATTTCCCTTTTGATTTATTTCTTTAGAATCTCAGTTCCACAATGATGAAATTGTTCCAGCTGCCTGAAATTCTCTTATTCGTTTATTTTAATAGTGTCAACAAAATGTCTCAGTTTCATTGGAGCAGTTTGAGGCATAAACATTAAAATTAATTCTGTCAGGAGATATTCAAGCATCTCTTGATGTGAACTAACAATCATAAAGAAGGGAGATAATATGAAGTTTCTAGGCCCAATGGAATGTGATTTTCAAAAAATATGCCTCTTCAAGTCAAGGACAGGAGTAAAAACTTTTTATTCTATTAAAATAGAATTTGTCTTGAAGCTGTAGAATTTTCCTGAGCAAAAGAAGAAAGGCTTTGCTGTCTAAGGTTTGTATAGGTATAGGAGCTCTTCACCCACTGAATTGGTGTTGAGCATTACTCACATGAAAAACAGGTCAATAGATCAAGAAATCTCAGAACTTAAAGTGTTCTAATAGTGCCACTTAGGAAGGGTCAAACAGGTAATAACACAGAGTGTCAGACATCAGCAGCAGAGCCATGACCTTCTGGCAGCTTTTTTGTGTTGAACTGCTTGCTTGTTTTCTCAGAGAGGCTGCTAATATCTGTGGACTGACTAGAGATGTATCTGTGTCGCAGACTACATTTCCTGCTGGTACACTCTGCTGTGTTAACATTTCCCAGTTATCAGGTATTCATGGATGAATGAACATAAATAACACTAAAATCCCAGTTGGAAACTGTTTTCTTCAGTACAACAGTCATAATGATATGTTCCATATTTTAATACGTTGAAATCTTCTTACTGGGAAAAACTTCCACTGCTCAATGACAATTAACTAGTAAGTATTTAACAGAAAGTTGTTAGTTGCTTCTTTGGAAATACTAGGCAAAAAAGCTTTTAAATAGACACAGAAGGTGTGAGTACTTCAATGAATTAAATGAGAGAAAAGGCAAAATTCATCTATTCAAGTAAAGAACTTCTCTACATTACTTCATATAGTAAGTGCAAGAGTTGTCTCTCCAGCTAGGCCTTTGAAAATTAGGGCAAGAGGGTAAGTATGATCAAGCAGTAAAGGGCTTTTCTCAAGTGGCTGCAGGTAAAGCCACCACAGAATGTACACCATAAGTAAATTACAGTAACATATTTTATCATTTTCACATGGCAGCAAGATGAAAAAATCCTTATTCTTGGTATCCTTCCTTATCCACATGAGAACCATAGATGATGTGTTTCTTAGAAAACGTAAGGAAGTTATTAACAGCCTCTGAAGAATAGATAGTATTCATTATTAAAACCTGATAATCATGCCATAATAATCCTAAAATATACCTTGGAAGAAAATACATTTAAAGATATTGTGGACATCTTTTTTTCCAGATTTGGAAAACAGTCTGAAGCAGTGGTGCAGTAAAACAGGTCGAGGACAATGAAGAAGTTGGAGAAAAATAGGAAAAAAAGAAAAGCTTCCACAGACTGGAAGCAGAAGCTTTTTGTCAGTGGAAGTGACCTGAAGAAGGAGCAAGTTTATAAGTATAGTACCAAAGCAGTATTAAAGATAGTAACTGTTCAGCTTCTATCTCATGACTTGAAAAAAGAACTCTCAGAAGTAGTGAGCGAATCTTCCAGTGATGGAAAATGGGTGGTATCACAAGAAGAGAGAGGTAGCACTCAACTCAGCTTAGAAAGAACAAGAACTAAGCATGTAAAAAAACATATTTTGGTTGAAATAATATGATATATTGCCTAGAGGCATTGCACAGTTACAACACAGAATTAGAATTAGATTAGTGAATTTCCATCTATAACTTACATCTTTTTTAAACCCATGGGGTCTTTGAATTAAAACCTCCTTAAAGACCTTTGTTTGTTTGTTTGTTTGTTTGTTATCTGTAGAATTCACGGGGAAAGTAAACAAAAAAATAAAGGCAAAATGTGTGGTCACTGTATTTGTAGCTAAGCACTGTACAAAGTCAATGACGCATTAGTTTTCATACAGAGTTATAAAAATAGCCTAAAATCATTTTTCTACAAAAAATATTTTACCTCAAATTTCTTTTTGCATGGATAGATCTCTTGACTATTTTCCAGTTAACATAGGACATGAAAAAGAAATGCCTTACATTTATCCAAATATGTTTGGACTCTCTCATATAGTTCTGCTAAAAAAATCAGAAAACAAAGAAAACCTTCTCTTTGTTAACCAATTTATCTTTTTAATTTCAATAGTGTCTAGTGCTGGCTGCAGCAGCTTCATTTTCACCGCACTGCACTGACAGACTGTACCTGAAAAGTAATTTGTCTTCAAATTAATCAATAGGAAAGAAAGAAAGAAAGAAAGGAGTGAAGAAAAATTTATTCCCATTAAAAAAAAAATCTTTAGGATGCAGGTCTAGGCACATTACACAGCTGGACATCTCAGACACTGACACAAATTTCATCTTGCTTAGAACTTTGCAATTTTATTTTGAGTTAACAAATAAACATGAGCAAAAGAAGCACACCAACACCATTTGAAATTTCTTATATGACTACACTAACTTCACTGAAACCCACTAAATCATAGATGCAACTACTACACTTCAAAAAAAGATACTGGGCAAACAAAACACAACAGCTGGATTTCCTGAATTTCATCTCTTTGTTATGAATTGTGAGACACCTCCAATTAGTCTGATACCATAACTTAATAGTCTCTAGTAAAACTAGTCTCTAAATTCACTTCCCAGAGATGACACTATTCCTTGATAATGTGAATGTTCTCTGACCCATAAAGTTAACTTTATTAATAAACCCATTTCTGGTTCAGCGATGCTGTGCTGAAAAAAAATAGAGGCTGTAGACAAAGACACTGAGCAAAAAAGGTCCCAGCATAGACCCCCATTGTATTCCACTTGCCAAAGATGTTGAGTATGACCCATTAACCAGTACTCTTGGGGCTCAATTATCCACCCAAATTTTTACTCACCTAATTGTCTATTCCTCCAGACTGCAACAGCACTGCTAAAGACAATATAAATCTCAGAAGGCGATAAACCACATATGATTTACCTTTAGTAAATCCATGCTGACTTTTCCCAGTCACTTCTCCCTTCTGCATGGGCCCTGAAATGACCTCCAGGAGGACTTGCTCAAGATGTTCCCAAGAACTGAAGTGACACTGATGGCCCAAAGATCCCCAGATCATCCTTTTGACCTCTCTTTTAAAGATGTGGGCAACATTTTCCTTCCTCCATACACTGAGAAATCCCTGCACCGCCAGAAAGACAAAGATTGTAGATAGCAATCTTGCCAGCACATTAGTTCTCTCCACAGCCATACATGTGGTTTTACCCACCTGAATTTCCCGTGGAAGCTAAGCATATACTAGAAATAAAACAGAAGTTGAACAGCAGCAAATTGAATAGATAGAAGAGCAACAGAACATTAGTACTACACAGGATTATATTACCAAACCCATTAGACTTACCTGTCATATAACTCATTCATTTTCATGGTTGTCATAACAATCCAAGAAAAACTCAATGGGAAAATGATAGCAATGTGAGTCACAATTCTCCCTCATGATAACAAATCAGGCAAGTAGGTATGTTTGACATTTGCTGCCTTCTAATTTCAGAACAAACTGCCAGAGGCACAAAATATATTAAAATAAAATTAAACTTTTCTTCAGTCACTAAGGTATTAAATCACTCACTGGTTTATAAATCCTATGTTCTTGAAAAAAAATAAAGTTAGGCAGTAATAACACATAGCTTATCCAAATAACACCAATAGGTACGAAAGAGATCACTTGAATGGCTTGGGTTGAATGGAGCCTTAAAGATCATCTAGTTCCAACACCCCTGTCTAATAGGACACCTCCTATTAGACCAGGTCTCTCAATGATCTGTCCAAACTGGCCTTGAACAGTTCAGTGACAAGGCATCCACAGCTGCTCTGGGCTACTGGTTCCAGAGTTTTACCATCCTCACAGTGGAGCATTTCTTCCTAATATCTAATCTAAACCTACTCCCTTTCCATTTGGAGCCATTGCTCCTTGTTCTGTCACTACACATCCTTGTCAAAAGCACCTCTCCTGCTTTCTTGTAGGATTCCCTCAGGTACTAAAAGGCTGCAAGTTGGTCACCTCCGGGGCTTCCCAGGGCTGAACAATCCCAGTTCTTTCAGCCTTTCCTTGTGGAGAGATTTTCCATTTCTCTAATCATCTTGGTATCCCTCTTCTGGACTCACTCCAAAAGGTCCCTGTCCTTCCTGTGCTGGGACCCTAGAGCTGGATGCAGCCCTGCAGGTGGGGTCTCACCAGAGCAGAGGAGCATGATCATCTCCCTCAACCCCCTGGCCAGGTTTCTTTTGATGAATCCCAGAACAAGGTTGTCTTTCTAAGCTGGAAGCTCTCATTGATGGCTCACATTCAGCCCCACACCCCTCAGCTACTCCAAGTCCTTCTTGCAAGGGTTGGTCTTGATCTGTTCATCCCCAGTCCTGTATTGATATGGGGGATTGCCCTAACCCAGGTCCTCCCTCCTACCCTTTTTTAAAATGGTTACAAGTCTTCCCTTTTTCCGGTCATCTGAGACTTCACCTGATGACTGGGATTTTTCAAATATTTTAGAAGTGGCTTGGCAACTACATCAACCGTGTCCCTCAAGACTCTGGGTCCAAAACACTTACGTACCTTCAGGGTCTTCAGGTGATGATGAGCTTGATCTCTACTTACAGTCGGGAGCACCTTGCTCCCCCAATCCCCACCCTGCTCTCCATGCACTCAAGAAGTGTGGGGAGAGAAGTTACCACTGAATACCAACACAAAAAATTGTTGAGCACCTCAGTCATGTGATATTCAAATATATGTTGCAATATATGTGACATTAACTGTTTGGGTTTTTTTCTCTACTTTTCTTTCTTTCATTTTTCCTTTTCTTTAACCATAGAAAGAAATCAGTGGGAAAAATAATGAACCCTGGTCATGCTAAATAATCATCAAATGTTGATTGACTACTGAATGAATTACCTTTTAAAGAACAAAAAAAAAAAAAAAAGTGCACACCATTAAAGTAGCTTACTTCCTTTGAAACCATATGATTGTATTTTCTTTCTTGGTAAGTCCAAGCTGCAGAAAATTATCAGGGTACAACCAAAGTTTCACTCTTGACATGATAATGTTATTATGTTCTGCCGTGTCTTATAAATAGAGAGCAGCAGAATTGCTTCAGCAAATTTACACTGGTTACATTGAGTCAACTTAGAATTCGGTTCCCGACCTGCAGTATTGACTCAGATCTCATTAGATCAATGAACCAATAAGATGGCCAGATTTTCTCACTTAAAATCTTGTCTAGCTGGGAAGCAGAAAATGGATACGCCTACCTCAGAGATAGAAATGAAGGAGACTCTCCAAGACACAGCTTGGCGATAAGATGCTTAGCTGGATACAGAACTAGATTATAGAGTGACACCATCATGTAAGTCTTACCAGCCATGTGGCCACATTTCATTTCTTTTCAGAGGCAAGGATTTACCGGCAGATTATCTTTCTGTGTAGCCTCACTATCAATTGTGATTTCACAGCACTTACATCTGACCTACTTTTCTACCATCACACAAGCTACTGTGATCACTACATGTGAATAGTAGCTTAAAGTATATGTTCATAGTGACATAAAGGCTATTTTCAGCCTGCCAGCATTTCTTCTGTTTGCTGGGCTAAACAGAATTGTTGCAAAGGTTTAGTGCTCTATTCACCTTCCCTCATCAAAAATAAAACCCAAACAACAACAAAACAACAACAACAACAAGAAGCTTGGAACAGGTTTTTTTCAGAGGAAAGTATCACACTCCTTGTCATAAGCATAAAAGAATTTGTAAGCATATTAAAAAGTTACAAGCACTCTTTGAGTGTTAAATCTAGAAGTTCTCCTGTGGCTTACTGGTCCTCTGCCAAACATTCTTTCATTTCAGGGATGTCTCACAGAGTGCAACAGACAATGGTCTAAGCTTTGGGAGTATGGAGTATATGCCAGGTACACCATAATACCCCAGGAGGAATTAATTCAATTTGCCTTCATTTGATTCTAATCACACATTCATCTGTTAGTCGAGGCACTGAGTACCTGCAGCTTACATTTTTAATTAACAGCACTGTTATAGCTGCAACTAGGGGAATATCAAAAGTGCATTCACAATTCTGTTGAACTTTTATATCCATTTTTAATTTTACAGAACATACCGTGCCACTCAATTTTTATACTACATGAATCATATTCTCTACATTTACATCTTTACCTAGATGTAAACCACAGCACTAATATAAAATTTATATACCACATAATAATAGGCATATACTATATAAAGTTTTACAAGGCCAAATTCTGGATTCTGCACCTGGAATGGGACAACCCTGGTTGTGTGTATAGATCAGAAAATGGGAGGCTGGAGACCAATGTCACGGTAAAGGGACCTGGGCGTCCTGGTCGATGGCAAGTTGAACATGAGTCAGCAGTGTCAGAGTCAGTGGCAGCCAGGAGGGACAACCCTGTCTGGGAGCATCAGGCACAGCATGGCCAACAGGGCAAGGGAGGGGATTGTCCTGCTCTGCTCTGAGCTGGGGCAGCCTCACCTCCAGTGCTGGGGCAGGTTTGGGTGCCACAATGTAAAAAAGGTATCTTTATACCATTACAGAGTGTCCAAAGGAGGGCAACAAAGATGGTGAAGGGCCTTGAAGGGAAATCATATGAGTGGCTGAGGCCACTTGGTCTGCTCAGCCTGGAGGAGACTGAGAGGACACCTATCAGGCCAACAGCTTCCACATGAGGGGAAGAGGAGAGGCAGACACTAATCTCTTCTGTGGTGACCAGTGACAGAACCCAAGGGAACACTCTAAATTTGTGTTGGGGAAAATTTAGTCTGGATATTAGAAAAATGTTCTTCCCCTAGATGATGGCTGAGCAGTGGAAGAGGGTCCCAACAGAAGTGGTTGCAGTGCCAAGCTGGACAGACTTCAAGAAGCACTTGGACAATGCTCTCAGGCACATGGTATGACTCTAGGGGTGTCCTGCAGAGGGCTAGGAGCTGAGCTTGATCCTGATGGGTCCTTTCCAGCTCAGCATACTCTATAATTCTATGAACTTTGCCAAAACAAGATACACAGAATAAACCTAAAGTTTTAGATGTGCCACAATACAAACCTAGTTGCATCTGGCTATTCTGAAAGAAAACAAAACAAAACAGTATTGTAAAATTATTTGTGATATGATATAAAAGAATAACTTAATTCCAAAACTTTAGTGTTTCCTCAGAAGACTACCACTTCTGAAATTCATTCTTCCTCCTTTAAGTCTGTTCTTCAGCTACTCACCTCAACTTCTCCAGCAAAGGATTTCTCTGGGCAAAGTTGGAGTAAATCAGGAGGAGCACAGAACACTCTCTTGTAGAGAAAGAAAAGAAAACTGTGTTCTATTTCTATTCTACCCATAAAATGAATTTTCCTTTGTTATGTAACTGAAATAAGATTCTCACTGATAAAATGTAATGTATATTCACAATAAATAACTACTTGAAAATTGTACATTTTTATTTGTAATTTAATAATCTATGGCTGAGTATGTCTCAAGAGCATATATTACTGCTTGCATATTTTATGTATTAATATCTATTATGATTAATTCTGAATATTGTTTCAGATTTTTTTTTATTAATAAAAAACAAAGTTCTGAAAGCCATTGTTTTAAAATGAAAGATGCAATACAACTGCAGGCAAAACATTTCATTGTGATACTCCAATAAAAAACAGTAAGAGGCAATTTCTGACCCAGAACAACAATGAAATAATAGTGTTTGTAAGACAAGAACAGGTAAGTAAAAATGTAAGAAAAAAAGGTTACAAAAATTACCAAGCCATCTGGGAATTAAACTAATGAAAAAAAAATTAGTGATTTAGGTCAGAAAGTCATAGGTCAGGAAATCATCTTTGTGGTATCATAAACATATAATTTCAGTCTTTCAACTGCTCTGACTTATTCAACTACATCCATGGAAATGCTATGTGGATTCTTGGTCAAATACATCACTTCCAGAGAATTAGTGTTTTTGACTCTGCAGTTGTGGATCAGTCATACTTGCTGGGGCTTCAGGCTGGATAGCCTAAAATGCAGAGGCCCACCTGTAAGTGGCATTAGTGCACAGAACTGCCCTGCAGCTGGGCTCTGGAACCTCTAGCAATCCCATCTGAATGACCAGTTCTCTGGTCACTGAGACTTCAACAACTGTTGCTGGGATTGGGAAGTCCCCAGATATATGTCCTGACACCAGACCCCAAAGGTCCTTAACAGCATTTCATTGAGGCATGGCCCTTCTAACACAACTGCTGATATTTAAGTAGACCACACCTTAAGAGACAAACAACATTGCTTAATGTTGAAGTGGTGACCCCCCTTAAAAAAATGACTTTTGAAATTTTGAATTGAATATGGAGGCAGTATAGTTCCACCAGAGGGACAGTTGCTGGAAGAACTATTGATCTATCTTTATATGGCATATCCAAAATGACACAGAAAACTTGTAGCAGAGAAAGAAATTGAGAAAAAGATACAGAAATAGTTGCTTAGCACCAACAAAATTTCCTCTCTAAAAGGGTATGTACTTTTCCAGGAAGGAAAAACATTATTTTGCACCTTTCCCACATATATTTCTTCAAAGGCAATTAGGAAGTGAATGAACATGAAAATGTGTGCTTCACTACAACTTCATCAACTTAACAGATCAAAATTGCCTAATTTGTGTCTACTGTGTAAACACTAAAGTGTTTAAATATTGAAAAAGCATACTTTGGGATGCTAATTTAAATTCTATAGTAATTAAAAAGATTCTGAAAAAAATTGTTGTGAAAATATTTCATTACAGAACATATGGTAAATACATCCTAGATATAGTCTTTCATGTTGTTTCATTACAAAATATTAATCTTCTTTGCTCTCTGCTGGCATGCTGTCCTCCCTATCAATGAGCTTAAGACAGATGCAAGCATTAATGGGGCAATTTTAAGGATTCAAGGAACACTAGGAAAGGAACAGATACATACAGTGAAATTTCTATGCCATAAGTGCATAATTTAAGGAAATATTAGTGTTTCTTCTGCAGTTTTACAAGCTATGAGAAGGAAAAACTAGCTAACTGCCTGTTCTTCTGCTCAACAGTACCCTACAAAGTCTGAGTCAGCACTTGGACTTCTCATGTTCATTTGTAGTCTTACTCTACTTAAAAAACCCCAAAAACCGAAAAATAATTTTCTCCTGACCTTTTCATATCAATTTCTTTTATGCAGGAGACAAATACAGTAACAGTCAAGTCCTATGTGTTTGAAATAGAATAATAGATTTATAAAATTAAAGCATATGCTGTGTCTGAACGACTCAACAGAATCATCAAGTCCAGCTCCTGATCCTATGCAGGACCCCACAAGAATCCCACGCATTCCTGAGAGCATGGTCCAAACACTTCTTGAACTCTATCAGTCTTGGTGCTGTGACCATTGAGACCCTGTTCCATTGCTCAGCCACCCTCTTTTCTCTAATAGCCAACCTAAATCTCCCATCAGATTCATGTTGTTTTGTCAAGTCCTATTATGGGTGACAAGAGTGAAGAGATCAGTGTCTGCCCCTCAGATTTCTTTTGTGAGGATGTCAAAAACCACGAGGAGGTCTCCCCTCAGTCTTCTCTAGGCTAAATCTCAAGTGACTTCAGCCTTTCCCCACAGAGTTTCCACTCCAGACCCTTCATAATCCTTTTTGCCCTCCTCTGGAAACCCTCTAATAGTTTAACATCTTTTTTTACTGTGCCACCCAAACCTGCCCCCAATACTGGAGGTGAGGCTGTCCCAGCTCAGAGCAGAGCCCTCCCTTGCCTGGCTGGCCATGTTGTGCCTGATGCCCCCCAGGACAGGGTTGGCCCTCCTGGCTGCCAGGATTATTATATATATAATATAACTGATATTTATATTTGAAGTAATTTTAAAATGAGATTAAATTGACTCTAATAATCTGAGTACAAAATGGTAAAGGCACTAATTCAGTTTATATAAAACCTATGGGACAGTTATGGTTTAAAAAGTGATACATTTCTACTTCTGATAACTTTGGGTTGATTTGGTTTTTTACAGTTTTATTGTGTAGATTAGATATTTTCAGAAAAGTATAAGTCAAAAAGTAAACTAGGTTACCATTAGTAACTAGGTTACTCAATGATCTGCAAAATTTGGGGTTGGATGTTTATTAATTTAAAGTTCCTTTAGTTAAAATAAAAAAAAATCAATTCATGAAAGACAGTCCCATGACAGAAAAGAAACTATCATAAGCTCTTCTTTATCTTCTGACTTAGATTTCAACTAAATAATTCTAAATCCTCTGTATTTGAGGTTAACTTCAAGAAGGATTCTTTTATATAATGTTACCATTTGCTTAATCTACAGCTTTAAATATGATGTTGGTTTCTATTGTCCTTGATTTCTATGCTGTGAGCCAGAAATATAATTTTTCTTTCCTAAAGGTACTGTTAGTCCAGAACAGCTTTAACCTATCCCTGACTGTCTTAAAATTATCTCACTCAGGAGTCTGTGAGCTGAAACAGACAGGTATTGGGGTTACCCCCAATACTTCCGAGGGTCCAGCCAGGGGAGAAATGGCTTAATCAAATAGTGAGATGGCTTCTCAGGATATGCTTTGTAAAATAAAGGTTTTAATAACAGCAAAAATAACAAACATTACAAAATGAAAAGAGATAAGCCGTGCACAGTTTACCAAGCATGGTTACACCGGCTAAGACATTCCCAAAAAGCCTCGTGCACTTCTGTGCAGGCTCTTTAATAACCTATGGTCTAGGTGGGCTATTTGTGTCTTTGCTTAATAAGATTGACACGGGGCTTTGAGCTGCACTTCTAAAGCCCTATCACTGTGTCTGTGCTGGTACTGAGCCAATTGCAACAAGCAGGCTATAGAAAGTTCTAGTTTAACTTCCTGATATAGAAACACCTGCTCAAGCACAGAAATGCACAACTACAGACAGGCAAGCTTATGGGAAAAGCTGCTTGCTATGTGCAAAAATTATATGGCTGCTGTTGAGTATCAAAGTCTTCTAAAAATATGCTGAGTCCAGAATTATGTGATATGGATCTGTGGGTGCTTCTGTCAACCTGCGATTGCCACCACCGTTCCTACTACCCATTTGCTGAGGCAGCTTTTCATGGTTTTGGCATCTATCTCTTCATCTGAAGCCTTCTGGCATCTCTGTTTCCCATCCTCATGCTCAGTGAGGTGGCAAAAATGGCTCATAATAGGAAGGATTCATCTATAAGGGAAGGAATTTCAGAAATTCGTCTGGGTAGCACAGAAATCATGAGAAGCTGCAGGCAGTTAAAAGCTGGCAGGAAGAACAAAAAAGAAAACAGCAGTGTTGGAGAAAGATGAGGAGATGACACTGATCTTGAGATGAGCTCAAGATGTTGCCAGATTCCCAGGTTCCCCAGAAGTGCAGTACCTCTCTATGGTATACAGTGTACCAGCCAACACTGGTGCTGTGGAGAGTGAATACGCTGTCAGTGTACCTGCAGTGATGTGTAAAGCCTCAATGTCTTTATATTGCTGCTTCATGGGCCTGATGTGGGCTCACAGGATTTGTACTGAAGAAACTGTGACTGTCATCGATGCGATCTTAAACTAAACAGCGACATCTAAACACAGTATTTTCTGTGGCAGAGTAGATCAATTATTCAAAACAAGTGACTGTTGCTGCTTGAGAAAAAGGCTGCAGGTGGCTCACAGGCCAGCTGGACAAATATATTGATGGAGGTGTGAAACAGCAATGTAATCCTAACTTTTCTTCTAATCCCTAGTATATTACGTAGCATAATAAATATGTTTTAAAACACATCAAGAGACAGTAGTGCACAAACTACTAACAGTAAACTGAGAAACAACAGTGGGCAGCANCTTATTTTTATTTTTATTTTATTATAGTAGGAAGTAAGTGAATACAATTCCAGAGCACTTCAGACTGGGTGATTATCTATTCAATAGCTAAAAGAAACATCTATTAGCAATATATACGTAACTATTGTGTAAAAGTAGATCCATTACAATAATTTTATATTTATGACAGCTGCCTCCAGCATTCGAGGTGAGGCTGCCCCAGCTCAGAGCAGAGCAGGACAATCCCCTCTCTTGCCCACCTGGCCATGCTGTGCCTGATGCCCCCAGGACAGGGTCGGCCCTCCTGGCTGCCAGGGCACTGCTGGCTCATGTTCAGCTTCCATGGACCAGGACCCAGATCCCTTTGTGCAGCACTGACCAGACTCTGCTTTCCCAATCAGTCCATACATTCATGGTTCCCTGTTCCAGCTGCTGCATCTGGTACTTAGCCTTGTTAAACTTCATGAGGTTGGTAGTTGCTGTGCCCCCTAATTTGTTGAGGTCTCTGCAGGAACTCTCTGACTTTAAGAGAATCAACAGCTTCTCCCAGTCTATTATTTTCAGGAATTTTTCTTGGTATTCCTTTGAGTTTTGAATCCAAATTATATCTGAAGATGTTAAAGAGCACAGGGCTTAAAATGGAGCCCTGAGGAACCCCGCTGATGACTGCCTGCCAGATTTAGCAGAACCATATTCACTATGACCCTTTGTGTTTCACCCATGAGCCAGTTGCAGGCCCAACATATGATGTGTTTTTACAGCTGTTTGCTGGACATTTCTCCAGAAAGATCCTGTGAGACAGTATCAAACGCTTTGGTGAAATCCAAAGAGATTACATCTTTCTTCTTTCTCCCTCTCCACAGAGGTAGCAATCATCCAGTTGTGGTCATTGAGAGAACTCATTACCAGTACAATTGGCAATTTCCCAGTCAGGCATTTTAAACATCAGACTTCTTTTGAAAGAGATAGGAGCTGTTATCTTTTTAGAAAGTATACCTAATGAACACTTAACAAGACCATAACCAGAAAGGAAAATAAATTAGTCAATACAAGTTGCAAGTTAACATATCTGTAGAAGATTTTGATGGAATTTCCATCCGTAGTAGTAATGAAGATGATATTTTTCACATCTTCACTAACTGGGGTTAATCTTTACTGAGTTTCCTGCTGTTCCATGAAGTGCACTCAATGTTACCATATGCTCCCTTCGCAATGTGTAGCTTGACATCACCAACATCTGAAGATAAGAACCATACTTCAAAAAATAATAATGAAAAGTATTAATGTAAGTAGTAGTAGTAAGGTATGTGCTACTATATATATATTTATAGTTTTTATTTTCATCTTATGCATGATGATCCTTAAAAGGATAATGCAGAAATTAATGTTTCTAGATACTATAATGAAAGTTCTGGTAATGGAAGAGTTTAGCTGAGTACAAATCATTGTTCCTCCACTTTTCTTTTGGATGACAGAGTTCTCTACGACACACCATAAATTATGAAGTAACATACATTTCCTCTTTGAATAAAAATGAAAACAGAGTAATGGCATATTTTGTGTCTGAACTACACTGGGAAGGGAAAGTGGAAGAGATGAATAGTCAGTCTATCCTAAATAAGGAAAAAGTCCAAGAAGCAACAGGCATAACAGTTTTGTCTTTTCAAAGCAGTCACGATAACATGGGCAGATACTTTGCTGAGTTTTCCTACAAGAAGAACAGAAGTAGCAGGATTTCACTCTGTGCATTTCTTTTTCTCTGTAAGATTGGAATTGTTATTCTCATTAAAACATAATCAGTTCTCTTTATCAGATGTGGTGATATCATCGTTATAATGAAATACACACATTGACACAAAAGCTTTGATTTTTCAAAGAAATTCCCCAGAGACAGATTTCAAGGAAACCTTAAGAAACTCACTGTTTGAGGTGTTTTGCAAGTTCTGCTGGTCTTCATGTGACCTTTAGAACTATCTAGGTCCTATAGAACAGCAAAGGAATAATTTTCTTTTTAACAGAACTGGCAGCTTTCATTCCCAGATGATAAGTACTTTACAGTACAGATGAAAACATGGTATTAATGACAATTCTGACAGATTTCATTTTCTTACAACTTCAGTAGAGGATTGAAAAAAACCAAAATAGAGTTTTAGCTCACTGAAAGATATTTATTTTATTCATCAAGGGCATTTGTCCTGGGTAACCCAAAAAATGTTTATCGTATTCTATATATTTCCTATGCCAACCTACCCAAGATCATCACTGTTTCTCTCAGACCAGGGGGCTGGAAGCAGAAGTGGGATGTGTTACCTCAGGTTCATGGAGATGGCTGGCCCAGCATGGCTTTAAAAGAGAGGGAACAGACACCCAGAGGGATCGTTTGTTCTCTCCAGGGCTTTGGAGTAGAGGCTGCATTACATGTATGAATGCTGCTTTAAAATAATATCAAAATATCACACCTTTCCACTTTGAATCATTGTCAAAAGCATCTGTTTCTCTCTATATGGTTAATTTTTATCTTAGTATTTGCTTTCTGAACAATGGGAGTTCTTATGAATTCAGAACAACCAACTGCCCAGTTCAGTTCTATGCTTCAATGTCAGTTTACCTTTACTCATTGCTCTTTAGAAAATGAAATCAGTGGAACAGCCCTAGTAGGACAAATTAAAAACAAGGGCTGATTTGTAATTAGTTAATCTTTGTTAATCATAATATAATTAACCATTAAAAGATTCAATGAAGAGCAAAGATAAAAATATGAATAATTAACAGTTCTTCTCGTTTTGACAAGACAACTGAAATTTATTAATTAATTTATTTTCATTAGCCATATCTGCCTTCTTTTTCTTATAATGTATATGAGATACTGGCTTGAAAGAACTACGTAAAGTCTCACTCCATAAAGTGGGCTTTCCTTAGCTTGTTTTAAACTTCCAAATGCTTAAA
>VXBR01003145.1:21847-44746 GCA_013400215.1 Cisticola juncidis | reverse complement strand
AAAAAAAAAAAAAGGTTCTCCAAAAGTAATCTAGAACTGTTTGTAGTAATAAAAAATCAGAGCTCCAAATCCCTTAAACACTATTGTGTCAGCAAGGGTTTTCACTTCATGAATTTGCTGTACTTTGATTTGCTCAGCACAGAGACAGCTTAATATCCCTTAATATTTTTCCTACTGCACCCTGACATTGCTATTAACTTCCTTATTTGTCTGTTCTATTTATAATCAGGAAGGTACAGCAACTCAGATGAATTTTGCCTGTCTTTCATTTATGTTGTTCAAATAGTAATTACTTGGTAAGAAAACCACATTTACTTGTGTTTGGATGATACAGTTTTCCTCCTTGAAGCTTCATTATTCCTGCACTTATTAATAGCACTTCTGTTTTTTTATCACTCAGAAGAAATAAAAAGGAGAAGTAGCTCACCCCACATTACATTTTAGTATCAGCTTTGTTTCATACAAAAATCTTTCAGGTGGATCCATTCACACTAGTCTGTTGAAATACTCTAAAAAAGCAAGCTAAAGAACTTGTAATATTAGGCACCCCATGGAGTGTTAGTAATTCTCATGGCCTTATAAATATTGATAATTACAAAACTGTTCATTAAATGCATCTCTGGTGGAAAACAGACCATGGGGAGCACTGAAGGAGATTTTCCCCATTAAAAAAAAAAATAAAAAAAATAGAAAGAGAGAAAGAAAAAAAAATCCTACAGAGATTATGCTGTGAAATCAAGAAATTTCACTGAATACCTCATTGCTTCCTTCAGGGAGAAAAAAAAAATGTAGAAATGTGTCAGGCACAGCTGGGTATTCGGTGATAAAGAAAATTTAAAAACTGAAATTATAGCTATATCTCTCTTTCAAAGCAAAAATGAAAACACAGATTTTCATGAAGAAATTTACTGATCTCATCTATAATTTGGTATCAATGACAGGAGTTATACCAGTTTCAATCGCCTCCAGCCCCATTTCCAGCTTTGATGATGTACCCGAGGGAGCTTTTGAACTTGCATGGTAAAACCAGACCTAGGACCCCTGAGAGGGCCCTCAACGGGGAAAGTGTGTGCTGGGGGTGTTTTCGAGGCGGTGATAGAAGGTATCCGAACCAGTCCACTTGGACTTTCAAAACATGTGGTGTTCAGTATTTGACTCGGTACCAAATGCCAGTGCTCAGGTTCTGTCCCGGCTCTGCCCGGGCCGGCACCAGGCGGTGCCAGCGGCTGCAGCGGCCCCAGCACAGGGCACAGCTGAGCCCCTCAGAGCCCCGGGGAAAGCCCGGCCCAGGGAGGGCCAAACGCTGCCCGGCAGCCCGGGCTGAGCCGGGGAACCGAGCCACGAACAGCCCTGCCAGCCCCGAGGGGACAGCGGGAGCAGGGACAGAGATGTCCCTGCAGACGTGTTTCTGAGAGAGAAACTGCTGCTTTTGGAGAGATATTAATCATCTAATGGTTGTAGTAATCTAGGCTTTGAAACTCTCAAATGAATAACAAGGAAGTTCTAGGCATGCATAAGATTTATGCAATTTCTGTGAGACACCAGCAGACTACTGAAGCAGAGGTTTTAAAAAGGTACTGATTCTCACAGCAAATATAACCCTTGGGGAAAATCTACAAGGTATCTACTCTTAAAACAAAAATATAACCAGGGGTTGCTGCTTCTTGGGACAGTTAAATGCATCGCTGTCACTAGAAGACAAAGGTAAATTAATGTAGAGTAACATTTATTTCACTCCCATGAAATACAGAATTTGCAAAATGATATCTCAAACACGTGTGATTCAATTTAAGCAATTTAAAAAATACGTAAAATTCCTTTTACTACTAACATATCTTACTTGTTCTTACATATAGGGTTCTGGTTTTGCTTTAACTGTAGCCTAATTCAATATCCTTTGCTATAAAAAATAACTTGTAGAAAGAATTAAAATGAGTATTCAAAGGCCTTGAAGCATAGCAGTCTAACCCACTTTAGAGTATTCAAAGGCCTTGAAGCATAGCAGTCTAACCCACTTTAGAGCCAGTAGTGTGCTTTCCTTGAAGAACTGTACTTTCATTTCATGCATTTCCAAATGAAACACAGCTCCACACTAGCTATTAGTTGAAATGTAGATTCATGAGATTTATAAAAAATTACTTCACTAAAAACATTTATTGCAACACCAATTGAGTTGGATTTTTCTAGAGGAAGAATGATCTCAGTATCAACAACAAAAAGCAATGCAGAGTTAAAACTGCTAAGGAATTCTGTAAATTTCACTATGACAATCTGCTATGAGTCTCTAAACAAAAACATTGCACAACTCTTTCTAAAAATCATTCTGAGCAAAGTAATGGGGGCCCTGTCGCCCTGGTATTTCTGAGTTTTTCTAAAGCCTTCAGCTTTGTTCATAAGATGGAGTCAGTTCTTTAGTTTCTGCACAATATTAGGAGGAGTTTTTCAGGTTCTCTCGCCTTGGAAAATAAAACCTTCTCGTTTCTGTTCACTGTCCTTTATTTACATATTTCTACCCTGAAAATAATGTAGGTTGACAGCTGGTCTGGCCAGTGGGGTGAAGGGGTAGTAACCCCAGCAGCCAATCCACAACCAAACCCACAAATGTATAAAAATTAAGAAACGTACAGGCTTGCCCTCTTTTTGGGGAGCAGCTCTGCACTGCAGACCTCTTGCCTCCGCCTTGTTATTCTGCATGTCGGTTCCACATGCAGACCCCTGTGTTCCCCCAAGGTTTCTCAGGTTCTCCTTGAGGCTGGATTCCCTCCACAGCCTCTCTCCTTGTAGTGTCCCTTAAGTCTCCTTAGTTTTCTAAGTTACAGGGTTGAGTTGACAATATTTTGTTTGATTGAATCATTAAACACCGGCAGTCCAGTCTCCCACATGACCAGTGTTTTTAGCTTGTGTTGTTGTGTCCTCGTGTACTGTTTCCATTGTCAGTACCATCATCAAGATGGTCATCTGGTCATCTTTAGACTTGAGGATCAACAGATTGTTTGTATAGCTCAGCTTTCTATTTCACTGAATACACAAAATACATCCAAGGTCCATTCTGATGTTTGGGAAAAGGTGTTGGTCACATTTTTTTCTTCTGCTTAAGAAGATGTTGGTTAGGGTTATGCTCCAAGGGATATGCTAATAGCTGTGCTAAGTTGGCTCAAGAAAAGGGCTACACAAATGCCCACCTCACCCTCCTCTCCCCGGCTGGGTGTAGTCTCATCATGTCCCAAGTCCTCCTGAGCTGTGCCTAGAGCAGCCACAGGCCAGGAGAAGCAACACCAGTGAGGCGAAGTCTCATTGTAGGTGATTAGGGCAGTAGATTGGAAAAGTGAGGGTCACAATCCCAGTCTAGCTCAGTTCAAGAAAAAATCTGAGCAATTGATTCCATACAGACCCCATGAGATGGGGGAAAATATTTTATTTTCACAGCTCTTTCCCAGAAGTCAGAGTCCAACAGCTGCACCAGGTCAGAGCTAGCCTAAAATGCAGGTGGCTAAATCCACAGAGCAGACTGTCTACAGAGTCTGTTGGCACTCTCAGGGGCCTGCCACTAACTGTACTGCTGAGATAGTGGAAATGTCATCCATGAGAGAGAGTTTTCCAGATCTCTCACAGTAGAACAGAAACAGACCTAGGTATCTGTAGCAATCTATCTGTATAACAGGCCGTTTTGATGCACCAGCCAAACTGTTAGTGAGTAATCTTATCAAACCACCTGTAGTTTTGCTATTAGAACTCTCAGGAATTTGTCAAGGTTACTGAGAAAAACAGGGCTAAAAATAAGAAAAGAGGACCCTGAGAAACTGACTACCAAGAAAGCTAAACCTAGACAAAGGAGGCACAACGTGATGATGGACTCTTGACCAACTAGATGTCTTGAAAGAGATGTGCCTGTCTCATGATCAAGGGGCTTAGCCAGCCCAGAGATGTGTGCCTATGTGGACTGTAGACCTAGAATCTATAACTGGCATGTAATGTAAACAGTAAACTGCTTCTGTTGAAACCTTATTGATTCAGCTATTCAGTTGCCTATTTCCCCCTGCAGTATCCTATAGTGCCTAGAGTGCTGTGATCCATGGTGAATCTGGTTCATGCCTCAACATATGAGACCCAAAACTTTAGATATGAAGGAAACCATATTTGGAGATGTAGCAAATATATAAAGACGATCACTCACTTCAGAAAACTTAATATATAGAAGCAAAAATATTCAAAATAAGATAGCAGGAAATACAGTTTTCCAGAATTAGTAGTGAAGAATTTCTATGATGATGCTTTTAAAAGTTCAGTAATGTTATACAAATATTTGTAGGACCTGTGGAAATGCTATTTTCTAAGAATGAAGTTGTATGTAAAATAAAAATTCTAGCTGATGTTTTTAGAAAGAAAATGTTTTTTTCTTTTGTTGATGCATGTAAAGATGGAAGACATTTCCCATGAGGGATCAGCACTGAGAAGCATTCAGCTCCCAGATGAAATCAAAACAGCCTTAAAGGAAAAGGATTTTATTTTACATTTTCATTTACCACTGGAACAAATCTTTTCTTATATTCTCAGCAAATCTTCTCTTATATCCTCTATATGCATAAAGTTCTATAGGAAATGATAAGGATTTACTAGAACAATGCAGTATCTTTTCCTTTTGAGAAGTAATTTACTGTGATGATGTTATCTGGGTCCTTCCCTCAGCTACACCACCACTGAGGCTGAGGAAAATGAATCACTATAAAGCTCAACATAGTACCCGGTAATTCAGAGTTAATGTGTTGAGTGTAAGACTGAAGGTCAACAGCTATGACAGTATATAGGCATAAATTATTAGTCCATAAATTCACATCTAAGAGAATCTTACTGTATGGCACAAGACTGGGACATGGAAATAAAAAGACCTTTATTGGCACAAATTAGAATGACCACATTTCTTTTAAATTAATGGAGAATTCTGACCTTTTAAAACCTCTGTGAGAGCATAGTGAAGCATTTTTTGCTCTGAATTATGATGACATGACTCTGGATTCACTTCAGAGATACCCTGATGGAGTAGCACACTGCTCAGTATAAATTCAACATGCTGAGGAGTATCTGAAGAAATACAAAGATCAGGAAACCAGATAAAATATTCAGAGCTGAAAATACTGCTACCTACACAGCAGTTGATGTTTGGCCTTTCTCTAGAATACTTCTACAAAATGAAAAGTAAAATGAGATCTCATATTGTTATAAAAATAATATGATTAAAACCCCTTGATTTTTGTAAAGAGATTCAATTCAATAATTTCAATTCATTTTATTATTTCCTGTGTCCATATTGATAATATATATAATAGAATAATCTGTTCTATTTTTATATCTGAAATATAGGGATTTTTAAGGGATATTAAGGGATTTTGTGAGTGTTGTGGCATCTTCTTTTTCTATTCTACTCCTTAGTATTAATATATCAATAGGACTTGATTGTATTCACTTTCGTATTTTTAACTGTACTGCACTGAAAGCTGTTAGATAATAAAAAAACTTATGAACCAACTTGGTTTTGACAAGTAAGTTTCACACTCCCTTTCTTTGAAGAAGAAACAGAACATTTGTAACAAAGTGCTGATCTTTGGTAACAGACAATGATTCAGTACTGACTGTATCTGGGCTGAAAAGTGAAGGTGTCTGCTGCCTCAATCTCCCAGAAAAGGAAGAAACACTACATATGAGAAGGGACAAAGGTATATTCGTTATTTCTTGGGCTTCTGAAGACTGTCTACAGCATTCAAATCCAGCCACTGTCTGAAAAAGAAGTCACCCGAGGCCTGAGTCCTGACAGACCTATGAACGTCTGCTATCAAACAATGTGGTATCCTTAGGGCTGGAATTATTAGAGCCTTGCTTTTCTTTTCTGATACTCCAATAGCAGCATTACATGTAGACCTTGCAAAAGTGACTAACATCTGGAATTTTGCTTCTTCTGGCCATGAATCATCTGGCCAGTGGGCTATGGGTATAAATGCACGACAGACTGAAGCATGCACCACTGGAGGAAGCTTTGCCCCCTGGTAACTGTGAGCCTAGCTCCTATTCAGCTCTATATCCAGGCACACAAGTTTAGGCCCATGTAATATAAGTTTTAGCAGCCTAGCTGCTTGGTGCAGATCTTGTCAACCCTCGCCAATGGGGAACCACTTATCTCTCCCTAACTTGGATGTCTATATTTGATCAGCTCTCTTTGCTTCTTTGACTATTAACTCTATTTCTGCTGGACTACAGGAGGAACTTAAACACAATTAGCTTGCATGCAATTGTCTGCACTGCAGACACATAAACATAGGTGATGGAATCTCAGTCTTAGCTACCTTGTTTCAGTCAATATTGGCCACCACCTACAAAAAAGACAAAATTAATTGAATTATCTCTAAGGCAGGGTAGACTAGGGAGCAGAGCAAATATTGAACTACTCTCTGTTTTAAATATGAGAAGTTTTTTTCTCTTTTGTGTGAGCCAAAATTGTTTCCTGAACACTGAGATGGTATAGTTTTATTGACATAAGCAAGACACTATGATTCACAACAAGAACTTTTAATATATTTTCTGTAGCAATGCTTAAACTAAGAATAGTCCTCTTGTAATTTCTGCTTTCTAAGATGTTTAAACTGTTCCCTAAACAATCAATATTGCCCCCCAAAAAGCTTGTATCAATGAAACTGAGGGTATTCTTTAAATATGACAACACAAATTTATAGTTTAAGTCAGTAACATTTACTGCAAATTTGCAATTCAGAAAGTGATCTTAGTTGGGTTTTTTTTGAGACAATGAAGGATCTAAGTACCTGCCTGACACATTTCTCATGGGACATATTTTGTCTTTATTGTCTAAATAGATTAAAATGTTATATCCCTCAGCATTAATGTATGAGGTTTCAGCAGGAGACTTTCAGTTAAGTGGTGCCATAGTTTTACAGGCATAGATTTCAAAAGTGGGACAGTAGGACAAGAGATTAAGTTCCTCAGACACAGAGCATGGAATGTCTCACACTTAATTTTGGACTTTTTGAATTTTTACTCAGGGATATTAAACAGCACATAAATCTTTCTAGAGGTCTGTCCACGTGCACAAGGATTTGTGGGTAAATATCTCAACCTATCCCAATAGTATATTGTACTCTGTTAACAGAAGAATATTCATCTTCCCAGTTGCTGTTTTCAGACAATTGATTATCTGCTGTAACACAGATTTCTTCTGCAGCTTAGGGCAAGACAGTATGCATTAATGCTCTACCTATAGAATGGAAATCATATTTCTTTCCTGCAGAGTAATTATGAGGCATCAAAACTGCAAGACTTTCACTGGATATTTTTACATGTCTGATCTATAGCTACCTGACACTTCCCAAAGTAGAATACACTTTACAGGGAAAAAGAAATAGTTATAATGCACAGAAAACTTTACATCTCATCTTTAGAGTTGTTAAGTTAATCCTCTCAAAATTCAGTTATGACACATTTCTCATGCAGTTTCTCATGTTCAATAGCACATTAAAAANAAAAACAAAAAACCAAAACCCAACACCAAAAAGCCCAGATTTTTGTCTGGATTGTCATTAAGGTTACGAATTTAAGTGCAACAATGCAGACTTTTATGATGAAAAACCTTAATACCTCCAGGCATTGAAAGACTCTCTGAGCAATTGGACTTTGAAAGGGCGCACAAAAGAGATGCTCACAGAAAAAGATTTCAGAGCTATTTCCTTGATACAAACAAAATAATATGAAAATATATTCCAGGTACTGGAATAGCTTACAAGAATAGATTTAAATCTGCAAACACATTTCACATTCAAGACTGCAAATAGACACACTACAGCAATCTATATGAATAGACATTTAGGAATGAGGATAGAAAGATATGCTGTAAGAAAATGATTTCCTTGTGAACATTCCTAAACTGTTTCTTGCTGTCATAGCAAGACAGAGAACTTTTTAACTTCTGTATATAAAGATGAGGCAGCTACTTTTTCCTTTCCCATCATCTGAAGTTCCCTCTTCTTGCTACTCATCCTGTCTCTGCCAGTGGCATTCCACAGTTTTTCTATAGTTCTACTTTCCTTCTATTTATCTTTGCTTCTAGCTCTTGCATTTATTATTTTAGTCTCTTCCCACTCCACATTGGAGATGAGGGGTTTTTTTTTTGATGCTTCTCCAGCACATTCCATTGACACAATCAAAATCTAGACTGAACTTTTATACAGAGTTCAGCAGGGAATCATCTGTGTCAATACAGAAGCTTTGTTCAATTCTTGCATCCCTGAAATGTTTCCTTTCTCTGTAAATCTGGAGCTCCTGTTCAGACAGATCATCGCTTTGGTGAATTAATTTACCAAGTTCTTAGAAATGACTATTCATGTACTCACATGATACTTGATTTATCTAAGCAACTGAAAGTGATATTTTATAATGAAAAATGTCAAACAGGCTTTGAAACAGACATTATTTGCTACACTTTCGTCTAAGATAAATCAGTTTGCAATATGCACTTCATAACTTTAGTTTTAGGCAATTATGCCCTATTTGGGAAATGGAGGTAGGCGTGTCAGCTCACTGAGGACTGAGTACACTGTGTTGTTGAAGGTAGTGCCCAAGACTGCATGTAGGCACAAAGCAGCCTGAAAACTGCTTCTGCTTTAAAAGAGAGAGAAGCAAAACCAACCAGAAGATGTTACTGACAATAAAGATAAAAATAATAGAATGTATGCATGTGCATTTGTCTACACTTTTTGAATTTCTAGCTATATTAACTCAATTTAGTTTTTAAATGTTGATCAAAAAGCAAGAACTTGAAATTTTTGCATACAGAAATATTATCAAGTTTGTGATACTTTACCAAGGAAAAGTAATTCCAGATTCCAATATTACATTTCATAGTACATTTTTATTGCTAAAAGATAACTATTCAGTTGCTCAAAATTTATGAAAATCTGTCTGTTGATTAAAAATCAACAGACTCCTTGAAAATACTTGTGGGAAATACATCAGAAAGTCATTCTTTGTTTAGAAGATTGAATCTAATAGGTTCTGTTCAGTTCCTCTAGAGTAATGAAGCTTTTATCTATTTGACGTAGTGTTGTCATCAGTCAATCAGGTTCTAATAAAAAAATATTTTCAAGGTACTCCATTCAATCAAGACAAACTATTCTTGCCCATGCTTTCATCACAAGCAATTGATCTCTCTTTATTCCAAACTTCCTTCTAATGACTTTCATTATATAAGGTGTAGCATACGTGCATCAGGCAGCCTGTTCATCAAGATTTTTTCCTTCTCCTTTTTCACTGCCAGACTGTCAATCCATTAGTTTTCAGGTTTGAAACTTTGCTTACTGAAGTTAATGTATCTCCTTAGTCATCAGATTTACTTCTCACTCAAATATTAGCTTTGTCTCACAGTTCTCTATGTTCCTTCTCTGTTCTGTCCTCCAGGTCTTTTTCTTCTGAGTTTAATCAGTGATTTCTGGTACCTGCAATTTTGAAAATTTTCTTTTCCTGTAATATTGTATGAAGTTACTTGATTGAGTAAAATCTCCTCAGAGATGTGTAGATGATCCACATAATAGTAATAAAATTATATGATGTATATCAGAAGGTGGAATTTATCTCCCAATTTTGACCTCAGTTTCACTTAATATATAGTTCTGAGGCAAGGATTAAGGGACATAGTGCTAAGAATATCTTTTGTACAGGATTCAGGAAAGGTACATTCAGGACACGCATCTTACAGGCAGCACATGACAGGCAGCACATTTCTAACAGAAATTTAATTTTCTTCCAAAATTTTAACTTCAATTGCAAAATCCAAGTTGCTGCACTAATTTTTGTTGCCAGAACAAAACAGTATTATATGTGTTCAGGTAAATCATATATCTATAGGGAAGTCATTTAAACATTTGCTAACATATAAATGCACACCTTAAGCTTTAATATTTAGATTTAGGTTTAGAGTTGTTATATTTATTTATATTAGTGCAAACACTGATATAAATATATTACACAGAACTAATCTCTCTAGTACTTAAGGAATGATTTCGCTATAGGAAAGGAATCTGAAACTCAAAGGCATCTGACAAATTTTTTAACACTTAAAGAGAAGGACTTTGTACATGTGGAAAATGTGTTCTTTAAAGGGCTATAAGACTGAAGCTGGTCTGCAACAATTACTCTGTTTGAAATTTTTAGTGGTCTTGTACACAAGGGTAAAATTGTTAGTGGATAAGGGAAGAGCAACAGATATGATTTACCTGTACTTGTGCATAGCATTTGACTGCTATTTGATGCATGTCCTGCATAACATCCTTGTCTGTAAACTGGAAAGACATGGATTATCCACTTGGTACATAATGAATTGGCTGTGTGGTCACATTTAAAAAATTGCAGTCAAATCTCAGAATCCAAGTAGAGAGTAGTGATGAGTGATGTTCCTCAGAGATCCATATTGAGACCAATGCTGTCTAATATCTATGTTGTTGACATGGAAAGTGCGAATGTCAACCTCAGCAGATTTATTGACAGTCCCAAAATCTGTTCACTGACATGCTGGAAGGAAGGGATGCCATCCAGAGAGACCTTGACAGGCTTCAGAGGTGAGCCTGTGTGAACTTCATGAAGATTGACAAGGCAGGTGCAATGTCTTGCATGTGTGTCAGGGCAATCCCGATCACAAATCCTAAACTGGGCAGAAAAGAGTTGGATGTGTGATTTGGAAAGAAATCCAACATGACCAGATAATGTAGGTTTTCAGATAAGAAAACCAACTGTATGTTAGGAAGCACCAAGAGAAACCTGACTAACAGGTCAAGGGAGGTGATTCTCCCTCTCTACTCTCCATATGGAGCACTCTGCTCAGCTTTGGGGCCAGCAGCATAAGAGGGATGTGGATATCTTGGAATGAGCCCAGAGGAAGGCCATGAAGATGATCAGAGAGCTATGAAGACAGACTGAGAGAGTTGGGGAAGTTCAGCTTGGAAAAGTCAAGGCTTTGGAAAGACCTTAGAGCAGGCTTCTAGTACCTGAAAGGGGCCCAAAAGAAAGTTGGAGAGTTTTGACTAGGGCATGTAGTGACAGAACAAAGAGGAACGCCTTCAAACTGAAAGAGAATAGTCTTACATTAGATATAGTGAAGAAATTTTTACTGTAAGGATGGTGAAGTACTGGAATAGTGTGGAATTGCATTTTATGGAAATGGTATGCTCTGGCTCACTCCTGGAAAGTGTATGGTTTATCCTAAGTCTGTACCCTCCCTGCAGTATCGTGTATCTATAACCTCATTGGCTGGAGAATCTTACCATGCCTACTTCGAAACTCCCTGTTAAGAGTGCAGGGGGAAGTGGGCTCCTCTTTTGCCCTGGCGGTCTCCGGAGACTGCTCTCCCCTTCCCTCTCTCCCCTTCCCTTCCCCCTCTCCCTCAGTGACCATGCTGCCTTCCCGAGGTAAGACCCCAATTACACCCTCATCTCATCAGCACCCCACCAGTGTCTAGAGTCTCCTTGCTTACCAGCACGAGAACACCTATGACCTTAGAGCCTGGGGGGCTCCCAGGGAACTCTCCCCGGGGTTCCCCCCTAATTCTAAATTACAACAGACTAGGTTGCCTAGAGACACTGTGGATGTTCCATCCTTGGAAGTGTTTAGGGCCAGTTTGGAACAGTCATTAAATAACCTGTTCTAGTTGAAGGTGTCCCAGCCCACAGCAGTGGGGATGGAACTAAATGTCCTTTAAGGTCCCTTCCAACACAAACTGTTCTATGATTCCATGTCTCCGTGGTACTGAGCCATGACGTCAGACTAGGAAATTATTCTCAGGTTTTTATGTCTGTAAACATGTATGTGTTCTTTGTATGGTTTTAATAAGGGCCAAAGTCTGTCTTTTGCCATACCACAAAAAGGAAATTTAATGGTAATCTTTATTAAACTACAGTACTGAATTCATTTCGGTGCATTCTTTCATAACATTGAATAAATTTTTAGAGCTATAAAAACTGATTGCCTTTGTAAGAAATGTAAGGATTTATAGCACAGCTGCAATGGTGTGCCAGGAAGAGTGAGTTCAATACCAATTTGCAACAATAACAATGTCAAAATTATTACCAGGGGACCATTATTCTTTTACTTTTTCTGTCTATTGTAGTCAGAGGTTACATTTTATTTGCTGCTCAGTAACTTCTTCAATCATTATTAGAAAAGATGATGTTATAAACTATTAATTTTGACCAGCTGAAAGAGTTTCTTTTTAACAACTTCCAATTACTCTTTATTCCACTCTCTACTTGTAGAAGATAATGTATTAATTTCCTTTTATCCCCAGTGATAGCAAGATTCTGCTTTACAGTGCTTAGCAGTCAGATTGAATCAGAGTAGTAAAAATGGTGGAGATTCATTAAATTGCTCAATTTATTTTTACACAAAAATATAATTTTTAGGAATAATATAAAATGACAGAATGGTTCAAGTTGAAAACAGCCTTTAAACATCATGTAGTTCAACCATTTGCTATGGCCAGGAACACCACCCACTAGATCAAGTTGCTCAAAGCCCCATCCAGCCTGACTTTGAACTCTTTTGATGATCAGGCATTCATAGTTTCTCTACTGTCTCACCACTTGTATGGTAAAAAAATTCTTTTTTATGTAAAACATAAATCTACTCTTAGTTAAAAGCCTGTCTCTAATCATCTCCCTATCTTTCATATATTTCAGCATGTCTTCCAGGAAGATCTGTTCATTCATGTTATTGGGCATGGAGGTGAGGAAGATTGGTTAATACTTCCCAGAGTCCTCCTCCTTTTTTACCCTTTTTAAAAATAGGTGTAATGATGCATATTTTCAAAATGTATGAATAAAAAGTTTAACTGTTCATAATACACTCATAATCAGTATTAAATTTTTCTCTTATACTCAATTTTGAAAGGCATTTTTGGATGTCTAATTAGGGTAATATATTTAGAAATGAAAACCAAAAAAAATCAAATTAAGCATCTGGCTATAGAAAACCTTCAATGATCAACGTCTTCATTATGTCAACTTTATTTAGTTATGCCTCGCATAACTTCTTCAATGTCAGGTAAGAAAGTTGTGAATTATTAGATATACTCTTTATCTCCCTGAGATTTATAGTCATCATGTTTCTAAATGCAGTTTTGCTGCTTGCTGTAAAAAGTCCTATCAACAGAATAGCATTTCCACCACAGGTCACATACTCTGCTTGAACTTTGCATGTAGAGTAGCTAGCATACTTGATGAAAACTGTTTTAAGTGCAAATGCTTGTCATAAAACATAATGCAACGTGACCAGTGAAATACAAAAATGCCATTCCCCTCTGCCCA
Organism: Cisticola juncidis; assembly: GCA_013400215.1. NCBI lineage: Eukaryota > Metazoa > Chordata > Aves > Passeriformes > Cisticolidae > Cisticola > Cisticola juncidis. The sequence continues at coordinate 31,397 of VXBR01003145.1, read as the reverse complement.
TATTTATACCATGATAAATGGAAGTCAAAATCAAGAGCAAACTGATCTTAGCAAATAAATTGGCTGATATGCAAATGTTTTAACACAATCTGTTTAAATGAAATAACTGTTCTTCATATTAACCAAAACCAGTTAGTTATACCTCAAAACACTGAGACATTCAGTGTTTCTGACTGTCATCCACATTTTACTTTTTCAACCCAAAGTCTCCTCACTGTTTGAAAGTATGTCTGAGCCTTTTAGCAGTCTTGTTACTCATGTCTTGTTACTCATGACTTCAGCTAACCTTTGGAGAACATTCCCTATTCTTCCAACCAGTTAGCTTACATTCATCATGCTTGTGGCCAGTTGCCTCTAATGCGGATGGGATGTGCCCACAAACAACAGCAGACAAGGCAATGGTTGGGCCAGAATCTCTTTTGCAGGACACTGTTGGGCTATCAGTCCTGCCAGAAAATCTAGATATAACACTTGTATTCTTCACACACACACAGGTTACATGAATATATTTCTAAAGAATGTCTTTGATATCACAAACCCTACATGATATTTTTTTAGACACAATTGAAGACCCATCAATTTCAGAGGAGTTGAGATTCAGTTTTCCATGTTACCTAGAAAATGGATTTAAGAGGACAAACATTTGAAAATGCTAAGTCTACCTGCTAAGCAACAGTGGTATCCTGAAAAATGGTTGTCAAGATGACATGTGAGTCTTTGGAATGTAAATGTATACAATAACAAATTACTAAAATTCTAAAAAGCATAGTTGTCAAAACATGGGGTAAACCATGCTATTTATCATCATAGTCAAAAAGAAAGGAAACGCTGACAGATGAGTAAAAGGCATACTACAATTAATTAACAGACATTAGAATGCTTTTGAAATTAATCATGCTGAATCCAACTCTTACTGACAGTAAAGAACTTGGAAATGCAGACTGGCAGGTCATCTAGGGGTTTGTATGCTAGGACTTGGATTTTTTTTAGAACCAATTACCATTTGACTGTTTTCATAATTCGTTAAACAGTAGTGAAACACTGTTAAGCACGGGTATCACGTCATGTTTTCTCTGTCTGCACAGGTTTTTTCCGTTTTTTGAACCCTTTCCTCTATGAACAAACCCATATTGTGTTATGATTTTCTAGTCAAGCAATCGTAGTGATGACTGCATATAAAAGAGCTACATTTATAGTATATAATTTAAGACTTCTTATTTCAAGTATTTTATTCCAACAGAACTGGGGAAGTAGAAAAGAAATCCCATAAATTTTAGAGGTTTTGATGAATTACTATGCAAGTTTATGACAGTCAACTGCTTTGCACAATCTACACCAGTCTTTTTGTCAGCCGAGGTCTTAATATTTCTACTTCCACTGAAATGATGAGAAGAAAAACAATTATTGTAGAACTCAGTGATAAACTGCACTGTCACATTCATTACACTATTGCAATTGAATAGACATTCAGAAATTATTCTATGGTGAACAGGTAAAGAATCAATACATTTCTTCCCTTGTTAAAATATCACAAATGGGAACGCCAGCTGCACTACTTTGTAGCCAAATAATGAGCTGTAAAAAAAATCTCTGCCTAAAGACATGACCATGGCATAAGAATGTAGTCAGGAATTATTAAACCTGCTTTGCCCTTGCTCTGGGTCCTCCATACAGATAAGCAAAATTAATATATACAGCAGGAACAGAAATCATAAAATATGCTGAGTTGGAAGGGTTCCATCGGAATCACCATTGTGAGAGGCTTCGTAATGACATCAGCTAGGTCTTTAAAGATTCTTGGATGAGTTCTATCAGGGCCCATAGATTTGTAGGGATCTAGCCAGTGCAGCAGAACCCATATAAATTCAGGATAAAGTGGGAATTGATCATTCTCATAGCCATGGGTTCTCCAGTTCAAGGTACTGAGACATCCTTGGTCTGTCATCTGTATGGAAAACAGAGGCAAAGAAAGAATTAGACAGCTCTGTCTTTTCTATGACCCTCTTTGTGAGGTACCAATACTCCTCCTGTAATGGGCAGATGTTATTTCTACACTGCCTTTTGCAGTTAATATGATTGAAAAAAACCTCTTTTTATTGACTCCACATTTTTGGCCAGCTTCATCTCCAACTGAGTTTTGGTTACACAAATTTTCACCCTGTGCTTTACTTCAGCAACATATCTTATGCAGAACCCTGTGGGGTTGTTTTCTTTCCCTGATAACCATTACAACTGTGCATTGTTCTGCTCAGAAATACGAGATCTGCATATATGGAGATAAGCCATTTTCAAAACTAAATGAAGTTAACTCATTTTTTGGAAAAAAACCCCAACAACTTAATGGTACTGAAAACCAACATCAACATGGGCAAAATACCCATATGCTCCTGAAGGTCTATTAAAACAATTACTTTACCTCAAGATGGACTATACTTTTTTATGGAAAAGTATTGAACGAAACATTATGTAATAAAGGGAAAGCCTACATTTAAATCAAGTAATTCATTTAATCTAGTGAAAACTGAGGTCATCTTGGCTTTTGGACCTAATAGCATAAAAACCTAAGTATTTCACAACCTAACAAAAATTTTTGGAGCAGTCCAGTAATATTAATATGTTAATTTTTATAAGAATAATAAAAGTCGTAATTTTTTACAACAAGAAAGATATTCTATAGATAATCTTTACAGATGCTATGTATAAGGATGTTTAGATGGTTTACAGGGTCTGTTGTACATCCCACAAATCTTTGACATTTTGCCAGTGCAGCAATATACTTCAGCCAGGTTTTGAAATCAGTCTCTAAGTAGCACAACCCACTGTGTCAAAGTAATTATTTTTAATGAGTTTATGCATTTTGCATTGTGCTAGCCATTCCTTGTCATGCTATTGGATTATTAATGCAATAGGAAAGAGTCTATTAATCTTGGTAATAAAATGTTTGAATACAGAATGAACAAACTTATGTATAGCTGAAACCATACAGAAGTTAATGGGCCAAATTTAGCATTGGCTTAATCCCACTTAAATTGTTGGAAATAAGCCAGGTCTCAGTCTGAGTTAATGACTTTTGTACTATGTTAGTGAATTTCTGTCATACCTCTGACTTGGTATAATTTATTGTATTTTAAACAGCAAATGGCATTCCTTGCTGAGTGCACTACTGGTTGTTGTCTCAGCTATTCATGAGAAAGTCATTGAGATGATACTGAAGTGCTTTTCATCCATGTACACAGTGACAAAGCAAATACCTAGTGAGATAGGAAGGGGTATTTTATTGAAGTATCAATTATGATGAATAGGAACAAACATTAACTAATAGTAATCACAGATTCTGTGAAAAACTAATTTGTTAATGCAGTTAAAAAAAAAACCAAAACCACACAACTAAACTCTAGAGAAACAGAGCATAGTTTTTAACCACTTTATAAAGAATTGTGGCCACTTTATAAAGAATTAATGATCACATGCTCAACTTTACCTGTGGCAAATAGAAATACATTGTAGGAGCAATTTGCATTAAATTAACATTTAATAAATGGCTAAGGAGTAAAAATTCTGATTAATTACTTAATAAACAGGCATGAAAACATTTTAAGTGGACTAAACACTTAATGAACAGGCACCTCTTGTGACAAGAGCTCTCTAGATTCTATAGAGGGTAAAAGAAAGTTCCCTGTTTATTCTGTTAGAGGAAATAACAATTACATATATTTTCGCAAAGAAAATTTTAATTTCTTCTCTGGACAATATATTCCATTGGCTCAGCTCTCTCATGACAAAAAATTTTCTTCCTTATGTCCAATATAAATCTACTTTCTTTCCATTAAAAATCTTGCCCCTTGTCTTGTCATTAGATATCCTAGCAAAAAGTCTTTATCTGTATTTCCTGTAGTCTCCCTGTAAGTATTAAAAGACCACAATAAGATCTTCCTGGAGTCTTCTCTTGTTGTGAGACCACGTGAGTGGCCTTACAGAAGTCCAAGTAAATGACATTATAGCTCTTCCCTTGTCCAGGGATGCAGTCACTCCATTGTTGAAGGCCATCATTACTCAGGCATGATCTTCCCTTGGTGAAAACATCTTGGCTCTCTGTAATCATCTCCGTGTTTTCCATATGCTTCATCACATCTTCCAGGATGACTTTTTTCATGTCACTATGTCCAAAGATTAGCCATGCTAATCAGTAGTTCCCAGGGTTCTCCTTATCATCCTTTTTGAAAATGGGTGCAATTTTCCATTTTCTTCAGTCACTGGCGATACCACCTGACTGCCCTGACTTTTTAGAAGTCACTCAGCATGCTTTTATGCATCCTGGAGTATTGAAAACACATATTCAAAAGATGATCATGGAATTTGAAGCAGAAAATGTGGGAAAAGCAGAAAAGAACCATTTTTCTTTTAAATTGTAGGTCAAATGTTATCTTCAGTATTATTTTTTTTATCGTATAGATAATAAAACTTGTGAAAAAAGTTTTTACATATGAAAGGAATTCACGTCGTGTTCTTTTTTGGCATGTTTATAGGCAGTGCTGGCAAATATGCAGACACTCATAAACAAAGCTACTCCTTTGCTTCATAGAACAAAACAATTATGTTTGCAATAAATACAGCCAATGACCCTTTACATTGTGAACAGGCAGCTCTTTTTTTTTTTTTTTTTGAGGCTGTCAATCTAAACCTTCTTATTAATCTTGCTTTTGTATATTGGATTACTAACTCAGTTTCACATCATTTCACCTGCTTTTTTAAATTCAATATAATGAAATTTTTATGAGTAAATTTTTTGTCTTTAAAAAAGAAATGTTTTTTGCTATTTATCTATTCAACAAGAAATTACATGTAAGTTGAAAGTGCATTTCAGGGAAGACACAGCTTCTATCAAGCTTCAGATAAAGCAATAATAAATTACAGATAAAATTGCAACACAAGGTTACAGGTTTGCAATCCACTGCTATCTTTGATGTCATTTATAAAGACACTATCAAATACATGAGATTGGTCAGTATCTTTAATAAGGCCATTGCTCACTCTTCAGCTTTATTTCAGGCAACTGATAAGCTACCCGTTTTATTTTTGTTTTATATAACCAGCTTCATTACTCAAGGGAGCACCCTTCTGTGGCACTCTGAGTTTTCTTTGGACTGCAATATGTTACACAGCCATCTGCTTTTGCAGGAAAATGTGAGAGTTAATGCATTTTTAAATAGACATCCTGCCCAATGCATATACTTGTCTATACCATCTCTCTTCCATCCATCAGTGATTCTCTGAAGTGTGGCACAAATTATTTCCCAGCTTCTGCCTATGTTAAACATATTAGCAGATATAATTCTCTTGGGAGATCCGTTTCATGATATTTTATCTGCGTTATTGCTTTTCCTTAAGAAAACACATCAAGTAAAATTTGTGACCATATAGCAACATGACATACAGCACTATGTCTTCAGCATCACACATCTTGGTAAAACAAGCAAAGGATTTATTTCAAAAGACTTAATGTCAATTACAAAACTAGATAGGAAGGCTTATAAATATAATAAATAGTTTAATTACATTTAAAAATATTTATTGAGGTAGTCACCTTTTTTCTGGTGAGAAATTCAAAGATGTAATTCAGTAAGGGTTCATGGTGGGATATGAAACCTTCTTTTGCTTATGAGCTAAGATAACAAGTTTGTTTCTCTCCACACTGGGCAGTCCTACTCATAAAACTATTCACAGTTCTATTCAATTTCTCTCTCCAGAAAATTCTTTGCGCTACTCTTTAATCCAGTTTTGGGTGCCACGATGTAAAAATGACATTAAGCTCTTAAAGAGCATCCAAAGGAGGGGCAAGAAGAAAGTGAAAGGCCTGGAGGGGAAGCTGTATGAGTTGCAGCTGAGGTCACTTCGTCTGTTTGGACTGGAGGAAACTGAGGGGGGATATTTCAGCCTTCAACATCCGTACGTGGGGAAACAGAGGGGCAAGTAACAATCTCTTCACTCTTGTGACCAGTGACAGGACTTGAGGAAACAATATGAAGATGAGTCAGGGAAAGGCTGGATATTAGGAAAAGGTTTTTTCCCCCAAGAGGGTGGTTGAGCACTGGAACAGGCTGCCCCAGAAAACACCAATTGGTCACAGCACCAATTCTGTCAGGGTACAAGGAACCTTTGGACTGCACACTCATGCACATGGTGTGACTCTTGGTCCTGTGCAGGGACAAATGTTGGACTTTGATGATTCTTCTGGATCCCTTCCAACTCAGCATATTTAGGAGTTTTTGAAAATTAGTTTTTCTGTCATTGTTTCTAGAATCTTAGAATTATAGAATATCTGGGGTCTGGAACGGATCTTAAAGACCATCTAGTCCCAATCCCTGTTGCCATATGCAGAGATACCTCCCACTAGACAAGGTTGCTCTAGGATTTATCCAACCTGGCTTTTAACATTACCAGTGTTGGGACTTCAAAAATTTAGTTCAAGATTAACAGTTTCAGATGCAACCATCCTCCACATTAAACTATCACTGCAGTGCATTTATAATGGATATTCCATAAGTTAACATTATACAGATATTATCTGTTTTCTTTGGAGAATCAAAATTTTTACACAGAAAACACATATTACTGATCAGTTTCAAAATGCTAATGACCACATGCTTATGAATTTATGTTTTTTTCTATTATTTCCATGTTGCAATGCCTTTCTTAGAATGCTAGGAAAACACACTACACTTAAAATATATTTGAAGTTAATATCCTTGGTTTACTTCTGCAAATGCTCTGAACTTCCCTGTTTCTGTATTTCAGCTGAATCCAGTGGCCCTGACAAATTGCACACTTGTCTCATAGGAAAGAAATTATACAGCTGTTCACAAAAGAGATAAAAGGAATGCTAAAACATTGTAAGTCTTGCCAGTTTCATCTGAGGTATTAGTGGGATCATCTTTAAAGACCAAGTGATCATACTAGCTTAGTATTATTTAATCCCTGGAAAAGTCAGGATTTGAAAATACTCACATTCAAGTCCTTTCACTAAAGTCTGATCACAGACAGCAGATATTTTTAGTCATTAATGACCTGGCTTGGTTTTAAAACAAATTCTAGATAACAAAATCATTTCAAAGCTACATGGCAAAAGTAAGTATCCCAACAGAAAAATGAAGCCTATATTTAGACATCATTGTACTTATTTAAGCTCCTATTAATTATTCAGAAACTTAACATAAACTCCCATAAACATCAAAATAATTCTTTCATTTATCAGTGTCTACAGTTCTTTCATAACATCTATTAAACAGAAAAATGCTGATGCCATTTGAAGAAACAGGCTCATTGTTTTTGATGCAACTGAGGTAAATAAGAAATGTTTTTCAAGGATTTTAGTTAACCTACATTACTATTGGTATTTACATTTTAAATAAAATTCAGGATTCCAAGTTGCAAAACCTGAATTTGTCTAACTAAAAATAACTATTTTCTAAACACTTCTGTTTGTAATACACATCTCTTGGTTGGTTTTTTTGTTCTATACAATGAATACTTTAAAATTATCTGCTTCTTTCTTCACTGAATATAATTTTTAAGCTTGATAATGTTTGCACTATCCGGTCTTACTTGCCCATAAAACCATGATAACCATTTTAAAACATAAACATATTAAAAGGGCTTGTCTAAAAATTAATGTCAAAGTACTTTTCTGTTTAGTGCTGATGTCCTCCCATACACATAAAAGGAAGACTGAGCTCTCCCAGAAGACTATGAACTCACTCAACTTCTCTGTAATGCAGTATACACATACAAAACACAGACAGTAAGAGCTGTCAAATTCCATTCAGTAATTGAAAAGATATTGGCTTCCAGTCATTAATTCAACAATTATGTCAATTATTTTCTCTAAAGTACTGCATCAAGCATTTTCTACTCAATTGAAAGGGCAGCAAAGACCTATTTGCCAAATTGTGGCTTTTAACTAAGTGAGCAAATTTTATCATCATAGAATACAGTCTTTTGTTTCAGCGATACACTTTTTTTTCTCCTATGGGCACAAGACCCTCATCTTTTTTCCTTACTTTTACCATTTATGTTTTTATGTTTCATACTTCTACTAGCAAGAAAACCGTGCTATACAGACTTTACTCAACTCCTGTCAAAATCAGTGAACTCTCTGCCCTTGATCTGAAGAGACTGACTCATGATGTTGAGCTAAATATTCCTTTTAAAACAATCAGACATTATCCAGTTTCTGGTAGGTTTATATTATTTGGAATTATAACTTTTTTTTTTCTTTTTTTTTTTTTTTAATGATTTTGTTATACCAACTTGGTGCTGTAGAATATGAGCCATTGCCTCACAGAATACAGCTACCTGATGTTTATGTCTTATACTGGATAGCTCTTGTCCGTACAATTACCACCAGAATGGATATAGTCTTTCAGGCACAAACAGGAATTAATGTGACATTCTGTTATTTGTGGTCATAGTTAGATGACCATGTGGAGAACAACGTCACAAAAAAATAATCATCCTCATCTTTGGCATTGTCTCTTTCCAACAAACTTCTCATTAACACAACTATATTACCTGGCAATTCTCACATTATAGACCATAGACCACAAATCATATACTTTTTTTTTGTGAAGAGGAACCCCAGAGAGATATCAGTATGTTCTCTGAAATTATTGCCATTAGTTAGTTGAGTATTTTTTTGTATTATTTCATTGAGAAGGAAAAGAATTTTATAAGTTTCTGTCCTGGTTTGGGACAAATTTGAGAGGAAACCTCCAAAGGAGTCGCTCTAGAAAGCAAATTCAAGCAGCCCCTCCCCACATTGGTTTGGGAGACATAAATCTTCATAAACAGGAAAAAACCTGTTTATTTAAGAAACAAAGTATTCACAAGCATAAAAAATGGATAACATTAAACAACAAAACCCCTTGCTGTTCTAAAGGGATGGCAAATTCAGAATGTCCTTCTGTAGTTCAGAGACAGTCCTCTGTGGGTGTTTCTCAGCTCACTGAGTATCTCTCAGTCCCACTGGAGCTGGACTGCAGCAACCCGGTGGGCCACAGGCATGAGCTCATGTGTTTTTTCTGGGTTTTTAGTCCAGAGCAGGTTTGAAAAGAGAAAAGAAAAAGAGAAGTCACAGTCCAGGGAACTTCTCTGCCTCAGCTAGTTAAAAAAACTAACTAAAAGCAAAGGAGAGCTCTCTCCTGCTGTCTATCCATGCTGCAGACAACATACACTGAGAGAGAGCTGAAGCTCTAACCTCTATGTTTTTGAATACAACTGCAAAAAAATCCGCTGCTTTTCCTTCTCCCCTCTTTGGTCTCAGATCTAGCCTTAAAAGCACAGAACTCAATATCCAGCATAAGCAGAACAGACAACTGGGGACAGGTATCATAAAGTCACCCTAGGACAGTTTCTTAACTAAAACTCACAAAGAAAACTTTTGGTTAGAAACACATGTGAAAGGTATAAATAGACATTTCTCTTTTCCCTGTGGATACCAACAATACTTTCTTGACCAGAAAGCTGTATACTTCATGGAGTTAAAAAAAAAAAA
>VXBR01003145.1:0-21797 GCA_013400215.1 Cisticola juncidis | reverse complement strand
AAAAAAAAAAAAAAAAAAAAAAAGTGAAAGTTTTCAAGTGCTTCTATCAGTTATCAAGCTCGTAATATATACAGTTTTAAAGTCTACCATAGTACTTGTAAAGTTTTACTGTATAGTAAATAAAGTTATATTCTAAATGATTCATCCTCTCTCTGAAAGAAGAGTCAAACCTCTTCTGCTTTGGCAGATACTCGCAGTCTCTCTCTGGCTTATGGAATACTTGAATCAGAGCTATAGGAAAAGTTAATAGGAAATGACTGCTTTTTCCCAAGGAAATTCATGACTGGAGCAAAGGTGATATAATTGAAACTTTCCAGGAGACAAATGGTTATTTGTATTTTAGGTGGAAAGAAGTCTCATTCTTTATACAGTCATCTACAATGGCAATTTGAACTGTTACTTCTCCCAAGATGTTTTCTTTCTACAGTTGATAACTGGAAATGGACATTAAGTAGAAATGAAAGAAAAAAATCCCTTCACACAAACTCATATTACTGACACTAGCATTCTGACACAGATAAAAATTATTTTTAAGATGCTATAATTGATATCAGAAACAACCTCAGAAAATATCAATGAAAATGGTAGATGTTAAAAGAAAAATGAAAGGGTAGATTCATTTATTTGTGCCATAGTTTAAATTATTTTCAATGAAGATTGCTATTCATTTAATTAATGTTTTTCTTACTGATAAGCTATCAAGGCAAGCAAGCTACTAAATGAATTCTTGTCCTCTTTTAATACATGCATAAAGAAATAATTGAAATAAATACAGCAGGAAGGGATATAACTAGATACCTTTAGTAAATACTCGATCAACAAAGTCTTAGATTTTCTGTTGAGAATTACCATTTGTTCCTACATCATACAACCATACATCCCAATCATAATTTTCCCCAAATGGTGGCCAGTCTTTGTGCCTGAATCACTTCCATCCAACTGGGAAAACTACCAGTACACAACACAGAACTTCTCTGATTGTCAGATGGAGATACACTTTATTATCAGAAATCATGTACTTTGCAGGTCATTTATGAGAAGAAGAAACTCTTAAAAGCGGGTTCAGTTACATGGCCCAAACAGATTCTTAGTATGTGTCACTACTGAATTAATTCGGTGTTCATGTTTAGTTTTGTTATGTTAATTGTCTAGTTTTGTTATGCCTGTTGTTTGGTGTTGGTTTAGTTTTAGTCTAAAAAAATTACCGTATTTTTCAAAATGTACAAACTGTTAGCTCACCAGAGGTAAATCTATAGAGCTGTGTAAACATGTCAGAAGTTTTATTTTGTTTAAATAGTGTATGCATTTATCTATAGTAGATGTTAAGTCATATTCAGCACTGCTGAAAAAGAAAATGTTAATATGTTAACAAGGGAATTAATTAAATTATTTTTGTCTATAGAAGCGTATGTGTTTTAGTGGGTTTTGGTGTTCTTTTTTCTTTTCAAATAAACTATTATTGCCAGCTTTTTGAGGGACTGATTTCTTTTATTTGGTTGCTAGGTTGGTTTGGGTTTTTTTGTTTTGTTTTGGGACAGTTGTTGCTGTTTTTGTTTGTTTGTTTGTTTGTTTGTTTTTATTGTGGAGTTTGGTTTTGGTTTTGGTTTTAATGGAACAGCTCGACTCTCTGTGGGATTCTTTTTAGGAGAGGATATCTGTTGAAGAGAGCTCTCCGTTCTGCAGAGAAACCATTCAGCTGCATTGGTGGGACTCCAAAGGTTTAGTTTGCCAGTTAAATTTGATGACACTAGAAGACACTATAACTTGGAGTAATAAAGTCCTTAAAATTCTAATTGCTTTTCAAGTTTCAAAATTTATAGAAATAAACAGGAGATTTTCCAGGTCCAGGCAAATAAAGCCTTGAACAACCTAGTCCAAGTTCACCAGCTTTGAGCAGCAGTTTGGACTGTCTGGCTTCAAGTTCCCTTTTGGTCCCTCCTTTTCAATGACTGGGTTCCAAATGCTGGAAAATCTATTCTTTCCTAACTTTGAAGATTTAAAACATTTTCCAATAAATTACATTTTCTGACAAATCCAAATTTTTAACTAAATGTTCTGAAGTCATGATTATTTTGTATAAAGAAAATATTTTTAAAAAGTAGGAAAAAAAAGTATAATTGAGTCCCATTTTACTTTGACAGCATAATTTGATCTAATTTAGTTCAATTTAAAACAATGGTATGGACATTCTAATATTATGTCGTCATCATGGGATGCCTTTAGCTTCCTCTCAAGGCACTTTTTCTCACCCTCCAGCACAGCCTAATGAGTAAGTTAAACACATGAACTGCTCTGGGTGCTCACACTGCAAAAGCTTTTCATTGAATAAAAAGCACTTGAAGTGCTAGTTTTAATGGTTCAAGAGAAACTGTAAATTATTTATTGTTCTTTTCAGCCCTTTAGACAGTAAAAGAATTGTGATCATCACATTTGCATAAAGTTTACTGCTTTTTGCTCTGACTACTTTTGCTCCAAAAAGACAGGACATTTATATCTGTGAACAGATGCATTCTGAGCTTAAATAGTGCATCACATCTCACGGGAGTCTAGAATAAGGAAAAAATTCTATGATGACCTCTATGCACAGGAGGAAGCCACAAACCCATTAGGTTTCCTTATGACATGACACAATCCAGAATGCACATTATCTCTTGATTCACAGTCCTGGTTCCAAAAGGAATGCTCTTGGTAACTCAGCAGGTGCGTGTTTCTGAGTCCTTGGAAGGGTCAGAGAACAAAGTGTTAGAGTTACAGCAGCAGGGTCTTGAGATACCTCCAATGTATTCAAAGCTGTTTTCATCTGGTAAGTGGGTGACAGTGGCATGACCCTGTGGCCCTGCCTACAGCCCATAAGATTACAGAACATCTCATGATTTCTGCACTCCCCAAATTCTTCTGTTTTGCAACAGCTACTGTTCTTGAGGGCAAGGTAAGGGTTTGTTTCTCAGAACTACACATTCATCCTGTTGAGCTCAGATTTCGTTACTGTGGTGATCTGTGACCCTTCACAGCTTGTGTCCATGACTGGCAGAGGCTCCCAGGTAAGATGGAAACCTTCTTTTATGGAAAATTTGAAAAAAGTGTTTTCTTTATATAACATTTCATAGAAGACTGTACCCTTTTTCTCCTAAAAGAAAAGAGTAATTACACAAAGAAAATGAGATTTTGGGTGTTTACTTCATAGGTTTTTCTACTGGTTTGATTTCTATATGTAATGAGCACAGTTCATCAACTGAGCTTATTTTTTTAATTTTCTCTATTGCACAAGACCAGGAAGCAATACAAATAATCTTTTCTTACTGCAGCAAGCAATGGCTTCTGGAGAGACTCTCTAGGTGATGTTCCAGTGCACAAAACATGTGAAATGTATCTAACTTTCACTTTACATTTCAGAATCATTTTACTGAAATATGTTGTTCCACAGTACAGTCCTATTACTCAAGTTTGAGACGAAGTGCTATAAAAACTGAATCACAGAATCGCACATTAGTACTTTTCTCTGTTGTCCTGGGTAGAGAGGAAAAAGATGGTGGAGTTTCCATACCTCCCTCACATCATGGCAGGGGGCATGGTTTCAGCAGAAAATGCCAAATCCTTGCAAGCCAGAAGTGGAGTCAGTCTTACCTCCCTTACTGGAAAAAAGAGACTGTTCCTTTTAACTCACATCAAGCTGCAAATGCTGCTGCTCTTGCTGAATTAATGGAAGAAAAGGCAGCTGCTGCTACTGCTGCTAGTGCTGCTGCTACTGGTGCCATTACTGTCCAAAGTCACAGTGCCTGCCAGGACCACTGCCACCCTGGGGAGTGGGAGGTCTTCTACCATGGGCTATTTCTTTACTCATTGGGAACATATATTAAAATAAGTTACTAAAATTTTATTTGGGAAGCAAGATGTGTACAAAAATAAGCTTTTCAGAGCACTTGAAACTAACTTGTTTTGCTGGAGATATCTATGACAGCTAATTCTGTTGACACAGAATTACACTATCTGTGAACATAGAAACCCCGAGTCTCCATACAACAAAACAATACTATTTGATGTGAAAACCCTTTGTCTGACAGGAAACATAAATAAGTTTCTTCTGGGGTTTAACTGAAATGACAAATGGAGAACATTGCTTTCAACAACGGATATCTTTTTCAACACTGTTAGGAGAACCTTCTCAATGTAAATAAATAAATAAATAAATAAACTAAAACAAACAAACAAACAAATAAATAAATAAATGTGTTTCCCATCCTTCGAAACTTAGCCTGCATATTTTTCTGGACACTGCAGTTCCTGCACTGCACTAAGCAAGTTAACCTAATACAAAATCTTGGATAATAGCAGACAAACTAAAGATATAGTATTGTGACTTTTATCACTATATTTAGACTTACCAGGTTTATTGAGGTCTGAAGAAGCTGTCTTAGCAGTGCAATCAGCCACCAGTATGACAATTTTAAAGAAAACTTGAGCAGAACTTCAAAATGATCATAGTAGGAGATTAGTTCTTCAGGTGTTTTTTGTGATTGGTTCCATCACACTTAAATTCTGGAAGATACCGTGGGCTCATTCAACAAGTATTTTCCTGCTCTGCTTTCTTTTCAGTGGAATGCAAGCAAAACCAGCCTGAGTCACTAGGAGCAAAAACTTGGCAATTCTGATTTCTCCTTATACAGAAGTTCATGCATTTGTACTTTAGTGAAATCTATGCTAATTGAGTCATCTGTTCTCTTCTACTGGTATCTTTTTGGATGACCACGTATTTTGCCCCCTCTCATGCTAAGGGCATATTTTTCCTGCTGTTGACAAGTGGGTTTTTTTAATGTGTGTGTTTTGACACTTATTGAATTTTGGCTTGGTAATTATCTGTAAAATCAAATGTCACAACACAGACCTTTTATTTTACCATTAGTAGATCTCTTTTCTTCCATTTCTTAAGAACTTCTGATACCACTTAAATAATTTAAAACCCATTATAATTTTTTTGCAAATTCAGAAATCTTTCAATGCCTAAGCAATAAGTGTTCTAAAGTTTTTCACTGCTGTTCAAATCACTTTTAACAGTGCTTTTACAATGATGTTCTAGCTCCCCTTTTTATTTCCCTTTGTATATTTTGGGTGGGGTTTTTTTCTCATTTTTTTATTCATTATTAACTTGTAATAAATTCCTTGCCTGTAGTCATATAATCATTTTTACTTTTAGTTAATTTATTGTCAGGTCAGACAGGTATTTTTTGCTGCATTGTCACAAGAGTTTCTTGTCCTCTCTCATGTTTATAATAATGTTGCTTTAAATCAATACCTCAGTTTTGATTGCAAAAGACTCTTGATGAAATTTGATTTTTCAAAAGCTGTCCTGTAATTATTTTTAAATAATAATTTTTTTATATGGGGAATGGCTTGTTTAATTTTGTATATTAACTTTACTTTTTCCATTTTTGTATCAGCATCAGTACTACTACCTGAGATTGCTGGACATAATCCCACATTTCTCAGACAATCTTAGCTGCCTCTGACAGTCAGTTTCACCTGTGGCAAATCTCTCTTTTCTCCTGAGTGCTATCCTTAATCAAGTCATTCAAAATGTAATAAATTACCCATAAATTTTGCAGATCTTGAGCACTGCAAGAATCAACACATATACAATCAGTCTGACTAACAGCAAAGAAATACTCAGTATCATTCTGAGAACATTGCTGTGTTGAAGAATTGTGATATAGCACAGCAACATTTAGCTCTTCATTGTGTTATGAATATAAAATCCTTTTTTATTTAACAGAACAGTCTCCAAGGGTATCTGCAATCATGATGGGGAAACTGCTTAAAGCATCTGAATTTTATATCTCTAAATGTCATGCATAAAAAAAGATTTGATAACTCACCCTTTATCATTCTTTCAGATACCAAGTTTATGTTTTGTTTGTGAAACAGCAAATGTACACACCCTACGACACACTAAAACAAAACTGGGTAATACCTCTGAGTCACTGAATTTCGCAGTATATTTTGTTTGCATGTTTTTGTGTGGGTTTGTGACAAAACAGACTCATAAAAACCCCAAACATTTGGAACATATAATTAAAATAAAATTGTCATTCATTTAAACTATGGCCTATAATCATTTCATCTTCTACAAAGCTGTTGGCATTCTATTTCTAGCATTAAATACGTAATTTTTAAAAAAAGGTTACACAAGATTCAATTGGAACTGCTGATTCATCCACCAAACTGCTAGAGAGTAACAAAGATAAAATCACCAGAAAACTGTTTTATTTCCTTCTTATTACTTACAAATAATTCAGCATCTAGAAAACAGTTTGATTTCCTGTTATTAAAACATTTTCAGAATAATTAAGTAAAATAATATGTTTTATGCCATATGTATGACTAGAGTCAAATAACATCTGAAAATTAACATAACTTGAAGTTCAATGGCATTCATTTTTGAAGACATTTTTTTCTTGATATACCTGTAGAAGCCCCTCCTTTTGCCCTTCATGCCCCTTGCCAGCTATAACACCAGGTGGGCTTTGACTTTCTAAACCTATCCTTCTGTCTTGGTTTGAAAGACAGGTGTCTGCTAAGAAGGGCAGGAGACTCTCTGGAATGAAAAATGTAAACACCTTCCCTCGGAATTCCTGTAATTTTTAAATTATGGGGCTCTCAGATAAAGATATGAGAATAGGAACAATAGTTCTTTACTAATATGTATAATAAAGCTAACAACCACCAACAACTGTGGCATTAACAACAAACCAAACCACAAACCCAGTGCCAGCCTTCTCGGCTGCAGGCACGTTCCCGTTGGGTGCAGTTCCGCTCACGGCCGGCAGGGGCGCTGCTGGCTCCCTGCAGGCAGGGCGGGTGCGGTGATTCCCCCGCGGCTGCAGGGGGCGCTGTGGTGGGGCTCAGGGAGCACGCGGTGATGGCTGCTGGGCCCAGACAGGAAGGGATGGAGGAGAGGCTTTGCTTCACAAACACTGGTGCAGTGATCCCAGTGTCCCTACAGGACTCTGAGGAGCTCCAAGCTGGAACTGCAGGACGTCTCGGCAGGCAGGAGGTGCGAGGCTACAGTGCAGTGAAAACTCCAAGTGCCGAGGAAGCAGTGGGAGCGGAACAGTGGTGGCCTGGCTCTGAGCAGGACAGGGAGAGGCAGGCTAAGGATCCCAGACACCCGAGCAGATGGTGATAGATCCCTCTTTTAGTGAAGTAAGTGTTACTAAGGTCCCTCTTCAGTGGCTGCTCTCACAAGCAGAGGCTCACCCACGGCACAAGAAGCAGCTCTGGGCTGGGCACTGGCTGCTGCAGTGCATTCCTTTCCCCAAGCAGCAGCTCCGAACATCCTCCTCCGAAGCCGAGAGAGAGAGCAGCTGACCCAGCCCCATCTTTTACCTGGCCAATCCTCATGGTACCTCTGTCCCTCAGAGAAAAACTCCCAAATATGAGAAGTGCAACCAGATGCTCTCCTCACCTGAGCTTGGCCACTTCTTTCATTTTTCTTAAGTACCCAGTTGTTAGTATTTCGTAGAAACTTATGGGGAAAAAAGAATTCCTAAGTAAAAAGGAACAAAAGGAAAGAAACTGAACACCCTCAGACCTTCAGAGTGAATAATTCCTTCTGGGTCATCAAGTACTTCTTCCAGCTTCTCTACACTTCCAATTTTATATGTGAACGTTTTTAGGAGCTCTTTGTTTATTTCTGTAAGCCTTGTGTCATTCTTGCTTGATGTTATTTTACTCAGGAGGAACCACCCATGAGTTTAGACGCGGTGACTCTTGAAAATTCACTGATTCTTGTGGACAGCTCTTCTCTTTACAAATTTATATCATGAAATTCTACAAAGAGGCCTAAATCTAAACGTACAAATCTTAAGGCTCTGATCCTGCTTTTTTTTCCCTTTATTTTCTGCTCCCATCTCCCCACTCTATCCTGGGGTTTTAAACTCCACCATCTCTTAAACACTGCAGCCAAGGCTGCCCCAAACTTCTGATTTCCCACCAGAACTTTATGGATTTTTTTTTTAATACCAAGTTCAGAGGAGCATGTTTTACCATTCCATCCTTAGTAATTTGTGCCAGGATGTTGTCATTGATGTACCCACTGTAGGGCTGCCTATTTTGGTCTGCCCACTAATCTTGAACTTGTAAGTGGCTAATCATCCAGTCCAAGGTAGAACTCCATAAATCCCTGCTTCATTTTCCAAAAATGTGACTCCCCCTTCTCACTTCTTCATCGTATCCTTTCTAAAATATGTTATATCTGCTCAGTGTAGCATTCCAGTTGTGCGACCTATCCCAACACATCGCTTTCATCTCAAAGCAAACATAGCATGCAGATCTCAAATTTCTCCTATTTGTTTCCCGTGCTGTATACCTTATTGTATGGTACTTCAGAGACAAAACCAATCATGTGCCCATCTCCAACAGATTTCAACTCCTCCTCCAGACCAAGGATTTCTTAGAAAAACTACTGCAGTACTACCTTAATTGAAATTCATTTGTAGATGCAACAGTAACACTTGTGACAGAGAAGCATCAATAGGAAATCATATTCAACCTGTTGAAGCAACCCATTTATACCTAAATACTATTGTAACAAGTTTGTTGTTGTTTTCCAGTTGGCTGGTTTTGTTTTTTTTTCCTAGAATAGGGCAGGATGTCTTTCCTGTGGATCTGTGAATGACCATTTGTGAGAAGATATTCCTTATGGACAGGAGTACTTATATTCAACACTGTGAGAAAAACAGACTTTTTTTACCTCTTAACCCTCCATGAGAAAAGGAAAGCAGGTTCATCAGGACAATGACTGGATTCATGTCCTTAGAGAAAAGAGATGAAATTTAGCAAAACTGATTGCAAAGAGAGAATATTTTTTCATAAAGTTCTGAAAGGTGTTTTTACCTCCAAAATTTTCCACAATGTGCAAGAATTTACACAGAGCAGTTTGAAATCTCTCAATATTTTGTATATAATAAAATATTATTAAAATATTTTTATATACTATTTTATAGAATTTTCTATAAAGAAAAGGAAACAAATTTATTTCTACAAATTAAAAATAAAATATATCAAAGCCAAATGAGATGTGAAAGTCTAACAATTCAAAATCAGCTTTACTTCCATAGTATTTTTTTCAAGAGTTCATATTCATATATGTTTTGATGAGACTAGTTTCAGTGAATCAGTCATTTGCTCAGAACATATTTTCTTTTATGGCCTTTTTCATCTGCCTTTCTTCCTACTCATTGCTATTTTTCTTTGCACCGAATTTCCACATTAAATTTCTAAAATACTTTCATTTATGGAAAATATTTACTAATTATTAAAAAAAGTTTCAGGATATTTTATGTTTCTTATCACTCATCATTTTTTTCCTGTCTTTACATTCCAATCATTTATACATCTTATGCAACTGTCTTTGTCAAATAATTTTGGTTTATTTTATTGTTTAAATTATGCAGATTTAAACCAATAGTTTATTATGCATTAGCAAGAGAAATAATAGACATTGTCGGGGTTTTTTTCCTATCTAAACATAATTGGAATGCCTTACTGCAATGCTGAAGATATTGATTATAAAGTGCCACAGTTAAAGCTTGTTTATTTAGCAAAACATCCCACATCTCAGACCTTCTCTTAAAATCCATATATTTTGAGTGTGACAAAAAAGTTTTGACAAATTACTCTACCATTTATTCTATGACATATCCGCCACCTTCTTCTTCTTCCTTCCTCTCTTTGTAGAGTTTGATGTTCTCTGGCATGCCTAGCATAAATTTCCAGTCATTAAGGGCAAAAGCTGATTACTTATGCTTAGCTGCAAAGAATCATATCAACCTGAATACAGGGAAAGTATATGATTTGGAAACTTTATTTGGACTCAAAAAGTTTTAACCTGTACATTTGTTTGGAGCTGAGAGCGCTGCTCAGGTGTGCAGTACAAAACAACCAAGTTGGGGGAGAAGAAAAAATGTAAAATAAAATTTTCATTTCTCAAAGTGGGACATATTTTGTACAGATATATTTCTAAGTAGTCTTATCAAGATTAAAAAACACCAACATATTAAATATGTAAAATATGAATCTAAGATTCTTCTTTCTCCTTTCGAAAAACAGCAAGCAGAATACTAGAAGTTCTATTCCTTTCTTTAGAAAAACGTGTGAAGGCTATGGCTTATCACTATTGACAGTATGGTAATACTGTAAATAATGCTGTAAAAACAATATTGCTCACAATAAAAAAATCACACTCCATCTCTTGAATATCCAAATATTCATATCAACACCTTTGTCTTTATACAGCTACAATATGCTTATGAATCTCTGAATGAACATTCAAGACATTGACTATTCAATTACATCCCTAATCAAAAATATCTTTTTAACTTACCTAAAATGCTATGGGTTTATATTAACCATCATTTATTTATTGCATTACCACTTCAGTTCTCAGTATTAATTCTGCCAGTATGCTATCTTAAAGAAAGAAAAGAGCAAGCTTTTCATAATCCTAAGTCTGAACTCTTGTTCAACAGCTATCCAATTAATCTTGACTACTGCAACACATTGCTGATGACAACTTTATTTACATCTCCTTGAATTTAGAAAGTTTCTGATTTAAATAAAGGCAATTTGGCTGATGCTTTAAAACATAATTCTGTGCATCATTTACAATACTGTTCTGTGGGTTAATTCTAATCACAGAAGCACAGCTTATGAATGTATATTAAGCTTTCTTCATGATATTCTCATTACTGTTTGCTCCCAATTTCCAACTTTGTTATTCCATATGTCATTGTTATAATGTAGTATTTGCTCTGAGTTTGTCTTAACAGCATGCTTCCAACAATGAAGGTGGAATTTACCACAACACACAAGATATGAAATTCTATATCAACCGTTGCACTCTGGTAAGTTTATTGCTCTGGTAATGGTTTCTAGTATTTTCTCTGGTGATATAATCTACCTTTGAGTTATAGGTGTCATACTAGTATCGGTTTTCTTTTCTTTAGATAACTTATAACAGTCTATTAGATTGCAATATTTCACAGATTTTGCCATTATTCTTTTAATAAATAATTCTCAGATGGCTTTGAAAAACTTAGGCCACTAGAATATGTACATTTTCTTTCTTCATTGCAGAAACAGTATTAGATATTAGTTTGAATTCTGTCATTAATACAATAACGAATTTACTCTTTTGCAAAATTGTGTTGGACATTTGCATCAAACTTAGAGACTAGTTAGAATTGCTGAACACAATGTTCTAACTTGGCAGAAAATCAATGGTCTCCTTAGATAATTTTGATAAATAAAAAGGCCTAATTTTCCTTGGTTCTTTAGATCTCTTGCAATACCACTGAAGATTTTGAAAAGTCTTGTGTAAAAGAATGAAGTCTGAATTTGCTGTAATATTTCCACTTCAGAGATCAGAGTTTATTAAATTCCCTATCCTTTCCAAGAAGGAAGAAAGGGGATGGAAAAATGTGCAGTCAAAACACATGTAAACAAATGTTTGCAAAGTCCATGGTTTTTACAATAAACTGCATAACAAAAGATGACTGGCTGGAAGTAATGTCATCTTGTTTTATCCCTTCTTTTTTTTCTATCTTTATAGATTTTGGCAGCTTATATTTTTAAGAATACATTTTCTATTCATTTAATTGCAGTAATTTAAATATAACCTATACACACAATCCCTCCTCCCAAAATGCATAATCAGGATAATGCTAGCATTGCTATCCATAAAAATTAAAGATCAAGTTGTCTTGGCAGTAGTTCAAATATACCAACTCAGTGAGAGAGAAAATCAGATTCAGTGAGGCTGGCCAGGGTGAGGTAAGGTCCTAAGTGCTGAGTTTGGTGGAAAAATCCCACAAACAGTCAAGAAAAACAAACCAGGGATAAATACACAACCCTCCAAATTAAAAAAATGTCAACCCTTAGAGATCCTGATAGTTATTAAAGGATAATAAAGAAAATTGCTGTAATAGGACTAAAAATCTGATAAAACTTTAACATTTGTGCTTTTTTGAGACTTCCCATTGATTTTTTGAATACTCTTGCCACAAAAAAAAATATATAGCACATAAAAGTTTCAGCTTTCTCACTGCACTCAAAGAAAAAAAATATAGCATAGACTATAGTCTGGCAGTTTTCACCAAATATATTTGTTATCGCATACATAGGGCATATTTATTTATATGAATTTAATTTCTTTCATACCTGCAATGCATATAGCAAGATTTCCCTTCAACAAGACCCTGAAATAAACATTAAATCTGAATACCAGAAAAAAAGTTATTAGATGAATCCAGAATGATATTTTATGGCCCTGATGTTTTGTCACATGAGAATGAAATTGTTCTGTGTTTTCCAGTGGTAGAAATTGTCCTAAAACACATTACAAATAACACTCTTTAAAGCTACAATATTCAAAGAAAGAAAAGGCATTCTCCTTTTATTGATCTGCTCTTTTCAGAGGCAATTAAAATCCATTTGTAGGGGAAACAAAAGACAAAAATACGTTAATTGTTTCTTCTTTTTTTTTTAAGAAAGGAACACATAGTTTTATCTTCATCTGTTGATACTTAACATATTTATTTTTCTTCTGGAAGTTTAAATAATTGTGTGAAGTACCTAAATTCCACTTCACTTTACTATACATATTTTTTCTTTTTGAAAATCAGAATGGTTTATGTTGGGAGGAATTGTGAGGATCACCTAGTCCCAACTTTCCTGCCAGGGGCAGGGACACCTTCCACTAGACCAGGTTGCTCAGATCTTCATTCAGCCTGGCCTGAAACACTTCCAGCAGTAGGGCAGCCACAACCTCTCTGGGCAACATCTTTTAGTGCCTCGCCACCTTCACAGTCATTTACTTATTCTTAATATTCAATCTGAATGTACCCTCTTTCAGTTTGAAACTATTTGTCCTATCACTGCATGGCCTTTTTGTGTATGTCCCCTTTTGGTACTGGAAGTCTGTGATAAGGTCTCCAAATGCACTGAATGAATTATCAAGAAAATGCTAACATTCTGACACAACCTTTTGGTATCTTTTTGCAGCTTACGGTGCATTGGGACATTATAGGAAGCCCAAAGAAAAGACTTTACACTTTTATGTGTCTAGGTCTACCAGATAATAGATTGCATAATATGAAACAACCTGGATACTCAAATTGTCTGTCCTCCAATGCATCATCTTTTTTCTCTAAAATAGAGTAAAACTTAGTACTTCCAAAGCAGACACCTCAGGGGCCATCATTTCAACCCTCCTAATAGGAAAATTATAACATTGCAATTTTCTGACTGGAAAATGAATAAAATATCTTGTGTAACAATATAATTCCAACAGATTATTCCTGGCTAATTCTCCCTGGGATGCTGTAACTATACTTCTGTTATGAGAGACATTTTTGGGAAAAGGTGGTGAAAAACAGAGTAATCAAATTTTAACATATGAAGCTTATGTGTAACAGAGGAATCCTTGAATGACCTGTAAAACTGTCATCACTAGACTACCTAATCCTCTTTTTAGAGTCAAGGACTTGACCCATAAACTGCAGGAAACTTAACAAATGACACCTTTTTTCTAAAGGTCAAATGACACCTTTTTCTTTTTTCATGCAATTTAAAAAATATGAGTAAGGTTAGGTCTCACCATATTGTCTTGTCTGTTTTACTTCTTCAGTTGAACTTCATGAAAACTGAAAAATCATCTCTAGAGGTAAAATAAGGCATAATCTGCACAGAGGAACTTTCTTCCTGATTACACCAGTTAATGAATAACTTGTACTGTTGTACCCTGTTTATACCTTCACAATCATTAATTTAACTTTTCTGCCCTACCTATGGTTGGTTGGTTTTGCTGTTATACTAGAACCTTACCCTTTACCCTTTCAGTGCAAACTGCACTCCACATGCACTATTTGAGTATATTTCCCATCTGTATTTTTGTGTAAAATGAGTTAGTATAAGCACAACTACCATATTCAATTTTACTTAAAGGTAAAGGAAGTAGTCTTATGTTACAGCTTATAAAGAGGAAAACATTCTTGCTTTCTGTTAAATTCTATTTTTGAGAGGGACAGATTTTTGGAAGACAATTCATATAGTGTTTCTGACTCCAAATATTTGCTGAAATTTAAATAATTCATTTCAATTTAATATCTCACTAAAAATTAATTTCCATCTTTTGCACCACTAGTTATCCTAAGAGACCCTGTCCTCAGTGAGGCAGGCCTTACCCTTACAGAGGTGTAATATGAGGTTTGAGACACCTTGTCCACTAGCACCTTGCAGAAGGGCATTTACAACCATAGGGGGAAGAGAAATTATGTATTTTGAGATCTTGCTTATTCCTGCTCCTAAAACCATTTCCGAAGGGAATGTAAAAGTCAGTACATATGGCACGAATGTAAGTCTGGACAGAGATTGCATTTGAATTATAGCTCAGAGACAACATCACCATCTGTCCAAAAAGTCCTTTCTGATCTCCATGCTTGAAATGCAAGAGAATCAGAGAAAACATGTGACACCATGAGAGAACCATAGCAGAGCAGCTAGCTCTCCATGGTAATAAAAAATGAAGTTAAAAAGAGGTGCTTGATAAGCCCTCCAATCTAACCCTATTATTCCTTGATGGTCTATCATTTGATCATTGATTGAATTTCTTAACACTTTATAATGAATATAAAAGCTTTTTTTTTTTGATGAGAAATTTTGGCTCAGCCTGAAGCTTTGTATTAAAATGTCTTATTCCACAAAAAAATGACAATGCCATTAATGAGCTGCTGATGCACTAAGGTGTCATTATTTATAAAAGGTGGCCAATTGCAATTTCTTGAACTAAACATTTTTTTGATAAACATTTTAGTCTAGGAGTGAACTAATTGGTACTTGAATACAATTTGTGTAAAATATTGTTTAATTTATTGGAAATTTAGCAATACAACCAGAAGAAAAAATATTTGAGTCCTATTTCTTCCTTAGACTGTTTCTACATTTGTATTAGTATTCGCTTAACTAGCACCTGTATATGAATTTAGAGTAAATTACAATTTTTATTGCTACATTCTGGTTGACAACAAATATGGACAAGAGTTTAAGTAGCTTGTAGACTATTTTCTTAACAAAGTATGAAAAACGTCTTCTGTATTTCCAAAGCGAAATTTTAAGTAAAAAATAACTTCCTACACCTTCGTATTCCTTTTAATTTTCAGTCAGTTTGCCAATACAGTGAAAACTCCAAAGAGAACATCATAGCAAGGCCACTACAAAAGAAAATAAAATTGTAATTGTAAATTATATGCAACAATGCAGCTGCATTATTTTTAATGGAAGGAGGAACAGAAGTAGATGGAAAAACTAAATAAAGGATCACTTAACCTGAAATTTACAGTATCACTTCTCTATATAAACATCCCTTTCAAATGAAATTGCCCATTCAGGAAGCAAGGGAGGATACTTGGTCTTTTTCTGCGTTTGCATTCAAGAGCTTAAAAGATCAGCTATTTATTGGAAAAAGGTTACCTTAAAACCTTAAATTGGGAGTAGAAACATAGTAAGTAAGAAAAAAAAATTAAAAAGCACTGGAAAAGTGCATGGATATAACAGTTATAAAGAGCTATTTAATCTGTGAGATTTTGTATTGACTGGGTTCCTGAACCTTATGCTAGCCAAGGAAAATTAAAAACGCCCTTCCAGAGAAAACCAATTTCTTAAATAAAAATCAAATAGTGATTTGATCAGAGACTACCTTGTCATCTCTACAAATCTTCTGGAGTTGATACTCTTCTGAATAGAGAATTTTTAAAGGTTTTGGGAAAGCTGATATATTCTGTTTCTATAAGGAACTCACTGAACTATGAAGATCTGTGTCCTGTCTTGACAGCAAAAGTATCAGATCTAGAGCTGTAGGACAATAGATGTCTTGGTTCAGTGCTTATTAGGGAAGCAATGCCCTAACAAAAAGACACCAGAAAATGTTACTGAATATTACATCTCCTTGAAAACATTACTGAAAGAAGATATGAATTCTGGAAAGACACAAAGTTCAAATACTGCAAAAATATGAAGCACATTTCAATTCTAAAAATCCATATTCCTTTCTATTGGGAAGTAATCCACTAGTGGTAAACATACCTATTTTCAGAAGTATTACTGGTAGATGTACAATAAAATTCTGGACATACTCTGAGAAGGTACTACATCTAAGAGAAATACAATGTGTTTTCTTGTAAATTAAGCCAGGAGCAAGGTAAAATTATCTCTCTTCTGCCAGTGAGCAAGTTTTTGAGTAGGGACACATTACATTCATCCCTACATTGTATCTATTCCACTCTTTCTTACTGTTTAAGAACAAAAAATGACTACTGTCATTGTAAGTCTTTGAAAGTATTTCTATTCATAGACCTTAGTGGTCTTTTAAAAAGGAGATAAAATTCAGTAATTTTGATACAAGATGAAATGGATTCAGAAAAAGTTGCACTTAACACTAAACAATTCTGATTTCAATTCAAATGCATTATCCACCAAGCATGCAGTATATCTGAAGACTGGATAGAATACAGGATTGTTATTCTTGATGAGACTTCTGAAGGGAAATGAATATAATCAAGAATAGAAAACCAGAACATATAAATTAAGCAGTTAAAAAACTCCAACTGGCAGTAGTTTCTTCCCCTATGCTGTGCTCAAAACTTGATGGTTAAATGTGCAAAGACATCAGGTTAGTGTCTGAAAATAAGAACCTGGGCCTTGTTTAGTTGGCCAACTGTGTTGCCAGCATGTATAAATGATTTACAGTACTGGAAAAGCAGAGTGCTCTGCCGAGTAACAGCGTGTGACATTCTTTCACAACGCTAATGTTGAATTAGTGCCTGGAGCTTGACTGATGAATATGCTTATTGATTTAGCATTAATCCAATATAAAAATCTTGTAGAATTTTGGTCAAGAAGATGATATTGTTATTATAAAACTATTTTGCTTTAAAACCAATTGAGTCTATGGAAGGTACTCAATGTCAAGCATTTTTACAATGCTTGATAGACATTAAACTAAGCTTGACTTACATAGCATACATACATCAGAAGTGCATTTTTTAAATAATTTAAAAATTTTATTAAATTTAATTCCTGTGTGTGGAATTTCAATGGATTACAGCTGAGATGCAAATCTGCAGAATTATTTTTCTGTATTCTAAAATAAAATTTGTTTTTCTAAATTGCAAAATAAATCTTAAAATACAGAATCTCAAATGTTGTTATTACATGCCTTTATATACTTCTTAATTTCTCCTACTTGGTGTTTATCTTTTTTTTTGATGGGGANTGTTTATCTTTTTTTTTTGATGGGGAGGAAATGTTTTTCCACCAAGTATCATAGGTCACCTTGATCACTGTCTTAGTTGCAAAGACATACCCATAGATATGTTTTTCAGTTCCAAGAGACATGCAATTAGGCTGTTCTACAAGACTTGTACATTGAACTCCATTAAAAAATAATTTAGGAATACTTTACATTTTTAATTCTATACATAATTATATATCTTCACTGAATTAAAAAAAAAATCCAAAACAATCAACCAACCAACCAAACCAACTTAAATATCAAAAAAAACACCAAAAACAAAAACAAAAATCTCTGAAGAATTTTACATTTTTTTTTTGCAGAGACAGCCAATTTAAATTGTGTACTTAACTAAGAGTAATTTTGTAACATTACCTTATCTGAAATGTTTGAGGTTCAGCAGTCACTAAAATGGGACCCTCCTGGAAAAAGTCCATAGGATATCAAATTTCCAGATATATCCCTACACTTTGAAAGGATTCCAAACTATCAGGTATGATCCTAGCTGGAGGATTAAATTTTAATCAGGATGGTGGCTATCATGAGTGTACCTGGTTCAAAGCCACCAAAGAAAACTTGCATTGCAGAATCAGACCTTGTTCCTCAGTTTGGACTACAGTTCCTGTTACTGCAAAACTTTGAGAAAAAAAAAAGTCAATTACAGAATAAATAAATCAACAGAAATTCAACCCATATGAAATGCTTAATTGGGAACAGATGGCATTTTTATCATCCTTTCAATCCTGTTGCCAGTTATTTATGAAATATAATGATGAATTATTATGCTTCTCTCTATATCTTCACACATGAATCTGTTTTGAGCTGTCTTCTAAAATAAGTACACTTCCCACAAAAATTACATATCTCTATTTTTAAATTATGTCAATAATAGTGATGTCAAGGATGTCTTATAGGAAAATAAACATCAGAGTTAAAAATGAATTGTCAGTTTATGACATAGTGATATTTTGTCCATAATTTAGAAGAAAGAAATAATGAATTGAAATACAATTAGTTAATTCTGTTATCCAACAACTCTTACTCAACATGCTGATTAGAACTCTAAAAAAACTCCAAAGAAAGCAAGAAAGCTCTGCATACGCTCTCAGAGCTTTGGAAGAGACCATCAGAGAACTTAAAGCTTGAGATATTAAAACCAGTTAATGCATAGATGAATCCTAGGGTTTGGGTTTTTTTGTTTGTTTGGGGTTTTTGTTTGTTTGTTTGTTTGTTTTGTGGGGATTTTTTTTCCCTCCTCCTATGGAAGTGAAGTTATTTTTACTATTTAAGAACAAAAGTACTATTCTATAAAATTTTGGCAGAAAATTATCTTCCTGGCTGAAAGGTGGGAAAGGGAAATGTCCGAAGTGGCATCATCCCTACAACCAATTTTGTCTCTCATCCCAACTGCGGGTTTCAAAGACTGAGAGGATCATCTTTGCACAGATATGCCATGGCTGAGAGATGGGAGGAACAAAGTCTCAGGGAAAGGGCTGAACTTAAGGAAACATGAGACAGGCAACAGGACAGTTGAGGAATCAGTGGGAAAACAAAGAAAATGGAAAGCAAAATTTCATAGCTCTGCTCTCCACAGCCAAGCTAAATGAATACATAGCCTTGTGGCCCAATAACTCTATTGTTACTTGCAGCAGACAATGTTTTATCATATGCTTCCAGTGACATCTGGGCTGGGCTGGGTCTGCCAGAAGGGTTCTTATAGCCCACAAAATGCCTAATAATGAGTTACCCAATATTTATCTGAGTAAAGAAAGACATTGTTTTGGCACCTCAAACTTATATTTTTCAGAAGAAGCCATAAACATCACAGCAATACCCCACTATTAAAATAATAATATCTCCATATTTTGCTTGCCTTTCCCCTCACTCCTGCCCCCACCTCCAGAAGGCATGCCCTTGCTTTGCTGGAGGCACAACCTTGTTAAGACACAAAAAGCACCAAACCAAGAACTGTATAAATTGCTCAAGCATCTCCAACAGCACATCTCCTTGGGCCTCTTGTGTACAAGAAAAAATATTTTGGTTTTGTCCATAAAAAGTGAAAGAGTCTACATATTAATTCTGACTACTTTTTGATATATATGTTGAAAAAAAATATCATAAATAGTATTTCTAGTTAACACATTCAATGATCATATAGTTAAATAAGGAGTATTCTCAGAATCAAGTGACATAAACCAGAAAAGCCAACATCAACTGTCAATGGTTTAGTAGTTAAATGTCTTTCTGAAGATCATCACAGCCAGTGCCAAACTTGAAGCAATAATCTTCTGGATCATTGAGACCATAGCTTTTCTCAATTACCTCTCTCCATGTTTGGAAGAATTCTGACATAATTTTCTTAATGACTTCCCATTACCACTGTATTATTGAAGAAATCAAGAGTTCTGGATGCAGATTTATTAAGATTTAAAGCACTGCAATTTTTGATCAAAAGTAATTGTGTTTCTTTTCTTTTTTGTTTTCTTTTTTTTTTTTTAATTTTTTAAACTGATATGACAACATAAAACATTAGGTTGCTCTCCATGACCAAAACTTAAATACTAGACCTTTATTCAGATGGTGCAGTACTAAGTAATGTAATATTTACACACCCTCAAAATGGTGAGCATTAAACATTAAAAACCTGCTTTTTACACAATAATGAATGGAAATTTATTGAAATCTATAATGGAAATCATGAAAAAATCCATTCTCAGTCATCACTGTCACTATTTGAATTAATTAGTACCAATACCTCAATTTTGGTCTAATTTACCTATGGCATTGTAAATCCTTGGAAGATTTATCTTCAGATGAAATTTTTACACATAAATCACTTAGAAGTATTTTTGTATTTATTATAATAAAAAATTAAATAAGATGCAATATGGAACAAACAGAAGTTTCTATTAACTCAGTGGCTTGTTTTGGTTTGTTTTTTCCTAATTTGGTCTACATCTATTCAGAAACATTTTGTTAGTTCTTGCATCATTATTCTGATTTCATAAACAGCAGTTGATCTTGAAGCTAAAATGAAATATTAATTCATATGGAATTATTTTCTTCTAGTTTCCAATAAAATTTTCAATTTAGTTTATTTTTAATTTATTTCTAGTACAGGTGAGTATAGTAGAGAAATAGTTAGTAGTGCCCTATGTTGAATTGTTCACTCAAGACAAAAACAGTTTTAAGAGCTGAAACATTTGTCACTTTTTGGTGCACTCACCAAAATATTTCAGTTACTTCAGCTTTGGATAGTTCAACTGTAGCTATAAAAGTAATAATTTCTTTCGCTGCCTATGGGTTCTGTGAAACCTATTCTTCCAGACCACACTTCTGTCCACATCTCTTTCCAGGTAAATATGGAAATTTCTATTTTTTTCCAGGCGAATATGGAAATTTCTATTTCTGAGTATGAGCGTGATCTCCACTTATTAATGTCATAGAACACTTTTATTGCCCAGAATTATCTGAAGTTTGGAATTTCTTTTTTTGTCAAAGAACAGGTATTCTGTGAAGAAAATAAAAATCTGCAAATACCTAAATTGTTTAGTTATTGTTATGGGTCCTCTTATTCCCATTTTCACACTTACCAACAGCTGTATGTATTCTAACTAAAGAGCTCTGCCTTTACGAGGGATGCTCTAAAAAGAAAAAAGAGATTCTGAAAATTTCTATTCTCTTTGCTGTACTCTTGGTCAAAATGTATTTTTTCTTTCTTTTGAGAAAACTTTGTAAACTATGCATTTCCCTACTTATTCCTATTTCTATTCATTTTTCTAATATTTCTATTACATTTTTGAAACTATTCATATTTATTAATTGAACTAAATCACCACAACACCCTACTTACAGTGCCTAAATTTTGCTATCATAACAGGAGGACTGTAATTTTTCTTTTATTTTTTTTAATATTGTTAAATATACCTCTTAGCTCTATGAGAAAAAGATTTATTTATGCAATACTGCACAGGGAAACTGCATAAATTAAAAATTATTTCTATAATGTCTTAAAAAATTTTAGAAGTGTAAAAATACTATGTGAAGAATACTGATTACTGTAAAAGAAAAAAATGAAGCCAGAGACTGTTGAATCTCTGCCAGATTTTAATCAGCTAATGTTGAAATATTTACTATAATTTCACAGAATAAATGAAATTAAGCTGTTCCAAGATAGAGACTTTTCAGCCAAGGTAATACATAAACTTGAATTAACTTGAACATAAAATTGTTCATCAAAAATAGAAATTTGTATAACATTTTGATGATACAAAAATGTTTATAAAATACATAATTATGGAGGACACTTAGTTGGGTCCTAATGTCTCTCAGTGCAAAATATTTTTTTATAAAATATTCATTAATTCATAATTTAATGTTGTTCTCAGAATTTTTTTTTGGTGCCCATCAGAAAAGGACTGAATAATGATAATTGATAATGATAATGATGATAATG
>VXBR01003144.1:380262-468652 GCA_013400215.1 Cisticola juncidis | reverse complement strand
CGTCAGAGTGACTTGTTTACTCTGCGGGCCCCGCTGCCTCCATGCAGCGTGCCCGCTCCTCAGCGAGCCCCGCGTCCCGCCCGCCGTCCCGGCTTGACAGGGAGCGGGGCGCCCCGCGGGCTGCGGCTGCCCGGCCCGGTGTCCGGAGAGAGGGGTTTGTCTCTGTGGAAAGTTGTTGGCCCTGTCATTTAGTTAAGTAATGGCTGCTCCTGTCGGCCCAAGATGGCCGGACAGGGAGGAGAAAGAGAAGGGGGGGGAGGTAAACACGAAACAAACACCGGGAGCGAATGTGGGGAGCGTGGAGCCCCCGGTGAAGGCTGAGGGAAACTCTCCTGCGCATCCCAAGTTCCTTCTGGGCGCTTTCCTGCTGCTTTGCAGCGCCGGTGCCCTCCTTATCAACCTGTAGCACGTTCTGCTGCCCATCCGTGCGCTGCTGACAAAGGCTGTGCGGACCGAGTGTCTGCCAGCTGTGCTTAAAACACCAAATGCCAGGGAAACATTCGGGTAACAGAAGAGGTGGAACTGTTTTTAAAATGCCACATGGCTGAAGCAAAAGGGCCAGTGCTACTCTGGTTCCTGCTTCCTGCCTTGTTCCTGTCAGTAGTCTGGCGTTTGACACCGCTCATCCCATTGTTGTGCCGGGCTCTGGCGTCGAGAATATTTTTTTTTCTGCTGCTGGTTTTGGTTGATCTGAAGATTTCACTCTAAAGCGTGTTGAATTGGATAGCCTAGGCCTGTACTTGTGTTTAGGTGTTTATTTCTTATGTCGGGATTGGAAAAGCTCAATGTCAGGACGTGGGGGGAGGGGGGAGGGATGGAAGGAAAAGCGAGTACACTTTCCTTTGTGCTTATATTAAAAAAAAAAAAACCTCGCGGTTTCCTTTCGATTTTCAGAGTTATTTATAAGAGCACTTCTTCCCATTAATCAAAAAGGTAGGGGAGTGACATGTCAAACCAGTTAAATAATGTACCTTAACTGTTGGTGGACCAGAACTCGTGTCTGCTCTGTGAATGCTGCTGAGGCTATCGGAAATATCAGACCGAATCCCGCATGGGATAGAGCTTAAGAATGCCAGATAGAAAATAAAAGCTTCACATCTAATTAGATCATCTGTAACATTAAATCCCTGGTTTAAGTTTTATTTTGCGTACTGTAAAATTAAGTGGTGCAAAGAGCAATTGAGCCTGTTAGTTGAGTTTTGTGCGTTTCTTATGTATAATGCTTATTTTAAAATGCTAGTCAATTGTAATTTTAGTATATACAATCTGAAGTTGCAGGGCATTTTGGTAGTTTCGAAATACAGTTTCAGAAATGTCTTTGTATGTTCTCTTACTGTATTGATCTGCAAATCCATGCAGTGAATAGTAAAAAAATCCACAAGCAAACCAAATATTTTGCTATTTCACCTCAGCTTTCGGATGGTGTTTTGTACATTTATGAATTGCACAGTAACTCATGATGCACATTCTTTGTAGAACTTGTCTCTGAGAAAGGTAGATTATTTAAGGAAGTAGAAGGATTAAAACGGTGCTGTTCAGTGCAGAGATGTTTGAGAGGAATTTCTTGGTTTGAAACAGTTTCAGTTTTGTTTGTGCTTTTTACTTTGAAGGAACGTGCTTGTGTTTCTGTTACTGATAAGAAGTTGCTATTTTTTAAGGTATTTTCTGCTTTATTCCTGTTCTCTCTGTGTGAAGCTTTATGCAATTTATGCTCTATTGAGGGCTTTAGAACAATTAATCTAGCAGATTACTTTAATTCAATGTAGCAGTTATTTTTATAGTAGAAACTGTGGCCGAATATATGTGCAGTTAATTAATAGGTTTTACAGTGATAGCAACAAAATGTTTCCTTTTGTGCATGGAGCAACAACAGCTAACAAAGACCCTAGACTCCATAATTATGAAATCCTGACTGACTGATTTAAGAATCTACAAGGCAGCGCGTTACAGTGTGAGATTTATGTGCAAGTGTAGCAGGTAAGGAAAACCATTGAGTCATGTTTCCAGAGGAATCCTTCACAAAGGCAGAAATATATCAGCGCTCCCCTTGATGTGAGAGGAGCACACCCGCGGTTGAACCTTTTCCAGAGGCTGCCAGGCTGAAGCTGTGAGTGCTCTGTGGGGCCTGGCAGTGCTCCCTTGGTACCTGTGGTTGAGGTGGCAGGAGCAGGGAGTGGAGGAGCAGTTTCGGAGGCTGATGGGGAGGTTTTGGGTTGTGAGTATTTGGGGAACAGCTCCCCTTCCCTGCCTGGGTACTTGTGCAGCAGGAGGAGTCTGTTCCGGGCTTAAATTTGATGCCTGGGTGCAATAGGACACTCTTCATTTTTGTTGGGGTTCACTGAGGTGTCCATTGGCGTGCAGGGGATGGCAGGAGGCCTTTGCAGTGGGAACTTGGGTTTAACGAAGCCACACCCTGACAGGATTCAGTAGTAAGAAAACTGGGATCTTGTTGAGGGATGGAGGAAGCTTTGTGTCTATGGTTCTTATTTATGGGTTCTATTCATGCTCCAGGTCTGCAGTCCCCCGTTTTTAGTGGTTTTGCTTTGTAGGATATATGGGCTGTAGTATCATAAACTAAGCCAAGCCGTGCTGCTGGGTGTAGCAAATCAAAAGAGCAGATAAGACATAAGATCTGTACGATTTTATGAATTATTGAAGATATAGACTAAGGGTCAGGAATATTGTAATGTTGCCCCAAGTACTGGATACACAATAAGCCAAAAGAAACTTTCCTGTAATAATGTTCACGCTGTATGGTGACAAAAGGATGGGATTTTCTGTTGCCAAAAATTTTGCCTTCATTTTGCAGAAAAAAGAGCTTGACAATCATAGGTTGCAGTTAGTGTGGTTTTGGGGAAGAGGAGAGGGAAATTAAGAGATCACCTTTCAAAGTGGTTGAAATGCTGGAAATCCAACGTAGTCTGTCTTGTGTTCGAGAAAGTGCTCACTGTAATGCTTCCGTTGTTGACAAGAACATAACGTGAAGGAGGAAAAAAAAAAACCCAAAACAAAAACCCTGCTGGTGTCTTGATGTCTTACTCCCAGGAAGGCATTCTGGCAGGAGGTGAAGCTTAAAGATTACTTGTGGGGGAGGGCAAGGATATCCATTGTATTGGAAGTGAATTGCAAAGCATTTCTTTTTTCTTCCTTCTTTTTTTGTTTGGATTATTTTGTTTGTTTGTTTTTGATGTTGTTTCCAGTGTTTAGGCAAAGTTGACTTGATTGCAGTGACAAACCATTGTTTCATAAGCTGTTACTGGCATCTGTACAGATGTAGGTTGATGTAGCTGGTCCGATGTATTGGGTATAAGATGCTTGTTAATTCCTATTCATTGAGTTTAATCAGTTTGTCATATCCTGTGGACAAAATCTGAAGCATGTTTCCATTTAAAAGTATCGATGTTGAAGTCGATTTGGAGCGATGAAGTAGTCCCACACAATATGCCGTGTTTTAGTCTGTTACGTCTCATGATTTTGCAGCCCTTTTGTTTTCCAGCTGCTTTTAAAAATGGTATTTCCTTTGTGTGAAGGCCACACGTATTGAAAAAGTTAACAGTGTGCTTATCTGTGTTTTTATGAAGCCTACCAAATAAGTGCACAGTGACAATATTCTTTCATTTTTCTTACAGTTGTAGTGTTGCTTGTTTAAAAAAAGTTTCAGACAGTGTGAATTAGTATATGTTGACTTTGTCTTTTCAGTGTTGACATTAATGTTAATTTCCTACTAATCCATAATAAAATATCCTCGGTTTTATTTATAACAAACTGCTTGAAAAATAATTATGCAAGAAAACATTTTAACAGGTTAGTGTCAGTGTAGTAAAGTGTTGGGTTTTTTTATAACTTTAAAAACATTTTGGCTTGATTTATTTTCATCAAAACAAAGAAATATTGCTTGAAAAAGAATTAAGAATGTTTGTCTTATATGATGGCAGTACAGGGAATTGAGAAACTGGAAATTGGTACCAGGAGACATTTGTAAGGCATTTCAGGAAGTGGGCAGCCTCTCCAATTTCTGTAAATTTAGATCTGAGTTGTTCCTTTATGTTTGTTTTTTTTTTTTTTTAATGTACTGTGTATTTCCTATTATTGGTTTATTATCTAGTGTACTATCTGTCCTGTGGAGCAAGTTGAAGTTGGATAAAATTTTGTAAATTGTGTTAGATGTGGAACCGGTTTTCTAGCGTTTTTTGAAGGAGTCACTTTTTAAAAATGTGTTTCTTGGGTAATTTTAACTGAGCCATAGATTTCTTTAAGATAAATATTTTTTTCTATGCGCTTTGACCTTTGTATTAATGGGGTTCAGTTTTCTAGGATCCAATTAAGGTGTAATGAGTGACACATTCTATAGTTTGTGGTTGTACCATGTTTATACTTGGAAATAACAACCATAGTGTATATATAATGGTTGGGTATCCTGGTATTTGGTTGTAGGTTTGCAGTATTTGTACTTCATCCAGTATTAAAACCAACTTTTTTTTAAAAATGGACATTACACAGTACTGTAAGTATGAAATACTTAGCAGAAATACTTTCACAACTAGTGTTTGAGACTTTTTTTTTCTAAATAGTGGGATTTTATTGCTCTAAACATGTATCCCTGAATGTTTTGGCTGTTCCTTAAGTGTAAAGTACAGTGTTGGTACTACTTTCTGAAGACAAGAAAATTGATGGTCAGAAACATTACACTTATCATTTTAATGTGTTAATGAGGAGAGAAGGATGGATCTCATGTCCACAAACAAAATGCTTTTGTAGAGGTATAATTAGGATTGCAGGACTCTTGGTGTGTTGGCATTTGCATTTCAGCTAGTTTTTCCTTCACTGTCAGGAGACTATTAATTGGGAATATAATGTTAGAATTTTTTTTGTTGCTGTTGAATGCATGTTGCATATTGTAGCTTTAAAGTTCTGACCTGCTGAGTCTGGAAGTTGAAGTGGTGCATTCATCTAAGTAGTACGTGTGCATCAAGTGAAGGTAAATCATGCCCTACTGACTTTAGTAATCAAATAGCCAAGGTGGGCAGTGGTTCAGGATGGAGGAGAGATGGAAATACTGCTGGATTTTAGCAGCTGAGGAATAGAGATAAATTATTTAACTTTTGAAAGTGTAAAGAAAAACTATGGCAAGGGTGGGACACAATTGCTTTCACCCCATTCCAGTAACTTAACCACTGATCCTTCTGTGCATTATGCTGCTTGTGGCCTCTAGCTTTCAAATTTCTCTCTAGTTGAATCCAGCTACAGTATGTGAAGAAGGAATAGACAATCTAAAGCTTTGCCTGTGAATGGTATTACTCAGGTGTGCTTTCAGCATGGCTCTGTGCTTCTTGGCTGCCTGCATGGCTGTTTGTTCACTGCAGTGGGGTTGAGTGGACTTGGTAATTATAGAGGTAAAACTATCTGCAAATGTTGATACCATCTGAAGTAAGTGTTGAAAGCATCTTCTAAAAGCTATGCCATATGTTTGTTATACCATTTTAGAAAAGAGTAGATGTTTCATGCTTGGATAGCTTGGTGCGTGTAGAAGCATTTGTTTTCATTACATTAGTGAGATGATACAGAATTAAAGAGAGTCATGGAAAATGTTTATGGCTATAAAGCGACTTTTTCCTGATTAACCCTTGTCACAGGACTTCCAGTGCCAGAATTATATGTCATGGCCCACTGTTGTTCTTTATCCCATTGACAATTAGGCAAACTTATGTTCTGGTTTCCAGCCTTACAGATTCATCAATTAAACCTAAGGTTATTCTCAGATGACTGAACAAAAATAGTTCTACTTGGTCCTCACCTGGTAAAATTTTTGGATAATGGGAGGGATTTTGTGGTATTTCCAACGGTCTGAAAGGGAAAGAAATGTGTATATTTGTAGTTGGAGAATACTTAAATAGTTTTGTAAAAACTAGTTACTGCTTAGAGGGCTTGTATGAGGTTCTGCAGAAATGAACTTAGGAAATGGGCTGTGAGTGTGAGGTGAAGGCAGAACTGAGCTGGGTGGCAGGTTTGGTTTTGGATCAGGTAATTCCAGGAGCTGAGCCACTGTCCTGCTCATTCTGCATGCAGACAGGTATATGGATATATATACCTACCTTGTATTTTACATTAAAAACCCATTTAAGTTACTTTTTTGTTTTAGCCGCTTTTCTTGGTGAAGTCCTGCAGCTGTGGTGTTCAAAGCATGATGTTTTAATAATGTTTTCATAATTAAACATTGAAGTGATGCTTATTAAACTCGATGTGTCATTACAGAGACCAGTTGACTCTTTGTAGAAAATGTTAGCAGTGTTAATTTTGCAGAATGCTTATTTGTAGTTAAAATCAGACAAAATCGAAATCAGTGGGTCTTGTATGGAGCCCTGCAAAGGCTGCCAGGATTTGTATAGGTGCACCTGAGAGGATAAGCTTAGTATCTTACAGAACATTTTTGGTATGAGGAAAGAAAGGAATTGTGTTTAATATAGCTCAGTCTGAGTTTGTTGGATGAGGGAAGTTCAGTAAAGCAAGAAAAAACACTTAAATATTTATTGCATGTTTCCGCTTTATGGATAGGCAGACTGAAGAAATAACTATAGTAGAGTAATTCCTCTGTGGAAAAGCTCTTTCCAAGACTGGCCTGTTTAAATAGGGGTCTGTTCAAAGCTTGTTTTCAAGATGAGTTCTACTGATACTGTCACAAGTAGATGGGGCCATTTAATGGTTTGCTTGTGGCCATTACAAAGTTTGTTGAATGGTACATTTTTAAAATGAGCCTCTGTCAAAGGTTTGCAGTGGTTCAGGTATTAGTCTAGATACTGAATATTATTCTTTGTATTTAAAGGATCATAGGAAGGTATTCCTTACATAGAATATTGTTTATCAGGTACTTTCACTTCAGAGTGTGAGAGGATTCAGGGATCACCATCAGAGCTGTATTGATAAATTACCTTCTTTTATAGTTCTTGGATTTTCTATGTAGTGTTCATGGCAGGAGCTTATTTAATTAAGATGTAGAATTAAGACCTCATTTACAGTTTTGTGAAGGGAGTGACTAAAAGTGTGTGATGAATTACAAACAGAACACTATATGTCTACATATGAATTTCTTTTGTGGTAAGTTGTTGAATTAATTGTTTGTTAAAATGGCTTTAAGTCATTTCCTTTTCTCACAGTGGCATTTGAGGATTATGATTCACTTCTCAATATTGATTGGTTATTAGTCTAAAGCAGACTGAATTGTGAATATGCTTTTCATTAAATTTCAGCTTCCATTATTAGAATTTAGAATTGTGAACAATTTCAGAGTATCATTTGCAGCATTAGGCAAAAGATCCAGTGCCACAGCTTTCAAATAGAGCCAAGAGGTGCATTTTTTTTTGTCAGTATCCTGTTGCTTCCACTCTAGTTGCCATTTTAACTATTTAGGCAGTGTTTTCGTTCTCTTATGTTTTGAAAACTCATTTGCACGGGAATACAGAGTAGAATAATGAATTGAAGTTAAGGTTTTATTTTTAGGTATTTTTCTTCTAGGTAATAGAATTTTAAGTACTCTCAGTAGCTTCCTGTATGTTTCAGTGAAGCTATCTTTGGGCCTGGGTGATGAACCAGGCTGGAGAACTGTTTCAGCTCAAGAATAACTTAGCAAAATAGAAAACTCACTAGTTTTAAGTAAATCACTATTGCAAGTTTGTACTAAGAGTTTTTAGAAATTCCAAGAGCCGGCTTCTGGTTGCTCAGAACTGAGTTGGGAGGGATTCCATGAGAAGATTCCGTGGTGGATAAAGGAACTAGTGAGTGCTGGGAGTTCTTGCAGAGTGCTCTTCTGAAGCATGAAACCAGTTCATCACCTTTAAATGGAAGGGAAGTAGGTGGGTAAGAGATGCCCTTGATTAACTGCAAGCTCCCAAGTCTGTTCAAACCAAAGGAGAAGTGTACCCCAGATGGAAAAAATGAACAGTTACACACCGAGAACTGCAAGGGCGCTGCCAGAGCGTGCAGAGGTGCAGTTAGAAAAGTAAAAGCTCAGCTAGACCTGGAATTGGCTGGAGATGTCAAAGGATTTTTCAGGATCATAAACAACAAGCATAAACAGAGGAAAACGCTGGCCCACAATTAAACAGGAGAGCTGAATTAGTTGCCAACCAATGCTAGAAGCCAGAGGTTCCCTGCACTTCTTTCACCTGTCTTTACCAGCACTTGTGGGCCCCAGATCTTGGGAATAAAAATCCAGTTTTATGCACAGACCTACTGTCTTGGAAGGAATTATTGGAGTGTAAACTGTTACAGAAGCTTACCCTGTACCCATCTCAGGGCATTGAGAAAGCTGTTTGGATACTGCTGGGAGGCTGCTCTCTGTAATCTCTGAGAAGTCATGGGGATTGAGGAATGTTCCAGAAGCCTGGGAGAAGGCTCATGTTGCCTTATCTTCAAGAGGGGTTTAAACAAGAACACAGGAGATTATCAGTCCATCAGTCTTACCTCAGTCCCAGGGAAACTTATGGTATGAATCCTAAAGAAGCACGTGATTGGGAAAAGCTGGCATGGATTCACCAAGGGCAAATAATTCTTGGCAAACATGATTGCCTCCTAGCACGGAGTAACCTGCTTGGTGAATATGGAACTGGTGGTGGACCTTGTCCTCCTGGATTTCAAGGCTTTCCATGCAGTTTCCCACAGCCTCTTCCTGGAGAAACCAATGTGCTATACTCCAGACAAGGGATCTGTGTGCTGTTTAATACCATCATAAGGGATCTGGATGGTGGGGTCCAGTGATCTCATGAATTTTGCTGGTGGTACCAAACTGAGTGGGGCAGTGAACCTTCAGGATGGAGAGCCACCCTAGAGAAAGTCCTGGATGGACTGGAAGAATGGGCTGATGAGAACCTTACGAAGTTCAGCAAAGACAAATGTGAGGTCTTGTATGTGGGAGAACGTGATCCAGGAGTGCAGCACAGTCTGAGATCTTTCTGACTGGGAAGCAGCTGTGTGGAAATGGACTTGGGGGTCCTGATGGATTTAGCTCAGTAAAAATGAGCTGTGTGCTGCTGTGGCAGAGGGAGACAGTGGATGCTGGATTGCACCAACAAGGGCATCACCAACAAAGACAAAGGAGTTATCATTGCGCTCTACTCAGTGCTGGGCAAGCCACACCTGGAGTATTTGTGTGCAGTTTTGGTGCCCACTCTACAAAAAGATGTGGCCAGGAGGGAGAGGGTCCAGAGAAAGGCGACAAAGATGATCAGAGGACTGAGAAACTAAAGTGTGATGAATACCTGAGAGATCCTGGTTTGTTCAGCCTTCAGAAAAGAAAGCTTTGGAGGAGATGTTACCAGCATGTTCCAGTACTTAAAGGGTGCCTACGGAGAAGATGGAGACTCCATTTTTACAAGGTGTTACATTGATGAGACAGGATTTAGTGGGTAGAAGTTACTCCTGGAGACTGACTTGATATTGAACACAAGAAAAACTCACAAAGAGAACAGTCATCCA
The DNA here is from genome assembly GCA_013400215.1 of Cisticola juncidis. Lineage (NCBI taxonomy): Eukaryota > Metazoa > Chordata > Aves > Passeriformes > Cisticolidae > Cisticola > Cisticola juncidis. The sequence continues at coordinate 459,184 of VXBR01003144.1, read as the reverse complement.
TTGGAATGATCTCTTCAGGGCTGTGGTGGGTTCTCCAGTGTTGGACACTTCCAGAATGCAGCTGGACCGTGTGCTGGGCCATCTTTTCTAGCCTGTGCTTTTGCCAGGAAAGGTTGGATCAGATGATTTTTCATGTTTAAGGAGACACTGCTGCCTGAGAATGGTGAGAATTCAGACCATTTAGGAGTCACACACACCCCACCCAAGACTTCAGCTGCTGGGTCTGGAGTCCCTTTGCAGCAGGGGTGTCCAGTGATCTGGTGGATGGGTGCCCCTTCCAACTCCTTGTGCCTACAGACTCTTGGACACACTTCCTCCATTGAGCTTGACTTTGAATTCCCTGCAGCAAAGACTCAGGCATTGGATTTGTATAAAGAAATAACTTAATAGAGTGCTACAGCAGCAGGTCTTGAGCTGGGTGCCTGCGAAGGGGGGCCCAGAACAAAGAAATTCTTGGGCTTTTTTACTGTTTTTATACCCTTGCATTGAGGTATTCTCTGATTCTGTGAACACAGTTCATTTTGCAGACTTAAAAATGCTGTGAAGCTCCTTTGAGAGAGAGATTTTGGAGGCTAGGATGGGTCCTGGTTAGTGTGACACTGTTTCTGTAAGGAATATTTATGAAACTATTGCTCCTTATTTTCTTATGGGGAATAGAATTACCTGTATTTGGAAGCACAGGCTGACAGGACTGGATTATACAGAATCACAGAATGGTTTGGGTTGGAAGGAGTCGTGAGTGCTGTGCAGCTCCTTTCCTAGTGTGGGCAGGGAGGTCTCCCTCTAGACCAGATTGCTGAAAGCCCCATCCAGTCTGTCCTTGAACACTCCCAGGGATGGAACATCCACAACTTCTCTTTCTCCATGGAGAGGAGGGGTGGGATGAGTGCATTGACTTGTCTTCCTCACTATCTGAAGGGAGACCAAGTATTTAGTGAAGTTACACTGCCACAAGCAGATGTGGGACAGATTCAGATCTGAGCATGTGTGCAGCAGCAAGAGTGCCAAAATGTGTGTAAGAAGGGCTATATGGGAGAAAACCCTGAATGGAAGAACCTGAGGGATCTAGGTTGAGTGCTTCATAAATTATATTTGAACCTATGACTACTGAAAATCAGGCCACCATGTGATTTTAGGGAAGTGGAGAAATGAAGCAGTCTTTTAGGGAGGTTGTTTGGAAAATAGTGTTATAATAAGACATTTTCAGTTAAAGGAAGTAGAAGAAAGGTTGAAATAGGAGGTGAGGAAGAGTAGGAAACAAAGCAATTGAATGGGTGACTTGGTGATGCAGACCATTTGGGGGTGAGGGGAATGGCTCTGTGAATCATGGTGTTTTTATTCTTCCCAGCAGCTACCTGAATCTTGTGCTTGGTTACCATCTAAACATTACTGCTGACTTAAGTAGCATTTAAGTGTTTTATGGTGCTGGGGCCTGGCTCAAAAGATTTTATAAACAGGTTGAATGGGAACAAAATAGAGATAACAAAATTGCAGAGAGCTTGTGTAGGGTGTGAAAAAGCTTAGTAAGTTCTGAGTATAACAGAATTTTCTCCAATTCTGAAGTGAAAGTAAGATGTTGGCTGTGGTTTTTATGTCTTTTATCTTAGACTGCTGCTTCCCTTTTTCCTCCTTATTCCTCAAGGAAGGGAAGAGTAAAGAAACTTTCTGCTTCTTTTCTCAAGGTGAAAATGAAGCCAAGAACTCTTGTGTGTCTGTTCCCATGTCATGTTTTGCTGCCTTTAGATTTGAAGGATAAAGAAAGCTGAGCAAATGTGGAAGATACAGATGGATATGTTGAAAGGGCAAGAAATAGTTTAAAGTGTGGAACTGAAAGCCTGTGTAAGGCAGAATGATGCTGATCTAGAGCATTTAACAGTACAGTTTAATAGAACGAGTTTAGAAAGAGTGTAAGATAAAGTGAAAGAACAAGAAAAATGGAGAACATCCATTATATAACATCATAAAGCATGTCATAGGCAACCTCTGGCAGGGGAGAAAAAGTGGAATGATACTGGGAAGAATAAAGAGCTGCAAAAATTATGTACATTGGTTGCTAAACTTTAATGGAGCTTCTGGGCATGTTACAAATATAGTAACTAAGGGTAGATTTTTCACACCGTGGTTCTCTAAGCTTTATTTGTTCTTGGTCTCTGGTGTGGTGCACAGAAATGTGTTGTTTTCTGAGTATTTTTAATCTCTCCTGGGTCTGAATGGTTGGAACGGCAGAGCCTTTGAATTTGTGATTTTGTTAATACTTGAACAGTGTAAGTTTTCAAGAGTGGGAGACTACAAAATTCTAAAGGACTAAGATTTCAAGTGTTACTTGTTAAATTTATCAGCAAATTAGGCTTAAGGGTCTTTTTTGCTTCTTAAAAATGTTTTTACTTGCTTTTAAGCAGAAATGAGTGTTCATTTGTTCCTTTTTTAATTCAAAGGAAAAAGTGAGAATAGTTCATATAATTTCTGAAAAATAACTTATAGAATGAAACTGTTCATCTAATTTTGAATCAGAGCAGTACATACTTCTGTACTCCTTGCTTAAGAGGAAAATACTAAAAAAAAAGTATTATGTATGAAAACAACTGGAAGCATCAGGCAATACAACAGAGATGTGTGTCTGAGCCAGCCTCTTCTGGTGCCTTTGTGAAACCCCTCAGACAGACTAAAAATCATGAATATCCTGAGTTGGAAGGGACCCACAAGGATCATTCAAGTCCAACTCCTGACTCCACACAGAAAAATACCAAAAATCCCATCCTGTGACTGAGCATAGATCCAGATCCTACTTTAGTATAGGAGCACATGGAATTTAACAAGTTATGTTTTTGTGCTTGAGGGCTTTCTTTACTGTAGTTACTGTGTGGAGGAAATTAATAGTTGAAATACCTCTTCTGTTTCTATGTGGGGAGGATTTGGATACACCTCCAATGTTTATGCTTATAGCAAAGTTAATTTTTGTTGCCTAAGTAAGATGAGATCCCAGAAACCATCAGAGTCCATGTTAACTAATGAGCAGAATTGGGTCTCATTTTCTGCCTTTAAAGGTCTCTCTTAACTTACAAGTTCATGTGTTAAAAATGTATTGCTTCTGACAGTTTTCTGGGATTAGTTATATACTGTCCATCTTGGCTGAATTGGTAGGTTTTTTTTCTCTGTATAGTCTCAGTACAAGTAATATTTACAGGTTCAGTTGCTATAAATAATTTGAAAAAAATATTAATGGTTGAATTAATGAATGGTTCCATTAATGAATATTAATGGAAGCCTGAAAAGGAGACATTAGCTATGTTAAAAAAGGAGAGCATGGCAGAAGCTGTGTTGTAGCACGGAAATATATTGGAGGCAGATTTATTTGGGACAGGTGAAAGAATTGTGGAAGAGTGTCAGGGTTCTTTAGGAAATTGTGGATGTCACATTGGATTGTGGATATGATCATTGCATAGAACTGTGTTATCTGATCTTGGAGATTGTCTTCAGTTAATCTGAGAGTGTAAATGTGTTCAGACTCTGTGAGGAAAAATGTGGAATTAAAGTGTTGCAGTCTGTTTGTTCCCTGCCAATAAAAATGCTGTCGTCTTAAATTGTATTTTTCTTTATGAGTTGATTTTCTTTCGTGGTGGTGGATTGTTTTTTGCTTCTGAATGGTAGAATGTTTTCCTGTAGTGCCAGTTGCAAACTTGCAGCTTGCCTGTATTGTGGCCAAAAATCTGAGAACAATGACGACTCCATTATGTGCAGTGAGAAAGGAACGTTTGTACTACTTGCTTTTAATTGCTAATTAAGCCAAGTCCTCGGCAGTTTGAAAGAATGGAATAGTTTATGCCTTCCACTTTAGACCACTATTTGCTGCTTGGTTGTGGAGAATGATGGAAGGAGTGATTTTTATGATGGTTTCTGGATGAAAGTGAAAGTGTGTAAGCGCAGTCATTTTCCACAAGGAGCTCTCGGGATTTGGGGAATGTGTGGTGCCTGTGGAACTGAGGAGCAGCTTTGGATTTCTGTGCTGCTGGAGAAGGCCAGGCAATGCCACCTGCCCTTCCTCAGGTTTTGCTTGACTGCTCGGCTTCAGTTTCTGTATTCAGTTTAAAGGTAATTACAATTTTTACAGACAAGCAGCAGCGGTCTTCTAGAAAGAGCTTGTACGTATTTTGAGATTATTTCAATTTGTTCTTAATTATTATTTTATTTTATTAAAGATCAGAGAATGAAGCTACCTTAATAGAGTGCAGCACTGGTTCCAGTGCATTAGAACTCGTTGACTTTAAAGATTCTTCAGCACATGTGGGTAGGAATTTTCTGACTCCAGGAAACTCTGCTTCCAGAGGGATTGGTAGGCAGATATGCAGATTTACCAGCTGAAACAGAAAAACAAGTTTCAACTACAGGTCATTCCGCAACTTTTTCCTCAGGGCTTTCTCACTTCCACAGCCAGAACTCAAAAATGGAACAAACTGATTTAGAGCAATTCATTAATGAGTAGCTCAAGATCTGTCAGGCTTTAGACAGCTGGAAAGGAGAAGGAATACATTCCTGCTCCAGTAGCTTCATTTTCATGATTTTTCTGCAGTATTTGAGAATCTTTCCAGGTTCTTTTCATGTCATGGCTGAAATGAACCCATTCCCATACAGAGAGTACCTGTTTCACTTGCCACCTTGTTTGTCAGTGATTTCTTTTTCTAAATTAAAAAAAAAATAAATAAAATTGCTATGGAGTAGTACTTACTGGTACCTGGGTTTAAGAAGGAGAGTGCTGTCAGATTTGGACACTCTCTTGGTGCTGATGTTCCCATGTGGATCTCAGGCTCTGCTGCTGTACCTGTGCTGGCTTTTCCTCTGCTCTGACAGGAGTTTCTCTGGTGGCATCGCTGCAGCATCTCCTGCAGTGTCAGAATCAAACCCCTCAGAGCTCTGTGCTGCTGCTGCAGTTGAAGGGTTTTACCAAAGTGTGTGATTTTTTCTTACCCTTGTGCCTGAACATGGTAGAGCTGGTTTTTGTGTTGTCTGCAGCTGGGGCCTTCATGTGCTGTTGGGACATTGCTTGTGGGAAATGAGTTTTGTGGATGAAAACTGCAGTGAGAGGAATGACCAGTGTTATTTAGGTGGCAGGTAGAAGAACATTATTAAACATCAGATGATTTGTAAGATGATGCAGCATTTATTTAACTTGATAGTGCTTGTTAAATTGGGAATTCATTTGTGTAGAAGAAATTCTCATTTTTCCTAGAAATTAACAAACAAGTACTGCATGGGTAGGAGAAGGTACTGTGATACTGCCTCTCCTTCCACAGTCAGATAAGAAAGTCACATTTATTTAGTTGCTGCTTCTGAAGAGTTTTGGTTCTTATTGTAAAGCTGAATTCTGTTACTCCTTGAAATGCATATTTGAAGTGAAATGTTGAGTTTTCTTCCTGCATATAAATCAGGATCTTGGCATTTGTTTATCCCTTTGGTTGGACATCTTGCTTTGCAAGAACTTAAAGGAAGAAAATGCCCTTGGAGCATCTTGGAGATGCCCTTGGAGCAATTTTGGAGAAGGTGCACCTCTTGGGAGGCACAGCTGCACAGCACTTGGGGATTCAGCTGAAATAAAGGGCAGAGTTTCTATTGCCAAGTGGCATTTACTGCAGAGGAGTGCCCGTGGGATTGCACCTACATGTCTGTATGAAGCTGTAAATCTGTGCAAGTTGTCTTGTCTTTGACAAAAGCTCTACTGCTTGTGTAATTTTGCCCTCCTAATCTCTCCAGCAAGTTACCAGATTCATTTTTTTTGTGTCTCCCCATCATGTTATTATTGCCCCCTGCCCCTCTGCAATTTTAGATCTGACTATCTTAAATTTTGCAAGCACCTGGCCTCCTGTCATGTAAGTGTCATGATTTGTGCTGTCAGTCATAAGCTGGCACACAGTGGTTTGAAGAGATGTAGGTGAGGGGGAGATACTCATTAATTTTAGAAAAAATAGTTTCAAACTGTGTATTTTTAGCATTACTAAATTCACCACCTTTCCCCAGGTCTACTACTATGTTTTGCTGTTACTGGATGAATAAATATGCAAAATTAACCTAATTAATTGTAATAGCACATCTTAATATGTACATATCTTAGAATGATCCTCAACAGCTTCCTCTTGGATGCTGTCATACAAGTATTTAGTGTTTTATTTCAGTTTTATTTCAGTATTTATTTCAGTGTGTGTAGCTTGCATTGCTGTGGTGAAATCCCTTTAATTTAGTGTCATCTACTATTAGGCAGGCAGACTGCAAAAACTGGTGTTCTGTCTGAGATTTTAGAGGTTTGTGTTCTGTGTTTGCAGTGAAGGAAATGTTGAGACTGCATCACTCTCTACAACTCCCTGAAAAGAGATTGTAGCAAGGTGAGGGATCGATCTCTTCTCCTGGGGAACCAGGATTGGTCTTTTTCAACCTTAAACAAGGTTTTCTCTTGGGCCACATCATTCAATGAGAAAGTTATTTTATGCTTTTCTTACCTTGTGTTTGACTACTCTAACCAATGGAAGGAGGATCTCCCAAGATTTTGGGAAGTAGCCTGTATTTGTCACATGAATCCTGTTAATTGCTCAGTCTAAATATAGGCTTCTAAAATATGAAAGATTTTGCTTCTTACAGGCTGAATAGAGGTGAAAAAAAGATCAGAGTGTGGAGAAGGCTTGCAATAGGTTAAGAAGCCCTCCCTGAGGGGGTCCCACCCTATAATGGATTTTTTTTTCTTTTTGTTTTGAGGCTGCTCTCAATTGGAAGCCTCCTGTATCTGATGTTTGCCTCACTGGGAGATCTGTAGGTCAGATACAAACTGACCTATTTGTTGCATCTGGCACTTGAGGTCAGGGAATAGGTGGCTGCTGATGGTTGGAAATGAATCCTGGAAATGAAGGAGATGCAAACTGAGCCTTTTGGGGGAGTTTTGAGTGTACAACACATCCCTCTAGCAGAGTTTTCAGGAGAATGAAGGGATGTTTGAGAATTGCACAGTATCATTTACCTAAGGATGGCTTAGCCACAGGTAGTCCCCCTGGAATGCAACTACTGAGATTGTTGTAGTAAAATAAGGATTATTTCTTTTGTGCTTCCTCTTTACTGAATACTCACTGTTAACAGCACAGAATTTGGGTTTGTGCAGTGGACTTTGTTCTGTGAGAGCTTGTGACCTTCCAGACTGGTCTACCAAAACTTTTGGAACCCATCAGTAAATGAAATTGTGCCCATGGGCATAAATTTAACTCTGACTTCCATGAGTGACACTTGTTTTTTCAGGTCTGTAATGTGCATGTGCTCTTTGCCCCTGTCTGCACCTGAAACAGAGCTGCTCATGTTGCAGTTTCCAGGCTGCTTTTGGGGAATACCCAAAAAAAGATCTGCTTTTTTCCCCAACTTGTTTTTTTGCCCATACCCAATGATTTACCTACCTACACCAATACTGAGATTTGCTGTCTGGTGCAGCTGCTGATGGTTGTGGTGGCTTCAGTGTTCCTGAACCCCCTTCCTGTCTGTAGAATCACAATGGATTTCTTAGGGCACAGAAATATTTTATCATTTCATCATTAGCAGTCAGGATCGTGACATTCCTCAAGGGGAAAGCATAATGTAACAGTTGATACTTTTTCGTTAAAATACCTTGACTGTAGAGTACAGCTGCCACTGATACAGCTGAAATACCAACAGCTGCTTTCCAGTGCCCCGTGTCACATCTTCATGAGCAGAACTGTGTATTTCCTATTTTCAGGGCATTATTTAGTTGCTCTGAGCCTTCTGGGAGGCCTCACACAAGATTCTGCTTGCTAACAAACTATGTGTTAAATTTTATTGACAAAGGTCTTTTCACTTTGTATTTTTATACTTTAGCATGTCACGCTGAAAACCTGTTTCACCAACTTAGAGCTACAGTTTCTATTTAAGAGGTGTATTTTATACAGATAAACTGTACAAAAATAGTGGTAGTGATATCACTATCAGCTTTCACTGTGATCACTGCAGACAGTGGTGGCTTTCTGATATTGAAAGCAAGTAGCAGCATTAGGACATGAATACTGAGATCAGCAAATCACTAATTTTGAGACACCACAACAGATCTACACTTGGGTTGATGAAAATGAATAATAAATCAGCTATTTAATTTTTGATTCCTGTACAAAAATGACAGCAGAATCCAACTGTAATGCTGCATTTTTGCTGGATCTGCTGTTTTATAATTTGCTTTTGGTCTTACTGATATTTCTGGTTTTGAGAGAAAAATTGTCTTTTTTTTTTTTTCCTTAGAGCATTAAGATCATTTTGAAATACTAGGTGACAGTGGCTGCTTATATGTGTTTTGAAAAAAGGAGCAAGTCTGAGTCTAAAGCTACAATCAGATAAATGATGCAGCAGAAAGTGAATTATGTGTGTCTGCTCATCTGTAAGTGGGTGGAGGGAACATCTTTGGGGAAGAAAAAAAAAAGGGCTGTGAACCATTACTTGGACACACTTTAGAGAACTTGGGACGGTAGCTTGGTGTTACAGATCTTTCTGGAGTGTGTGACCAGGGTGATTGCTGAGGGCCTGGCTTTTTTGTAGCTTGGTGCTGTTATCTCTGGGGGTCAGAGAGCTCATCCTGGGGTGCTGTGCCATGGCAGGCAGTGCATGCTGGGCACGAGACATCCAAAGATGTTCAAGGAGTGATATTCACTCTTTTTTCTGGGGGGGAGGGTGGTGTGTGTTTGTTTGTTTTGTTGTTTACCTCATTTGTTAACAAACTTATGAATAACTATTTTTTTCTTCAAAAGCATTTTGATTTCCTGCATGATGTTTTAAAAGCATGTCACAGAACGTGTAATGCTGCTGAGTTTTGGTGAATATTCTTTTACTCTTTAATTTTTCTTCCCTGGGAAGTTGTTAAACTAAAACTTTCCTTGAAATTTTGTAAAATATTATTTCACAAGAGAGTTTTGAAAAGCAGTATTCTTGGTAGAAAAGAAAGCTCGTTTGTATGAGCATGGAAAGCTTTGGTTGTTTTAAGTGATATTGATACACCCACAGTGTTAGTATTGTCCTGTGGAGTCAGGCTTAAATTAAAGCCAAATTAATTTCTGAAAGACCATAAGAAGTGGGTTTGGTTCTTAAAAAATTAAATATATTTGCTAAAGAATTACATTCCTTCATTAATTAAAGTTTAAAATTGAGATTCTGTAGAGAGACTCCAGCAGTGATCCTCAAAATCACTCCAAGCAGTGTTTATGTTGTTGAAGCTGGACAGATGGCAGATACTGTCTGTGGGTTTTAGTTTTGTGGTTGTTCTCTCCACTTACAGTGCATTTGCGTCCTGTCTGGACAGTAACGACATGGTGGTTCAAAATATTAGGAATTTAATTTTACCTAAAGTTTTTCAAATACTCTTACTCAGAGATGCCTCAAGGGCATCTATCCTTTGCTTAACAATTCAGCTCTTTAGAGTAAGTATTGGTATTGGTCTGTTCTCACTTGAACAGAAATTGGTTCAAAAGTCTTGTGCAAACTCCTTGAGAGGGAACACGAAAGAGTCCATAGATTTATGTGAGAGTTTCTGGTTGTTTTTCAAGCTCATCCCTTCACATTGCATGTGCCTGTGTCTCAGATACACAGGTCGATGTAATGGCATTACATTTATGAAAATTGCTCTCTTATATGTCACACCAGAGAGTACTTAAAAGAACCCTTTTGCTTCTACTATTTACATTTAAATACTGTTCAAAAGCCTAATTTTCTGATGCTTCAAATACTGTTTTAATTTTCAGTCTAAAATGATACATTTGTTTGGCAACACTATTGTTAGGCTAAAATAGCTCTTATCTTTCCCTGGTGTTTGTCCTGTTGGTACTTGTAAAAAAGTCATAGTAGCTTTTGGTTTGCTAAGGTAAATAATTTGACATGTTTAAATTTCTTTCACAAGAGACACTCTTCTTTCCTCTTACCCCTGCAGTTCTCTTCTGAATTTATTTAATTCCTATCTTTACTGAATACAGGGAAATTGTATAGAATCTGCTGAGATTATTAATATTTCTGCTTTTAGAACAGGTTTTTCTCTGTCTCTTCTGTGGCAAGAGCTTGGGAATATGAACTGGAACTATCAGGAAGCAGATTCAGAACAAGATGGTTCCATGCAGTTACTCTGTGGAACTCTGCCTGTCCAGTGTTGTTAGTGTGAGATGAGTGGGCATGGGTTTAGAAAGTGGTGGGGAAAATTAATGGAAGGAAAATCCATCAGGAGCATTTCCCATCTGTGCCTGGAAAGTTTCTGAATGAAATTGATGAAGTCTGGAAAAATATAAAGGAAAAAAAAACCCCACTGTATACTAACCTTTCTTTGCTGCTTTTTCAACAACGTGGGTTCATGTAGAAACTGTAATAATATTTTATTATTGTTATTTTAGTCCATTTGCTGTTCAAGTAAATACAAAGACAGGTTGCTGCTCAGGGCTGACTATTGGTCTGACTTACTGTTATCTTATTTTAATTTTGCTGGAAGTCCATCCTCTTTTGAGCTCCAGAATCCTTTATGCTTATTTTCATCTGCCTTATGCTGGCAGCATGTACTCATCTTGGTTTGTTGACCTATAATCCAGTAATTAATATATGTGAGACTTTTTTTCAGTGGTTTTAATAAGCCTGTTCCCTAGCTCAGGCTCTCACGTGGCTGTGTAGGGTTTACTGCTACGTGTCTCCCAGGCAGCCTTTCCAAAGCCATCTGAGGGGTGTGGTTTGGAGTTGCAATTTCCTTACCTCATTTACAGTTGATAAACCTAAAATAAGATTGTAAATTCAGTCCAAAGGCCAATACCTTATCATGGCAAATTATGGAGATAATTATAGGATGATAGGCTGCCACCCATACGTGTAGTTAATATTACAGCAGTTCTCCTTTTATGTTGAATTTTGTGCCACTTAGACACCATAAAATACGTGTGAAAATGGATTTTAGGTAGAGGTTGGCCTGACTTACAAGAAAAACGAAAGCCCATTGAACTGCTGAATGTGAAACAAGTGCAGGAGACTGACCCAGAGTCTCCAATCTCATGCTATTACTGCACAGAAAGAATAAATTTTGACAAATTTATTTACTCCTGCTGCAAATTGTGCAGTGTTAGGGCACAGCCTTATGGCAGAAAGGAGGATGAGGCTGAGGTTGGTCCTTCAAGTCTGGCTGCATGTGAGAGAGGCTGGCATGACACGAGCAGCCATGTCCCCACGTGTGGGAACACATGGAAATAAAACCAGCACGAGCCTCAAACTTCGTTTTGATGTTCCACAAAGACTTGGAGTTTTCCAAGTTATCTCACAGCAAAAGAAGTTTGAAGTGTATTTTCAGCATCCTGGCATTTGTGGAGTGCTTTCCATGCATTGGACAGCAGCTCAGGCCTTGCCAGTCAGGAGCTTTTCCCTGTGAGCCAGGTGCACCTCAGGAGATGCAGTTCTCCAGCTGTGGCCTAAAGACAAAGTCAAAATTCTCTTTCACTTGTGCAAGTGTTATTTATGTTTCCAGGCTTCGGCAGAAAGGTTACCCACCTCCTGTTGCTTTTGCTGGACAGGCCACAGGTGGTCCAGAATGATGAGATTTGCTTTTTTTGGATGTAAGAAAATCTGTTACTGCAGAAAACAATGAAGAAAGAGCCTTTTGTACTACAGTTGACACTTTAAAAGATTGACATTTGGGACTGACTTGTGTGCTACCCTTCTCCTTTTATGATTGTTTGAAAATGTTTTTAATTTAAATTTGATACATTTTCAACTGCTCTTAAACGTTCTCACCTTTGTGTTTTTTCATCCTCCCCAGACATTCCCTGCAGGGGGATAATCACTTGTTCTCTTAGTGACTGGCATGACTGAAGTGATTATTTTGTGGAGATATTTTGTGTAGGGTGGGTGATGGTGGGAGGCTGTTGTGCAAAAACCCGGAGTAGGGATGGAATGGTAACAGTGGAGAAGGTGCTGTCCTTCAGGGCTTGAGTAAATTCTGATCTACTTCCCTTCTCTGGCATTCCCCTGGGACAAAAGTGTCATCTCTTACTTGATTTTCTTTCTCACTCCTTAAATCTGTCTGAGCTTTTATTTGCCACTCCTCTGGTTGTGCCCAGCATACTCTTTGGAACTTAATTCAGTGGCTGACTCTGCTGTGCTTGATCCAGAGATTTTTGGGTTGTTCTGCTGTTTTCCGTGTTTCCTCTCCAGGGGAATTGCTTGTTCATGGTGACACAATGTTTTGGCAGAGATTTTTTTAGTGTACAGTGGAGTCTTTATATATATTAAGGCAAATGAAATGTGTCTGCACCTTTCCACATACGTTTTCTAATAATAATGAATTCTACTCTTAGGGACCAATACCTGAAAAAAATCCAGTCTTCTGTGGAAATTAGCTTTTCCTGCATTGTGAAGAGTTCTTGTTAGCTGTGGTTGACACACTGGTGTATTCTGTCAATTCAGAGATCTATGATCAGGCCATCGAGTGCTTAGAAGGTGAATTTATCCTGTAAACAAAGATAGATTACATTAGTGACAGTGAAATGAAATTCAAGGGTGTGTCCTGTTCATCCAAAACCTTAAAAAAGAAAACAGCAACATTTTAGTGTTAAGGATCTGTCCTTTTAATAGAAAGTTCTTAGTGACTTCATGGCACAATTTTGGTGCATTTTTGGCAGTATCAAGTTAGTTGCATTTTGGAAACTATATTGCCTGTAAAACTGCTGAAGTTCATTCTAAGGTTTGGCATTAATGTGTAATTGAAATTGATGTCTGACATGGTAAATGAAGTCAGAATTGATCATTCATCTAAAGACCCGAGTCATGACAGCTTTAGCTGAAGAGAGAACTTAGGAAAACACTTTCTGTGGAGTGAGTCCTGTGGAGTATGGCATGTTCATAAAAAAAACCCCTTCTCAACAAATGTGTGATGCATAGAATTCAGTTATTTCTAACATTATTTCATTTTAAGTGCAAGCATTACAGTCCTGTATTATAAGTGACTCTTCAGAGGTGTTTGGTTTCTGAACCGCATTCACATTCTGGTTTATGAATGATGCCAACAGAGCTTCCTGATGTTCAGTGCTGATCCTCACACCTCTTTGGGGGTGCTCTGTCGTATTTCAAATTTCTGGTCATGGATTTCACACCTCACTGGGTTTATAAAATGTTTTTTAACAGTCTGATTGTTGTTTTAAACATTTTTGGATTTTTGCTCTGGTTCTGAGATGAGCAGTGTTAGTGCTTGGAGACGCTGATTCGGTCACTCTGAAAGGTGGTGTGGGTGCAACACAAGGCAAACACTGGATTAAAGATTTGGGTTCTCTACAGTGGAATCCACATTGGGCAAATTTTCAGTCCACAAATAGACATTTTTGAGAGACAAATGGCCATTAGCTATTTTCTGTTTGGGACCGGTACATGTAATGAACAGTGTAAGGTTCGTGCATTGTGTGTAAACTTTTAATTTAGGGATGTGCACAAGGTTGACCTTTAGAAATGAGTATGTTTGGGATATGCATTGCTTTTCCTAAAGTGTAGTGACTCATGTGAAAGGCAGTTTTTAAATAAACCTATAAAATCCTATAGTTAATAATGTTTTGAAGATGAGGAAGCTAGTTTTGGATTTTTATTTATTTCATAGTTTTTAACCTTTGCGATTAAAGTTGAAATACAGTGCAACTTTAACCTTTTTTTTTTTAAGAGTTGTATCTTAATGAGTTAGGTGTGACTGTTTTGAATTGATGGCTTCTGGTCCACAAGTATTGGAGTACTGTGCTTTCAGTAGTCAGGGTATGTGGTGAGTGAAAAGTAAGCCCATCAGGAGGGTTAATGTACATTTTCCAGTTGGGCATTGTATAAAAGATTCCTTGCAGATCCTTCTCTTGGAAGGTCCATCATCATCATGATGGAACTGAGAACTCATCATTGAGTCTGTGTAGTGTTCAGACAAGACAGATGGTGGTGTGCCCAAACAGTTAGGGTTAGGGTTAGGATTGCATTTTTCTTTGTCCAGCTGTTTGTTTGAAATGACAAAATCCCCTTTTCTAGCCAAGGTCATACTGTAGTTGTGGATGGGGAAAGCATGGCTGGAACAGAGTTCTTTATGTGTGGGTGGAAGCTTGGTGTCTGTCATCCTGCCTCTGTCCTGCAGGGAATCATCGTGGTCACTTTTGGCTTAAAAGTGAGATTGGCTCTGGAATCTGATACCTGTGGCACTTGTGATGAGTATGGACAGCTCTAATTTACATCTTTCTTTTAAATAAAGTGCAGCCTTGATTCTTGCTCTTTCTAGACTTAAGTCCTAAGGAAGTTGTTGTAATGTGCTGGAGTTTTTGTGAATTTTTTGTGCATCCCATTTCCCTCCTATAATAGAATTGGGTTTTGACCTGCTGTACTTGCCAGGAACTTCATCCTTTGAAACTGTTTCTGTTTTCTAGTTCAGTAGTGTCCCTGAAAATAGATACAAGATAGGTGAAGAATTGGCATCAAGCTTCATACATAAATGTTTTCCCACTTGGTATTTTTTAGTGTCCATCTGTATATTACATGTCAGATTTGATAGGGCTTGGGGATCATTATTCAAGAAGGAGATCTTATATCCAGCTCCAGGGAAATATTAATGAAAACAGTCTGTGGTGAGAACCTGCATTGCTGTTTATCCTGCAGCTCCAGAGTCTTCAGGATGTTTTACCTGTGACATCCACTATCAGGTTTTACTTAGCAGAAGACTCTGCTGGCCAGTTCCCAAGCAATGTTTTGAGTGTATTGTCATTTTAGTTGGTGTTCAGTGCACATTATAATGCAAATGCATACTAGTAGCTAAAATAATTTGGACTTGGGCTTTGTAGTGCATAATGTAAAATCTGAAATCTCTGTGAATACACTTCTCCCACCTGTTACTGCCACACAGCAGAAATAAGACATTTATTCTTTGCTGGAATAAGGTTCACCAGCTCTGCCATTCAGCAGTGGTACTGTTCATTAGCTGTGGATCGGATCCTGAGGTTTGTATTCCTCTTATTTCCTCACTGCAGTTTCTTTTCGTTGAGATTGCCACACAAAGAGGGGGAAGGTGAGGGATAAGGCTGGGAGTTTGCTGGCATTGGCAGACAAGGGTTACAGCTCTTGATGGGAATTACTGTGGTGCCTTTTGAGGTGTTTTCTGCACATGAAGTTCTACAAAACATTTTTCTATGCAGGCTGGTTTTCAGGCACATTTGGTTATGTTCCAGTGTTGCTCATTTTTATATGTGAGCGTAATTGTGTAAGCATAATTAAGCAGCCACAGAGGAGAAAATATGAATGGCTGTGGAAAAAGGAACGTGATAGGTGGACTGTACCTATATGGGAGATTTCAGTGATGTGATGGAAAATCATTGGGGTGGACCCTTCTGCTGCACTGGCTGTGGTAACTTTAAAAGTACCAGCATTGTGAGACTCCTTGAAATACTGGTATTTCAGTATTTAAAGCTAGGTTCATTCAGTTTAGATTTTTTTTATCCTTTGTGTCTTAATGTGCCTTTACCAATTCTGTATCTCCTGTGGTGCTGAAAATTCCACACTTCCCACCCTATTAGCATTAGTTTTTACACTTTCTTTATGAAACAGCTCCTGACCCATTTTCACTTCCTTTCTTCTAAAGTAAATCATCTTTTCCTTGTATTTTCAGACTAAGCTACCGGCAATATTATTTCTGAGAACTAGACCACCTCTAGTGCTTGAATTCTTTTGGGACTGAAGTTTAGACTG
The DNA here is from genome assembly GCA_013400215.1 of Cisticola juncidis. Lineage (NCBI taxonomy): Eukaryota > Metazoa > Chordata > Aves > Passeriformes > Cisticolidae > Cisticola > Cisticola juncidis. Next base: position 443,452 of record VXBR01003144.1, on the reverse strand, counting down.
GGCAGAGTAGCTTTTAAATATTATTTGATAGTTTCCTTTATATGTTGCCTTGTATTCAAACATTCTGTTTAGTCTGAAACTAGGTATTTTCACAAATACGTGTTTGTTGTGTCAGTCTTGGTAGAAATTGTCTTGTGCATACGTATGTACATTGTTCTCTATTTAATACTTCTTTTTTTCAGGCTTCTTTATTCTTTGTTTCATTGTCATTCTTATGCTTGGTGCCTGATAGTCAGTGTTACATTTCTAAAGACTTGTGTCCAGATCCAGAGATATTTGCATAGATAAGTTATTCAGATCCTTTTTTCCTTAGGTAAAACAGGCAGCTATTAATGCAGATTCTGGCTTTATTTGTGGATGGGTTTTTGTGTTTGGTTGTATTTTTCTGTGTTGATTTTAATTATATTTCCAAAATAATTTACCCAATGAAAACAAAACCAGCTATTTATTTGTTGTATCATATCTTACTTAAAATCTGTATGGAACTGTGCAGACTTAGTTAAAACTGCTTTAACATTTTTTAGAAAAGTAAAGTTTGTCTGTCAGTATTAGCTGTCCAAATGTTCTGAAGTATGACATGCCACACCTCATTTGTTCTGTGTTGGTATAGGTGAGAATTGCTAGAATAAAATCAGATTTAGTGGTCTTAAATTTTAGTGTGGTGAGTTATTCATGAACTTGAACAGTTGCTAAATTAAGGTGCTGCAATTCTACTTGAAATAGACTTACTGTGGTAAAAATAGTCAAAAAGATGTTCCTATAGTCTCAGATAAAAATAATGTTCCAATTGCTTATGAAAAATCTACCACCACTTGAAAAAAAAAAGAAAGTTACTTGTGTTTGTTTGTTTGGTCTTTTTTTGTAAAGATTACTATAAAGGATTTTGAATGATGAAATTCCATATAAAATTTGCTATAATTTCCTGAGTCACCTGATTATGAAATATTTCCAGGGACTGAATAGAGATGATTCTGTTTACTATTAATTTAGAATTTCTAGAAATTATGTAGGTGTGTATGTATGTACATAAACATTCATATTTGTAAGTTTATTTGACTGTATTTAAAAGAAATAATGAGAGGATTGCATCCTCCAGGTGGACTCAGAATTAATGCAGAGTGATTCACCACATAAACTCCAGTCCGCAAATTTTTCATAAAATCCAATTGGTTATGGACACTGTCAGCTGCAAAGGCCTAAGCTTCCTGTATTTTATGTATGTAAAGTATTTTTAATATGTAAACTATTAAGTTAGCATCTGTCTGACAGAAAACACTTGTCCAGAATGTCTTGCAAGTGTTCTGTAGTCAGGGGAGGCAAGTTGGATTTTTTGCTCTCTGCTAAAATGTCACTTTTCTCCATTTAATCCTTGATTTGCATGTATTCTGTTTGGTATTCTGTCCTGCAGTTCTGTGCTTTTTATGAAGCAGTATCCTCAGTTTTCAACGATAATTGAGTTCATGTTAATTTTCCCTTGTAAGCTTAGCAACCTTGACCTTGCTTCTGCAGCTTAGTATGTCACTCTCATCTACCATAGACATCATTTGAACAAAAAATATTTTTATATCTTCAGTATTATCTGGAAGCACAAAAGTCTTAGACTACAGTAGTGGCTTTTAAAGAAAATTCATCTCAGTTGTGACCATCAGTCTGTGCATGTAGCTCATGTGTGCAGCTGCTTTTCTTTATTGCCTGCCTGTTGATTCTTGTATCCTGTTCTATGAAGCATTAGTCATAAGAAAATAAATTAGCCAAAATTGATGATAGATTTCTTGAGAAATATTTGAGGAGGATCAGTTTCTGTTGTTCTATAGTAATTGTCCCTAAAATGATAAAGACTTTGGTCCTAAGTGTTAATATCAGACTAGAGTGAGCTCAGAACATTCCAATATGCCACAGAAATTTTGGGAGAACAAAGTTACTGAAGAGGCCAGTTCGTGTTTTTCCTTCTTGAGGCCAGAATGGTTTGGGGTCTCAGCATATTTGTGTCCATCAAGCTGTACTTTCAGCACTCTTACTGAGGCTTTGAAATAGTCCATATGTGAAATACAAGAAGAGTAAATGTGTGAAATTGAGAGGAATATTTTATAACAGAATATGAGCATCACAAAGACAGAGCATATAAAGAAGCTTTGAAAGCTGTAGTGGGAATTGCTATTGAATAAGAAAGTGAAGGAAGTTTAGGATATTGTACCAATACATAATATGAGAGCCTTCAGTGGAGGATCTGCTGCATTAATCTGGGTTATCTTCAGTCAAATAAGAAATGGTGTGCTTTTCTGTGCAGCAGTAAATGAGATGTTCTTGTAAATCATCCACAGCTCAGAAGGTGATGTGTATCCAGCCAGTCATTGATGGGGGAAAATGGTTTTAACTTGTGAAGAATTCAGGCTTGTCTTTTTTGCTGTGTGCTCAGCTGAGGCGAGCCATGCTCACACTCCCATTTCTGCAGAGCAGGAGCTGGAACTTCACCAGGAGATTCTCTGGGCAGTAGCAAATTGTTGTCATTGTTGTTGTCAAATCACGTGTGCATTTTGGTGAATTGTGGCAAGGAGGGAGAGTGGGAAAAGAAGCCTTTGAGAGCCCTCTCAGTGGTACTGAGGGAGGGAGAAGGGCCCAGCACACCCACACTTGTGCCTCCCTGGTCTGTAGGTGGCCTTGGACTGAGCAGTGTGTGACTGTCACCTCAGTGACCAATACTGTCCATGTAGTTACTTTATTTTCCAGAAGGATCAAGTATGAGCTGATTACCCTTCTGTTTCAGACCAGCACTGTAGTGTGTATTTTGTAAGTCAGGAGTTTGCTGCTGTCACCCTCTCCAATTTTCACGTGGAATCTCTGTTCTCATTACCTGCCCACAAAGCCCATCCAGTTGAGCCAGTGGAGGCCCAAGGAGAAGAAGCAGCAAGTTTTGTCACCCTCCCCCACCTATCTGCATATACAATAGTGGGATTTTTTTGTGAAATTGGAAGGTTTAGGAACGTCTTGAAGCTTTGAATTTGTGATTTTACACTGTATTGTCTGCTTTGAAATGCTGTGGTTTTCTTGAGCAGTTAATTTATTACTCAGTAAAGTTCAAATAATTTCTTTCACTGTATGTTGCTGCCCGATTGTTGCCATGTTAACAATTCAGATTGCTGGGTTTTTGGTTCCCTGTAGCTACCAGGTCTTTTTTTCTATGTTTTAAGTAGAAACTTGCTGACTCAGTGTAGTCTTCCATTTTCATATAATTAATATATTAAAGAATGAATATTTTAATAATTAATAAGTTAATATTTTATCACATTATGCCCTGCTTACTTTCATTTTGGTCAGTCATGCTTGTCGTAATTCAGAAAGGAAAACATCACATTATCTTCTTCAAAAACAATCTGAACAAGCTGTATTGATTTTTTCCTTCTTTTTTAGTACAGTTGTTTAACAGTGGCTTTGAATTTGTGCTGTAAAATACAAACAATTGCAACCAATGATCAAATTTTTTTTTCTTCACATTTATTGACGCAGAAATAACATTGTCCCTTTTATTTATAAAGCAGAGCTATAATGTTTCAGTGATTCCTGTATACAATATTAGAATTCTGGTTTTATCTGTTGGATTTATCAGTCAGGTTTGTTTGGGTTGTGTATATTTATTTATTTTGTTATGGTCTATTCTCGACTCTAGGGTCTTTCCTTCAGGAAATGACATCTAATAATGGCCAAAACTGGCATTTAATTTATGGGGTTAGTTTTGCTTGGTTGGTTTTTTTGTGAGTGTGGGGAAGGAATGGTTTTAAAACAGGAAAAAAAATTCAGTTCCTTATCGATTGAAATGATAAGTAGGGAACACACAAGGGTCTCGTAGTACATTTTAAAAGTGATTCTAGAATTATTTCTTCCTTTTGAGAACAGATTTTGCTAGCTTTTTGTGAGGTGGTAAATACACTAAGCCTTTTTCTTCACTGTACTGTATTTAAGGGTGTCCTAAGAATGGATAGTAGAATCTGTGCAATCAGGATGCCCCCAGTCATGAGCTGTGATGTAATGAGAAGGAGTTTGGGTGACAACAGTGTATTACTTCAGTTGAAGGTGGCAAACAACATGAATATTGTTGCTTTTTAGTGTCCTATAAGCCAGTTTCTTTTCCTGCAGCCATTCCTGCATTGGTTTCTTGCTTCTGCTCTGGTTGTCACACTGCAAAACAGCTGCAGATGATAATTTTGCCAAGTTCCTAATTTCTTCAGGTTTCCCTTTTATCTTCTTGTAGCCTTGAACGAGGGGAAGGAAGTGTACGATGTTGTGTAGCAATTTTCCTTTTCATTTCAGGGTCTCTTTCTTGTTAATTTGTCAATACTGGCAATTCTCAAGGCTGACTCCATTGAATGCACATAGAGATCCATACAGTGTAGAGAAATAACAATGCTTAAAAACCTCAGGGGTTTTTGACTTCCTTAGAATTTAGTGGCTCAGGATAATTTAAATGGGTTGCACAAGTGGTGCCATAGGTGGCCTTTGCAGTTAAAGATCCACTAAAATGAGATCTTTTGATTGTTCCTTCAAAGAAAACATATACAGATACATGTAGTTATGACCTCCCTTTTACATCCATTCATTCAACAGAGACAAATTCTTACCTGTGCAGAAAAATACTTTTTACTTTCTAAAGCTCTTTGTGGATGGGTCTGGTGGGGGAGAAAGTTTCTTGACCAAAACCAAAGTTGGGTAATTCTTTGCCTAGTGGCTCTGCCCTGGCTACTGGGAAGAGCAGGAGCCACACAGTGACCAACCTGCTCTTCCTCCAGAGCCCCTGGGGCTGGCTTGGTGTTCCTGCCAGGAAGCAACACTTGCTTTTAGTTTCTGTTTCATTTTGTTAGAATGTGTTGGGTGAATTTAAAAAAAAAATCATTTGTAATAGCCTTCCCAAGTTAAGTTTCCATAAATACGAGTGTGCTACTGATTATGTTGCAAACCTGAGGTCAGCGGAGGGGGGTTGCTTTAGTGGTGTAATTGAATTGCTCTTACAGGAACAGATAATTTACAGTTAACTGTGGCTGAATGGGGAAGTTCTAGGGTCTTTGGCCTTGCTTGGGCTGGCATCAGTGAGGTGGCTTAGTATCTTCAATTTGTGTTCTAACAAAGGAAAATCTGCCTTGTTGGGAATTGCTCTGAGCTGTGCGAAAGGCTCAGGTACAGATTCCTACATCCCTACTACAAACAGTGCTTCAGATATGTGTGATATGTCTTTTAATGAAGATTTACTTAAAAAGGGGCTGTGGGAGTATTGAGGGTCCCCAAACACTTAAATGTTGATTTATAATTTCTCTGAACATCTGTACAGAAAAATCCTGTTACGTTTGTTGAAAAAGTCAAGTTCTCTTTGAACACCTGTAGCCTACTTCAGGACATGAACTACCCTAGCTTATTCTCCAGTGTTTATTATAGGCTGCCTGTTATGGTGGCAATTTCTGTGTGCTCTGAATTGCAAAAGACAACACCAATTTAAGAAAATACCAAAATAGGACTATTTTCTTCAGCAGATATTGCAAATCATCAGAGAAAGGGAAGCCTATATACAAATCAACATGTAATAGTTACATTAGAGGCACCATCAAAAAATTTGTTTCAATTTGTACAAATCAAGAGATGAGACCAAAAAGTGGAGAGAGGAAGCACAGTGCCAAAACCAAGGTTCTGCAGATGATTCTAAGATATTTGCAGATGGGTTCAGCTGGTGAATCTGATGTTAAAAGTCAGTACATACACAAATAGTGATCTTAAGAAGTGTACTTTAGACTTGTATGCTTTGTTTCTGATTTTAGGCATGATACTCTTTAGATAGAGGTTTGACTGCAAGAGGTGTTCACAGTGATGGGAATAAAATTAAAGGAGTTGTAGCTTTGATCCATGGTGAAAAGAGTTGCAGCCCTTCCACTGCAGTTTGCCTGGGGCAAAGCTTGCAGCACGTGAAGGAAAAGTTCTGCAGCAAATATTTGAGGCAGAGGCAAATACACAGCTAAATTTGGTATCTTCAGAATGTGGCCAAATAGCTACAGTTTGAAATATGTACTTTAAATTTATGTAAACATATTTCATGTTTTATTAAACCATTTCAATACCACATGTACACCTGCAGTTCTGTAGCAGTGTAGCTTTGTTTTGATACATTGGAACTTTGCCTCTGAAAACAGCCATAAAATAAGGCTTTTCTGGACTTGGAAGTAGATAAATGTATGTGATATCTCGGGATACAAACTGACCCACTCAGAACAGATTAGATCAGTAATTGGGTTCTCCACAGATGTGTTTTAACCATTTCCTAGCATTTTCTGATTTTATTTTTGGCATTTCTCATTTTTTAATAAAAGTGTACTCAAAGTGAATTATAAACATGGGCAAGGCTACTGATTTAAATACTCGGCTTAATTCCCCCATCCCCCTTTTGAATATTGAGTTTTATTAAAATCTCTTAAGAGAGCTCCTCATTTCACAGAGTCACAAAATACACTGAGTTGGAAAGGACCCACAGTCTTTGATGACTGTCATGTAATAAAATCAAGGATTTCATAATTGCAAACAAATTTGAGACATACACCATAGATAGGTGAAAGTCATAGATTAAACAGCTGGATGTAGAATTTGTTGGAAGTTTGTCTGGCTTTTGAGAACTGTGCTGGTACAAAGGACCTTCCCTCCCATTGAAATTTGTTCAGCTGCTCAATTCAATTGCTAGTAAGTTCAAAAAGTTGGGAAAGGGATTTTATTTATTTCTTTATTTACTCATTCCCAAAGTTTAAACAGGGTCAGGAGGTAAATGAGGCCATCAGCTAAGGATGTAATAGGTTAAAGATCATGGCAATTACAGTGAATAGAAGGTGTCAGTTCAGTTGTTAAAAATGTGTTCATAGCACTGAGCATCCTTTGCTTCTGTGTGTTTCATTTAAAAACTTCTGGGGCAACTGTTCTCAAACTGAAATGGATTTCTAGTTGGATTTACATTTCTGACTTCAGCTTTTCTTAGTGTACAGTACAAGGAAGTGAAATGTCTTATGACATGATAGATGTGAAAAGAATCGGATCTTGAGAAACACATGAAGATACATAAATTGCGCAAGGGAACATGTTGAGGTCGTGTGTTCTTTGGTTTAGCAAAAATTAGTGAAATAACTGTTTAATGAAAAATTAGTTCTTTAAGGAAAAAAGCAACACAATGAGAATAAAATCAGAGGTTTCATTCTTGCAGATTGGAAAGAATAAAATCAATCTTTTTGTGTTTCATTGATTTTAAAATTAAAAATTGTCATGTAAGTTAGAGGTTTGTTTTGTGTTCAGGAAATCGAATGTCCACTGATAAACTGGAGAAAATTTCTGTTGTTCATTTGTTGTCAATTTGCATTAGAATCAGTGAGCTTCCCAATTTGTTCTTTCTTAAATATTACGTTCCTTCTTTGAAAAGGGATGCCGACTTCATTATTGAGAGTGTTTGTAGACTTTGTCTTTCAAGCTAATAAAAAACTTCATTATTTCTCAGAAAATGTATTATTTGCTTTAGTAAAATACAGAATTTTGAAAATCTTGTGTTTCTTTTTCCCAGGCTGTTCGCTGCTATGAATCGCTAATTTTGAAAGCTGAAGGAAAGGTCGAGTCTGATTTCTTTTGTCAGTTAGGTCACTTCAACCTCTTATTGGAAGATTATCCAAAAGGTAAGAATTTTTAGTTCTTCTGATAATGTCTTTGGGGAATTGTTCTTTGGTGTAGGTGGCAACAGAAAGTAAAACATTGGGCTAAGTCACTGTTTTCTTGGTTTGTACTGTGTTTCCGAGCCCATAAAAGAATTAAGACTGGTGATGTGTTTATAAAACCAACTCTATTCTTACTTCTTGTTCTTTTATTTTTTTAATGAAAAACAAAAACCCAACCAAAACACTGCTGGTTCAGGTATGAGTATGAAGTTTGCTGGCAGGCCCAGTGTGTGATGGCTGCCTGCCTTTCAGTGGTTGTGGGTGAGAGCTGGGTAGAACAGGTCAGAATATTTCATTTTTTTCCCATGGGATGGGATCTTTTTTCATTGTCATTGCTTTTTAATTTTAACATGAATGCAGTTTTGTTTGTGTAGGGAAACAAACAACAACCCCACCCTTAAAATGTGTCCTCCCACCCCAGGCCTTTCTCCAAACACACAAAGATGCTGGTTAAAGTTCCTTTGGGATGCAGGAACAGGGAGATGGTTTATAACTGAGGGTGGTTCAGAAGCACTGCTTGCTGACTCAGCCTGGCTGTGTCTGTGGGTCCACTGGTTCTGTGTCTGACACTGAACAATGTGAGTTTGGCTTCCTGACACCTTCATTTCTAAAGTGGCAAATATGTAGATATGGTGCTGTTCAGGAGGAGTTTGCAGGTATATAAATTCAGTCCATACATTCAGAAGGGTTTGGGTGGTGGAGGCATCTGTCTTGTATCTCATCCCATCCAATGAGTGTGATAGAACCACTGGTGTTTCCAAATCCAGGGGCATGGATGGGAAAACCTGCAGGGAATATGGCAGTGTGCTGTCTCTAAAACTTAGTGAAGAACAGTCTGATCTCATGCTTTCGTTTTAAGAAAATTCTGCCTCCCTCTCTGCAATGAAAATTTTCACCACTCTTTCTCATTAGCTTTATAAAGCTAGATGTGAGTGCAGTGTGACCTTCTGGATATATTTTACTTAGCAAAAACAGCCCAGGATTATGGATTTACCTGTCTTAACTCTGCTTTTGGGATGATAAAAGTTGAGAGTGACAGGACCAGGTGTTGCTGTGGATCAGAGCAGGGTTTACTGATGGGGTATCTGCTTTGTACTCTGTGGATGGTGTTAAAAACAAGCACAAAAAATCCAGTCAGTGGTTGAAAATATCACTTCTCCAAAACTGTAAAAGAGCATTAGCACAACAATGTGAGAAGAGACATTAAACCATTAAAAATCTGAATTAAAGTACTTAATGCTTTCTTCGATGCCTATTTAAAGTCACATCTCAATTGTAAAAAAAAACTCAAGAAGACAAAAAACCTTGTTAGTTACGGAGTATTAAAGAAAAGATGTATCTGTGTTTTCAAAGAAGTATAGTAGCAGTTGAAAATACTGGAGGAATTTTAATTGATGTAAAAAGGCAAGTTTTTTTAATTAAGTGAGGGACATATGTTCACTACATTTTTGAACTCTAGTACCAAAGACTGTAAAACTGTTACCCTCAATGCAGAAAGTCATAGGTGTTCTATAACTAAAATGAAAGAAACAGAGTGCTTGTGTTCCAAATTTTGTTACTTTAATTGTCACACATTCTAATTGCCTTATAGTTAAATTTTGTGATTTAGAACAGAAAAGTAAAGAGAGTTCAGAATATTTTGATGTGACTAATGTATATTTTAAGTTCTAAAGTTCCAGAAGTCTAAAATTCTGAAGGAGCATGGTCTTGAGAACCATAAATCTGCATAGTCTGAATTTAGTCATGGACAAAGTTATGGAGAAGTCAGTGTGTTTAATAAATTGGATGTAATTAATAAAATATCACAAGTTAGCAGCCTGTATAATGCTGCACAATTTCTTTTTCCCTTAAAAGCCTGTTACTTAATTAAATATCTTCAATAAATATGTGCACCTTTGTGTATAATGTATGAAGTGTTTTCTATAAAGGCAGAAGTGATAGTAGTGTTCTTTGTTTAAAAATGCTTGCAGTGACATTTGTGCAGAGCAGAACAAATTGTGAGCTGACTGGAACTGGGATCAGTGGTCAAGATGAGACACTGCTGGGGTGACAGATCTGGGTTTCATGTTGGTAGTTTCTTTTGAGATCTGTCTCTTTTTTTCACAAACACCTTGGCAGTGAAGGATCATGCAGCTTGGGTGCATTTTGTTGCATGTTTTTAGTGTTTTGGTGTAGCTGATACCTTCTTCTGATTGTACTGAGACTGTAGGTCTGAGTACAGACTGTACTGACTGACTGTAGGTCATTTCTTTGTAAGAATTAGGACTTAAACATCGTAAGAGGGATCTTGAGAAAGTCATGGTGGGTTGCATCATTGAAACTCACATTATTGGTGCTAATCCTGCCCTTCATCTCTGTACTCAGAGGGTATCACTGAGAGGCAGGCTGCCTCTCAAAGTGCAGTGAGCTGGTGTCTGATGCTGAGGTCTATTTAACTTTTTTTTTTTTTAATTATGAAACCTGTTAAATATTGTAAGTAGCCTCCAAATGCAATATATTTTCTGTCATCTGTAGCCACTGAATTCCAAAATCAATATTCTTTCTTTTTTCTTCCTTAAAAAGAAATACTTGTCTCCAAGAAAAGTTTTGAATTCACATCAGAAATTACTCAGTGAGGTTCCTTATTCTCTCAGTATTTTACCTGAGCTTAGACTGGAGTATCAGTGCCACTGCTAGCCTTTAAAAGATCTGAAGCTGCTCTGCAGGTTGCAGTTTTCCAAAAATGCACTAAGTCTGAATTGCTGTTGATAGCTGAAGAGTTTTCTCTGCAGCCATGGAATGGAGTTACTGTGTTATCAGCACTCTGCTGCTGTTAGGAGAAGGTCCTGTGCAAGGGATCAGCCTTTTTGCAGTTTCTGAATTCAGTGAGACACTCATCTGTATTAGACACTTATCACCAAGATTTTAGATGGATTGGTTTCAGCTTTCCCTGCGTGTTCAGGGTGGGTTCTGTGCTCAACTTTGATTGTACTGATCGTGACTGATCAGAATTTACTTTGGGATTTCCTAAAATGGGAACGTTGACTCCTCCTGGTGAAACCTATTTCATCAACAGAATTTTCTTAATCCTGATCTGATTCTTCCTCCTTTCTTTTCTGACAAGGCAGCTATTCCCCAGCTGTTGGATTGTTTGGAGGTTCCCAAACCTCTCCTTGCCTGGGCATGCCCTGAGTGGCACCCCCGTGTCTGCCGGTTGCTTTCTTTGTGCTGGCACAGCTGAGCCTGCAGCTGTGTGGGGAACTGATCCAAGTGATAATAATCCTGCACAAAAATGCCCCAGAATGTGAAACCCCAGCCTTGGGGTTCTGCTGGAGGAGGTGGATGGGTTGTCCTGGAGGCCTGTGGATGCTGGAGAATTCTGAATCCAGTTAGGACTCCCAGTGTGAACCTGGGAGCTCTTTGCTGCTGGATTCCTTGGGACAGATGGGTTTTTTACCAAATTATTGTGCTCTGGTCTTGAAAGAAACCTGTTCCAGCGATAGTTGGAGTTCATGTTCTATTTCATGGCTGGTTTCCTTGAGCAGTGAGGAGTGAGGGTAGTGATGTTTTAATGTTTGGGTTCTAGCTGACTGGAGTTCTAATTGACTGCTGTTTAATGAGCTTGTGGATTGACATCATTTATGTTTTCCTTGGGGATCTTCTATTTTGCAGAAGGGTCACATGCACTGGCCGTGTTCAGTCTGTGACTGGAGGACAGCTCACAGTGGCACAAATGGAGATGTGCTTTAATCATTTGACTCCTTGAATTGCTGTTCTCTAAGCAAAATTCCTGGAAGTAGAAAATGCAGTTAATGAATGAATGATTTGAAAAAAAATTATTTGTGCCACAGTTACTAAACCGCAATAAATAATGAACTGAAATATTTTTTATTGTTGTACTTGTAGTCTCATTTTTAAGTGTTCTGTGTCAGAACAGTTTTAACAGTATTTATTTTGATCATAGATGGTGACTACTTTGTCAAAAATACTAATATGAAAATATTTTAAGTCATTTATATGATAGTGTTTGTTAGTTAAAGGACACTGTTTTAGTAATTGGTAATCTAAAATTTAAAACCATACTTAATTTATAATAATTTAATACCAAAGAAAACCCCAGAATGTTAATTGAGGAGCTCTTTTATTACAATGCAACCTAAACTTAAAATATAAACACTTTCTGATTGTTCTTTTGTAAAGTTGTTTGGTTATGAGAAACTCCCAAATTCACCAATATATATGTGTTCCTTAGTCCTTACAATTGCAGCTCTGTAGGGAATTTCTCTGTGGTGCTGAACATCTTTCAGGAATTGGAAAGGAAATATTGTTATTGGGAAGCATTTTCATGTACCATGCTCTGAGCTGCAGGGTTGTAGCAGTAATTTTGTAAAATATAAGGGAGAATTTTACAGCAAGGACAAGATTGTGCTGATTCTTGCTGGGCTGTCATGTCCTATTGATGAGTCCTGAAGAACTGGAATGAATTAAATAGCTTGAATGAGTCAAGGAAGAGATGACTGTTTCAAATAAGTGTGATATTTAGATGTAAGAGGTTTTTTTATTTTGTTGTTTGTAACTGGTACTAACTGGTAGAATTTGAGTTGCTTCTGTTTAGAGCTGTTGAACAGAATCCTGAAGATGAGATAAATTTTCGGTGGTTTAATTTCAGGTGGTTTAAACCATTACATAAAGTTTCTGTAGAAAGAAGGAAGCTTCGAACATTAAAGTGTTCTTTATAAATTGTGTGTATGTGGAGCTGAGGTGGAGTCAACAGCTTTATTATAAAATATACCTGGGCCATGTTTTTGACTGATTGTCTGAAAATTTTTTTTGAAGTGTTCTAAGTAAACACTTAATTGCTAAAAGATCTTTTTGTGTAATACACACTTCGAAGGATTTTTGAGCTTCATGAGACTCCATTTGGTTTCTTCACTGCTGCTCAGTATTTTAAGATTTCCACAGAGTTCAGGATCTAAAGGATTTCTGTACCTGTAAACCTCTTGTAAACTCCTGTATATCTTTCACATTTAATACTGTATGGGACAGTGGGCCTCACACCACTTTGCTGCTGCATAACATTTCCAGATGAGGCTGTGGACTTGTTAATAAAATCTCTTAGAGGACTATTTGATGATTTTTCTGTCTTAAATCTATGCTTGTGTTGCTTTTGTATGTCAGCCTTCATTCTGTGTTAAAAGGAAGACATGCTTCAGGCTTCTTTGATTGTCTCTTTGGTACTTTCAGTACAAATCTCTGGAGGAAACAGAGAGCAGCATCTGCCTGGGGCCTTAAAACAAAAGACCTGAGTGACATTTTGCAGCTCTCACTTCCACTTTTTTTTTTTTTTCTTTTTTTTCCTTTGCNTTTTTTTTGGTTATTACGGAATTGTAGAATCATGGAAGTTGGAAAAGACCTTTAAGATAACCCAGTTCAACCATTAACTCAGCACTGTCAAGGCCACCACTGAACCATGTCCCCCTGCAATACATCTCCATGTCTTTTAAATACCTCCAGGCATCCCTGAGCAGCTTGTGTCAATGTCTGACAGCCCTGTCCTAAAGAAATTTTTAAAAATACCCAATCTATATCTCCCCTAGTGCAACTTGAGGCCATTTTGTTTGTCCTGTCAAGACTTGTTTTTGGAAGCAGAGACCAATCAGTTCCTCACCTTCCTGCAGCTCCAGCTCCTTCCAGGTAGTTTGTAGAAGGCAATGAGCTCCCCCAGCATCTTTTTTCCAGGCTAAACACCTCTGCTCCCTCAGCTGCTCCTCACCAGATTTGTGCTTCAGACCCTTCTCCAGCTCCATTGTCCATCTCTAAATATGCTCCAGCACCTTAAAATGTCCTGCTTGTCCTGAGGAGCCCCAAACTGGATGCAGGATTTGAGGTGTGGCCTCACCAGTGCCAGTTCAGGGGGACAGTCCCTGCCCATGTCCTCTGGCCACGCTGCTGCTGGTACAGGCCAGGTGCCATTGGCCCCCTTGTCCCTCTGGCTCAGTTCATCCAGCTGGTGCCACCACTCCAGGGCTTTTCCCACCAGGCACTTCCCAGCCTGGGGGAGGCTGCTGTGGCCCAAGTGCAGGACCTGGCATTGGCCTTGTTGAACCTCAGCCTTCCATCCCCATGTCCAGGTTGTTACTGAGGATCTCAAGCAGGAGTGACCCCCACACTGAGCCCTGGGGAACGCTCCTGGTGACCACCACCAGTTGGATGTAATTCCATTGCCCACCACTCTCTGATCCTGGTCATCCAGACTGTTCACCCACCAGAGTCAATTCTATTGGGTCATCCTTGGAATTTTATCAACTTCTGATGTCTTTAATTTTATGGCAGAGCAGTTTTCATCTTGCTGGGTTAAAACACCATGGTGGGTAAAACCTGCACTATATATAAGTTGTTTCTGCAACCTACATATATCTCTTAGGTGTTTAATGATGATTTTTTTCCCCTGGAAGCAGTCAGGTTTAAATCAAAAGATGTACTCTTTCCAGGCTTTCCTTGTGCAGTTCTTCAGCTAATATTCTATTTTACCATTAATTTTCATATTAGATAAGCACTATGAAATATTTGTGCTTGTTTAAAAATTACATGAAAAATAATTGTCTTTAAGGAAACACATACTGTTTTACACAGACCAATATGGAACTTTGGTTTGTATTAAAGTTTCTTTTCAGGGTATGTCACCAAATTAAAACTTGCTGTTTCTCAGTTCAGTAAGCCAAAACTTTGTGTTAGTCACATTTAGCCTTGCAAGGTGCCACTAGATGGTGTTAGTATGTAGTTCACTTTCTTCTTACTCAAGCACTAAAATACTCAAACTGCTCCATGTTTGTATCACTTTGAAGGCCTCTGAAGTTTTAAGGTGTCATAAAGTAGGTTTGTTAGAGCAGATCATAAAAGCCATCCTCTGTGACTGTATGATTTGTGATGAAATGTGCTAAAAATGACAGGTGGGTGTTGTCACCGAGTCTAGGCATTTCTCCTCCCCAGTCACCTTCCTGGTTTGTTTAGGTCAAGTATTTAGATTCTGGATACAAAGAGAGATTGTCTTATCTTGCTGCTGAAACTAAGTTTTGCCAACATCCTATGAAATTCAGTAGATTTTTTTAAAAAAACAGATATGTAGTAATTCAGTCAAAATTGATTTTTATTCTCTATATGATATCAAGGAATCCTGAACATGGGGGAGTAAGGAACAAGTGTTACCCATGTGCTGCTTCTCACGTGTCCCTTGGTCCTATCACAGTGGGAGAGGAAGGCAAACTCTTACTCAAATAATAAAGTCTGTCAGGGTGAAGTAACCACACATTAAAACTTGGGTAGTTCTGGGTGACTAAAAACCTGTGAGAGGAAACCAGTGGACTCCCAGTGTGTGAACTCATTGAGGACCAGCTCTGCATGAGGTGCCTGAAGTTTACAGATAAGTGAGCCTGAGCTGAGGAGGATTCTTATTGTTCAGTGTTTGCAGTTCTTTTACAAAGGTGGTGTTTTGCTTTTCAGAGCTATTTCAGGTAACATTTTATTTTCATCAAGCCATACAGCTGATGGAGATTGATTTGAAAAGCTCTGTATAGCTTTGAGGTGTACACATCCCCTCCTCTGGGGAGGATGCTAAATGCTGTGTCTGCCACTCACAGGGTTTTCAAGAATATGATCACAATATGATCACAATTTACCTGCTAGGAAAATAAATATACATGGCCAGGTTTGGAGAGAGGTGCTCACAGCACGAGCATAAACTGATAGAGTAAGAAATGAAATAAAGGGTAGAAGGATGGAAATAGGTAACTGAACACTTCTTTTAGTAATGGTTGAGTATTTGTTTTGGGTGTCTGAATGTGGTCTGTCAGTTTGGTACTTTTAAGAATTTTCTGTGGTTGACTACAAAATGTAGTTGAGAGCGAGGCAAGAGGCACTGTCCTGCTGTTGACATTCAGCCCTGTTCTTTGAGTCCTGACATGCATTTTTTTGGATGTTCATGAGTGTTTCACATGCAGGGAAAAAAGAAGTTTTTATGTCCTTTATTGTCTTTATACAATTCCATATATGTAAGAATTCCAGTGGCAAACTTTTAAATTGAAAAAGCTCAATAATAAGCTCCTAATCAAAAGATTGTCTGCAGAATCCTGCTGTGCCTAAGAGTGATTTCAAAGCACTCATTTAATAATGTTTAAAAAAGACATCATAACTGAATTGGGGTAATTCACTTATATCTGTAAAAATGAGAGTTGACCCTGTGTTGGAAGAGGGGCAGTAATTGATAGAATATTTCTGTGGCAAAAATTGTCTCACTTCAGAATGACCAGTCTTGGATGAAAAGTAAAGGTGCAAAATGATATTTCAGCCTTCAGTGTTTGGATTTTTTTGTTGTTGTTGATTTTTGTTTGTTCTTGGTTTGGTTTTTTTAATACTAATGTGCTGCATGACCCAAGTAACTAGGAATTTTGGCTTTTTAATAAACCAGGGAATACTATCCTACAGTCAGAATCATAACACTGATAAAGCACACCCTGTATTACAGATAGGGACTTGTATAAAATTCTTGTGGCTTTGCAGATTCAGTTGCTCTTTTTTCTTATTTTAGAATGAAGTTTGTATTTTGAGGAATTCGCACTTATTTCCTCTAGATACAAAGTTCCACAGTGTAGATTTTAGATAAGATACTAATTTCTGCACCATAAAATTTAGGACAAATATCTGCTTACTGATGACCCACTCAGGGGCTAGGAAATGTGATAGGGTTCAAAATTTGTGGTTCATGTTTTCATTTATATTTAGGTTGGTTCCATTTTTCAAAAATGTTGCTTTCATAATTTGATTTCTGGCATCTTATATGCAAGACTCTTCTTCGGAATATGTTTGATTAAGAATATTTCATGTGGGCTCTGGCAAAAAGAACATTTTCTTTAATTTTTTTTTTTTTGTTTTTCTGTTCTTTGAATTCTTTTCAGCAAAGCTTGAGTGCTCATGGAGCAGGTGTTTAATGTAGGTGTGCAGTGTAGTTGTAAAAGGGGCTGAAACCAGATTTCACAAATAACTTACTGTCAGTAAGTTGAGCACTCCATAATATTGAAATTGTGCATAGTAACACTTTTTAATTGCCTGACTCTCCTGAGGAGGAGATGGACATTTAGCTCTGGTTTAAGGGAACCCTCCATGATTCATCCTTGCTCATTTTTGGCAGAACTCTGAGCAGTTCAGCATTTCATCTGCAAGAAGTTAAATAAAAAATTAATACTGTTAGCCTAGAACAGGGGGGATCCCTGAGGGTTTCTGAACCCACCAGGGGGATTGGGCTCTGCAGACACTGAGGAGGACTGAAGTGTCCTCTTTGTTCCTCTGGAAGAGAACTGTGGCTCCTGAGGATGGAGGCCTTATCTTCCACTAAGCATAAATAGATTTCTGCAGTTCCCACGTGCTTGTTTTCAATTGTAACTGAGCTTGGCACATTCAATGATCATTTCAGCTGTTCCTGTGGGAAGTTGCTGAACTTTATTAAAGAATGGAAGAGTTAGAAAAGAAAATCACAGCCAAACATCCTTTTTCTTAAAGAAAGCTGGTGGAATGTCATGGAGCAAAAGACTCCTTTCTGTAAAAAATTCCTTATGTGAAATGGAGGTGTTAGGATTTTTCAGGGCAAATTTATTCCTGCTTTCTTTTTTCCTATTCTTTCTCTTTAAGGTCTTCTGTTTATTTATGTATTTTTTTAATACTGCTGACATTTTATTAACTTACTAAAAGTGTCTTAACTGCTATAGGTAAGCATGTTCAACCTCTCCCTTTTAATGGATCATGTGCGTGCTTCCTATATTTTTAACAGCTGCATTGAAAATGTTCTCCCTTCTATTTTCCCAGTATAAATCCTTAGCATTGTATTTAATGTTCTTTTCATCTTTTTATCCATATCTCCTGTACAGTTGACTGCAATAGTTAACTTTAAAAAAAAGCTACAAGAAGTTCTGAGTTTCTTGAATCTTGCATAATATGGTACTGTTAACCTGGATATTTAAAATATACTTTAATCCTTAAAATTAGGATAATAATGCTTGAGAAAAAAAAAAAACACCTCCTTTTATTTGTGATGTGATACAGTATAAAACTGTTTCATTGTGCATGTTCCTGTTGGGGAAAGCAAAGTCATTACTGTGTTCAGAAGTTAATTATTCCTTGTTGTTGGAAACTTATTAATGATACCTTGGAGAAGTTGAATCTAGAAGGACTTTTGGGGGGAGTAGGATGTTAATTCGTCTTACTGTGAAAATCCTTTAAAGCATAATTACTGAATGTGACTAAAATATGCTTATTTTTAACATTCTTCAGCTTATATTGTTAGACTGAAGACATATCCTTGAGTTTGTACCAGGTTTTTTGGGTGGTGTTGGAGGAGGAATTGTATTCTTAAATTGTGAAAGACTTAGATTAGATTTTTAAGTGACTTTGTTTGTCTGAGTTGCATATAAGCATTTTAAATATATTGCATGTTAATAATGTATGGTCAATGAGTATTCTTCTAAGTTAATTTTTCTGATTTGTATATCTAAATAAACCATAATTTATAATATCAGAATTAGAAATTGACCTCACAAGCATTTTGGCTGGGAGGGGCACCTCATGGGTGTGCATCAGCATGTGGCTTTTTACAGATACAGATTTTGAGTCTCCATAGACAGATGAGTGCAGAGGTTCTGTGTTTTTATCACTATATGTATGTTCTTACTTCACTTAAACACGAGAACTTTTGTCAAGTTACGAAAATGAGTATTCAGAACAGGCATTGAAGGGTGATAACTTTATGGACATGATTTATCCGTGGTGCTTGCAGGAAATGTACCTGCACCTAAAGGACATGTTGTTCTTTAATCTGTTTAGTGCTTGTGGTATTAAAGCTGGAGTTTCCTCCTTCTGTTGTTTGGTTTCTACACATTGTGTATGTTCCATTCTTAAATTCTGGGGAGCAAGCAGTTGAAAAATCAGGGTCTTGGTGTTACTGCAGTGAATCTTTACTTAAAATGCTTAATTTTTTATGGTTTCTAGTGCTGTGTTCCTAGAAAAAAGCAAAGCCTGTTTGTGTTCTAGTTTGAAGTGGCCTCTTAGCCCAAGGGCAAGGTGAATCAACCAGAACTTTTAGTGAGAAGGAGGGATGCAGGAATAGTGATTGCAGAAATTGGTTGCTGAGTAGAGCTGATATTCTGTTGAACAGAGCTGTTTTTAGTGCTGATTTCCAGGTTAGTTGTGGCCGTGGCTGGTGAATAAAGCGTAAGCTTTCATTTTTTTTCTGCTCGCTTTTGTTTCTCAGAATGAAAGGCCATGTGAAATTGATTTCTCTTTGTATGTCCCTCCTCACCAGTTCTTCAGAAATTACAGGGCATCAGGGAGCGTGGTAAATGAGCTACATGATTAAATTTTTAAATCTTATAACAGCTTTGTCCGGAATAAAAATCCCAAAATTTCAAATTATTTCTTCGTTATAGGTTTTCTTTAAAATATTGCTTGATTTACATTTGTAAGATTAATAATAAATATACTTTTGGGTTGACATTTCATAAAACAAAATTATAATCTTAAGGAATGCATTGCCCACAACAGTGTACTTATCATGGCAGTGTTACTTTTATTAAACCATTTATCATCTTAATGTTGTGTATTCTGACTCTTAAGGATTTCTATCTTTTTCTTCAAAGCAAATGAAACAAAACAAATTGAACATTCATTTTTCTTTCCTACAGCATTATCTGCATACCAGAGGTACTACAGTTTACAATCTGACTACTGGAAGGTCTGTATCTGCTTTTCTCTTTTTTTTTTTTTTAATGTGTTGCTGTAAATGTTCAAATTTTTAAAGTAGATTCTGTTCAATATAAGTTTGGAGTATTTACCTTCAGTTACTTTTTGGCATATTATCTCTTAATGTAAATGTTCACCTATATGTGCAATTCATTATAAATTGCAGTGAAAGTTAAGCCTTCACATCATGTATTGAAAAGGCAGCTCAATTAAGCCAAGCTTTAAATATATTTTTTTTTACCATTATTATCCATTACTTCAGGGGTGTTTTATGCAGCACAGATATTTGGATGTGTGTATGGAGAGAACCACTTGAAAGCTGCTGCGCAGGCGTTGGACTGGGAATAGGAAAAATGTTCTCAGGTTGCTTTTTGTTTCCACAGACACCAAATTGTTGAAAGTCCTTTTCAGTGTTTTAAATAACATTCTTACGTCAAATAGGAGCAGATCCTGTTAGTGTAGCTGGCTTGTCTGTAAGTAGAGCTATTGTGTCTGTAAGCAGAGGTATCATGACTTCAGATGAATAAAATTGAAAACATTCTTACAGTGGCATTGTCAGAAATAGTCAGCATTGGTTTATTGTCACATGAAATAATTTGAAGCTCCTGATTGATGGAGAGGTGCAGGAAAGCTTGTAACACATCAGATACTTGTGTGGTCTTAAGCAGCTTTTTCCTTAAAGTGGGGATAAATGCATCTTTCGTGTAGGGAGGGCTCTTGAAGAGAGCTCTTGGTACCACATAGAGATGGCATTAGAGAAACAACATTTTGTGTGTTCTTGGCATTTATAGGGACTGTATCTACTCTGAACAACGCTGTGGCAGCTTCTCCCATTTGGGCACAGGATATGGAGAGAGGCAGGGTGAATTAGGGTGGAAGAGTGAATTGGAATAAATGTTTTATAGCAGATAAAGGAGAGCTCCATTTGGAGGATTCTAGGGAAATTTTTGGTATTGTCTTCCAAAGTGCCTGCTCCAGCAGGAGTTGTGCAAGTGCCATATTTCACTGAACCATTTTGGAATTGAAGGAGTTTTTCCAGAAGTAACCCCTGCAGTTACAATAATTACAATAAAAACATATATCTGTTCTTCTTATGTGCTCTTGAAGAGCTGCTTTAAAAAGTGCTGTAAATAAGTGTTGATATCGATCAATTAATTAACAATCAATTGTAATAGTTTCTGTTGTTTGTACTCTTTCATGTTAAGCATGTCAAAGTAGCTTATGACTGGAATTTTTTCTGGGTTTTATTCCAATGGCTCATTATTAAAATAAGTGGTAGATGATTACTAAGTTATTTCCCTTGCATTTTCAGAGTTCAGAATGGAATGTAAATGTTCATATATATATATATATATAGGTGAAGGTAGTTTTCAGTGTGGCTCAGAATATTATCTACAGTTAAAATAAATGTAAACTCTGACTGTTTTGCAGTTTCATCTCAAGAGCACTGATGGCAATAAAATTTCTGTTTGTATACAATGTATGGTATTTTAACACACCTGTTTCTTGTATATATCTTGTATACATATATATGTATATAAAATTCTCATAGAATTTTACTATGCAGAGATTATTTTGAACAGTTTCAGTTGCAAACACGAGAGCATTGTTTGCAGCTGACGAAAGAGCATTTTGAGTTGTACAAATTAAAAATGCAACCCAACACCAAGAAGAAGAAAACCAAAAAAAACCAGTAATTTTTCTCCAGGTTGGCATCCCCTGGGAAGGATCTCATTGTGAGCTTCCTTAAAAAAGTGTAGCCTAAAGTGATTCTTTTCCTATAATCTTAGGAGGTTTTATTAATTTTGATATTCATGTAAAGGAGCCTGAAAAAGTCCAAAACCATTTTTCAGCTTAAAACTTTTTTACTGAAAGTGGTAAAAACCACAGATGGATCATATTTCATCTCATTAATGGATGACGAAGCTGTTCTGGAGTTGGCAGTGGGAAGGTGCCTGGATTGGGTCTAGAGGAAAACCTTCCCCTCCTCCCTCCGACTGAGAGGATTTATTGTTTCTTGTCATCCTCAATGCCTTGTATCTGTAAAAAAAAAATTTAGTCAGGAATAGTAGGTTTATAGTGTATTTTTGGTCACACTTTTATGCTGTTTTGTTCTATTTTGTGATTTTTTTCCCCAAAGAGCTACAGATGGCAAAGAACCCAGTCATATTTCCTTATTTTACTGTTGTGGAATTCTTCATGAGTTTATTACTTTTTTTTTTTTTTTTTTTTTTTTTTTTTTTTTTTTTTTTTTCTTTTTTTTTTTTTAGTCTTGACAGGGCTGGATGACATCAGTTAAGTTACTGGAATTTGTATTGGTAAAGGAAGGAAGAGAGGGAAGAGTGTGAAGGAAGGGTGATATTTGGGAGCTGTGTGAGAGATCTGGGAAGCTGGAGAGTGCTGAATCACATCAAGGTTGTTATATAAGGCAGGTCTGAAGTCAGACAGGAACAGCCTTGTAAACTTGGGACATTTATCTGAAATTACAAACTGTCGTGCAGTGCAAACTTCCATGGATGAAACAACTGTCCTCTGTGCTTTGTTTGTTAAAGAAAGAACTTACAAAAGAACTGTGAGAGTTTTTAGATTGCCTTGGGTGTAGTTTGGCCTCCTTTTATAAAGTACTTTTGCTCTCTGCTACTTCGTATTTTTACAGTTGCATGGGGTTGGTAATTGAGCATTATTTTCATGCATTGTTCATTTCATGTTATACAGTCTATATTTCCTTTCATGAAAAAAGCATTTTACTTTTTTTTTTTCTTCCCCATAGATTTTTTGATGGTCTGAATTTTCATAGATTTTTCTGATGGTCTGGTCTGTAACAACCAGGTTGTTTTCTGTCAGAATTTGATGCATGGGTTGTTTTGTTGCTATTACAGTAAGCATTGTGTTGATCGTGTGGAACAAAAAGAGAAGGAAAAAACACTTTAGAAAATATATTCTGGATATATACTCTAGTGACAGGAGTGGAGGTGAAAGGTTAGGAAGATGCTGTATTTTGCCATTTACCAGATCAATACTCCCTCTGTGCTGATGAGATGTTATTTCCTTTGAAAGAACTACCTGTGTGGATAGTTTTGAAGGTGTTGGGTTGCATTATGCTGCATATTCCTAAATAGACCATTTTTGCTGTAATCTTTGGTACTCACATATCAGTGTAATATGTCCTGCAAAATAATTGAGTTTCTGCAATTTTTGACTACAAAGGCACTGTGGCACCTTAACTCTGCATTTTAAAAAAATTATTTGACTTGAAATATTGTGAAGTAAATATCTCAGCTTGGATAAAAGCCAATCTGACTTTCATTCTTGCATTCAAGTAGTTCTCTCAATGTTTCTTCTTATGTGCCTATGCTAAAATAAATCTCCCTTCTGTGCAATGTACTTTCATTCTGATTTCTTTTTAAAACTCCCCTGTGTCAACATGTTGGGGGAGGTGAGGAGGACTGTGGGGGATGAAGGATGCAAAGGGCAGTTCAGGAGAGGGAGACAACAGCAAGAACTGCAGTTCGTAGATGTTGATGCTCCTGGGAAAATAAAGATATCAAGTGTAAATGTCTGCCATGATTATCAGTTTTGACATATTCTGAGGAGGCAGGATTAGAAGCTGAGCAAGGAGTAAGATATTCCTGATTTTAGCCAAACATGATGGCAGATATCTGGCACCTGCAGGAAGTTATTTTAGTTGTCTCATGGTTGTGTTATAATGGACTTGATCATTCTGAACTCCTTTATATAATACCTGAGTTTGGGCAGCTCTGTCCTGCAGAAGCTCCATTGCATGAGTGAATTAAGTGTAAGTGTATAAAACATCTGGATCTGTTGCACTGACACAGTTCTCCAGGGCAGGGGCCACCCAGAAAAACCCTATTGCAGATTTGGGGCTGCAGGAGATATCAATGCTTGCTAGAGTGATCCTTGGAGAGTTCCTGAGAGGAGAGCCTGGTTTTATCCAATATTCAGATCAGATCTCTGCTTAGGCATGGCACTGCTGCTGCAGCCTTGTCTGGTTTGATAATCTTGATTAAAGAGTGTTTGTGGCCTTTGCAGGTAGGTGAATGTGCACATATTGTCAGTTAGGAATTGTGTGCCTGCAGCTGTAGCAACACAGGGTTGGAATAAATCAAACCTTTTGGTACAGCTATCTAAGAGAGCAGCAAATTCCTTAATGCTGATTCTCTGAAGTGTTTGAGCTGTTAGGGACATCTCTGTGCTTGGGGAATGAATATGAAGATTTCTAGAAACTGTTAAATCAAGGGGATTGTGGACAAATTATGAGGAACAAGACAACAACACTGCTGAAGTCCATTATTCTGTGTTAATTCATCAGAGTAGCATCCTGCTGGCTTAAGTTTTTTTATAAATACTGTGTTTTGTCAGGGTAACAGAGGGTAATGCAGGTACTTGAACATTTCTATTCATATGTGAATAAACTGAAGGATTGACAAGGCACAGCATTTAGAAATGCATCTTAAAATGTTGGAAGTTGCTGGGAAAATGACTTATTTCTTTTTGAAGGAAGACACTGCTGTGGAATAGGGTGCTAGAACTTAGATTGGGGATGCCTGAGAAAGAAGAGACCTCAATTTATTCAGCTACACTCAACTGTAGTATCTCTTTATCAAGCAGTGCTTGGAGTGTCAGTGTCAGTCAGAAAGTCTGAATGTTCCTTGAAATGTTTAAGGAACACTTAATTAGTGAGTTCCATCCTCCAACATGAATTCAGATATAGAATTCTTGTTAGCTGTTGACTTTTGCTGGAAAGTTGCCTAGAAGGAAAGTAAATCTGTCAGGAACTCGTTATCATTTTATGAAAATGGCCTTAATCACCCTTCTTTTTAATAAAAATTTCATTTATGTGGACAAAGTAAAAACATCAAAGAGGTTTTGTAAACCCCAGGAAGGCTTTTTAAAGACCTAATTCAGCAGTACAGTAGATTTTAAGAACATCTGAGTGCAAATGTGGTACAAACTGAGTTTACAGTTGCAAGGCTATACTGGTCTAGTTAAGAAAAAAATAGAGAAACTGAACAGGGGGAAGTAAATCCCATAATTTTGCAGCAAGGTGTGAGGTGTTAGTTAAGTTCTGGAAAGCACCTGTTTGGTATTCCCCTGCCTGTGTTTACTGGACAGTAGAATGAATTACTGTCACAATTTTCACCTTTTTTCATATTTATTTCTTAAATTATTCTTGAAAATAAAATTCTGTATGGATACAAATAGGAGAATTTCCCCTCACTTTTCTCAGGTAATCTTTATAAAACAGAGAAGAACCCAAAACCGTACAGAGAAAAAAACATCCAAAATTCAAACCAGAAAAACAAACAAACAAAAAACCAAACCAAAATCCTCTAAGCTGAAATTCTCTTCAGAAAGCCAAATGCCAAAGGAAAATTCAGTTGTGTTATGTGGGTGCTGATCATGGAAGAGGGATGGGATCTCAGTCAGTGCTGTTGCTGGTTTGTTGCAGTAAGCAATTTTATAACACTCCTTATTATGTTGATCTAAAGTGTATTTGAGTGCCAGGTAATATTTTAAAATGCTGTTCTATAATTAGAGCTGTGTAGAAATTTCTCAAGCTTATGGCTAAAACCCTTGTAATTAGTAGAAAGGCTTTTTTGTTCCAAAGAGCTAAAGTAACTAAAGATCACAGATACTAGTTTTTAAGTGTGACCTGTTGCTTGTTTTAAATGTTTTATGCTTCTTTTTTTATCCATCTTTTTATCCGTTTTTTTGCTGTTTTGTTCAGTGAAAGAGCTTTTTTTCTATGTTTCCTTAATATGATAAAATAGGAAAATAATAATAAAAAATACTCTTTGTCTGTTTTACTGTCTCTTTCTCCAGACTGTGAGTCTGTTTCTCCCTTTATAAACAGTTGGACAAAAAGCAATTACTCGACATACTGATAACAGCAAATAAGAGAACATTTTGCACCTTGGAGATCCTTTATAAGACAGCAATTTTCCACTTCATTGACTCACAACTGTTTTATTTTCTGCAATAAACTCAACAAATCAAGTAGTTTTTTAAACAGAATTCATCAAAAAATTCATTATTTTTTGATTTGCTGTAAATGCTTGGATTAATTGAAACAGTGCAGTTGTATAGGATCAGTAGAAATCGCTGGAAGAGACACCCTCCTGGAACAAAAGTTAGAGAAGTAGGGTGATTTGCTTTTTAGTCAAGCCCATAGGGTTTTGAAAGTTGTTTTTTTTTAAGAGAATGGTTATTCTATGTAAAGAGATAAATTTCCTCTTAAGGATCCTCAGAGAACATTTTAAAATTACACAAAAAGGCTTTAATATAAATTACTACCCCATAGCAACACAGGGTTACCTACAGAAAAAGCAAAAAGAAACCATCTGCTTGATCAGAGAAATGTTGAGAAAAACTGGTCAGGAGAGCAAGTTTCAAAAATTCTCACTGAAGGTGGAGTTTGCTGAGATGAAGACTTTGCAAAAGGAACTGGGAGATACAGCAGTGACCCACAGATGGGTACATGAAAAACCTGCAATTCAGGGTGTATTTGCAAATCAAAATGATAAGGGTAGGAATAGAGTAAATAGAGGAAATGGAGAATCAGAAAGTGAAAAATAAAATCAGGAATTAAATAAATATTCAGTGTCCCTGTGAAGCATGGAGATACTAATAATAATACCTTCTCTATGCTCTTTAATTCTGCCTGACAATGGAATGGTTGTCAGTGAAGCACATGGGATTCTGTACCACCCCTCACTTTTGACTAAAACAAGTTTTTGGATTTCAGCCCTTTAACTTCGAAGGATTTTGATGAAGACCTTCTGCTTATGTTTTGAGAGGGTATAAAATACAACTGAAAAATAATACTTTCAAGACTTCTGTAGACTGAGAGGGGGAGACAAGCATGATGATATTATGTGTTGTGGAACAGCAAATGACAAACAGAGATAATTTTGTCCTAATTTTTAGATACTGATGAGAGTGGGTCATCATAATGGAGATAAAAAGCATTTTTATGGGATTTAATGGGGATAAGCATTTTCCAAGGAGACTGTTATGGAAAGCAGTCTGGAAATAGTCTAAGTCTGATGGTGGATGATAAAACAGGATGGGGGTAGTGATCATGTCCATGAAAAAGAAAAGCAGAAAAGGGGAGGGGGAAGGTTGAGGAGAGAAAAATCTGTAAGGCCAAGTGAGATGGAACACATAATATAAGGAAGAGGAAAATGTGTCTGGAAGGAAGAATGGCAGGATGTGGGGGAAGGAAAATTCTGGTCTTGCTGATAATTAGAATGAAAAGAAGATGAGAAAAGAAAGCTCAAACTTTAGGGCTAAGAACATATGGGGAGAAGGGAGGAAGGTATATATAGAATAATACCAGAGTGGATTGTGAGAGATCCAATCTGAAACTTTTACCAGCTTTCTCCCTAACAGCAATCTCTGTGTCATAAATTCACTGAGTGAGATTACAAATAAAATAATAATGACAAAAGCCTTCCTTGGATTTTTCTTGTTGTTGTTGGGTTTTTTTTGTTGTGTTTTTTTGTTTTTTGTGTGGTTTTTTGTGTGGGTTTTTTTATTTGTTTTTGTTTTTTGTTGTTTGTTGTTTGTTTGTTTGTTGGGGGTTTTTTTGGTGGTTTTTTTTGTTTGTTTGGGTTTTTTTGTTTGGGTTTTTTTTTTGTTGTTTTTTTTTTTCTTTACTGGACTCCTCACCTGAACAGTTAAATGTCTGCCTTGGATTTTTCTTTTTTCAACTGTTCAGATGAGGAGTCCAGTATCATCCTCCATCAAAGGGCCTGGATGGCCTCTGTTTTGAGGAAGGAATAGGAAAGTAGAGTGAAACACTGAGGATCAAGGAACCAGATAAACAAATAATAAAAATCAGAGATGTTTAGAGTGGAGCAAAGGACAGTAGCAGGGCTCCAACTGGTAAAACTGAGCTTTGTGCCCTGAAAAACTGAGCTTTGTGCCCTGACCTTGCTGGAGAGCCCCTGGCAAGGGGAGGGGTGAGTTAAGATGACTGAGTCTCCACTCTCAGTAATTAAACAACAAAGATTTTTTTAATGTATGTAGCTGCTACTGCAGATGGTGATAGCTTAACAATTTACTGTCACTAAATAAAGTGGTTTACAGTAATAAAGGATCTAGCAAGTGCACCAAGTCTTTTACTGAAATGCTGATAAAAAAATAGAAGAGAGCGTATTTTCCATAATAATTAGGTGTTGGGGGGGCAGTGGATGAGAGCAGTTGTGGTGAAAACTGCACTTTGATCCTGAGATATACTGGCAAAACAAAAAGAGTGGGAAAAATTAAATGCAGCAGATACAGCTTCATCATAATAACAGATTTTGAAAGATTACCAATAAGTTTATATCATGAGCTTGTCCCTTTAGTATGTCATGGTGGATGGAAACTGCATTTAAGAAGAGACAGGAAAAAACAGAAAAGTTGTTAGAAGAACCAGACCCAGGAGAAATTTGGAGTATGAAGACTGCTAAATGAAGGACTAAATTTATGAATTGTGCACCTTATGTTTTCTCTATTGAAATGCTTCGTAGCTTTGGTAACGCTGTAAATGGGGTTATGTCAGCAATCCCATAGCTGTGATCAATTAGTGTGATTAATCTGTGACATAAAAAAATTGGGATTTTTAAATGCAAACTTTTGTGTTTATCAAGGCTGGGATTCTGTCTCTTAATGAATTAAGCTTATCCTTTCAAAATACTTAAAAAAAAAATTAATAAATAAAGGGAAATGCTGGAAAGGTAATGAGATTGTGTTGCCAGTAACACTTGGTTATTTACAAAATGTACAAAAAATAGAGCAAATTAATAACTGTATTTGGGTTTAAGAAAAAGATGTTTTAGTATTGCATGCTAAAAATAAACATAAGTTTTTTAAAGTAAAACAGACAAGTTGAAAGAAGTATCTTTTTTTTTTTTGTAATGAAATATTGGTAAATTAATGCCAGCAAGAAAGATTGAGAAGGAAATGTGTTCATGCTGTTTAATTAGAGGAAGCACAACTTATTTCTAGTTTAGAGAAGAGCATATATTTATCCAGGTATTTTTTAAGGAGTAATAAATCTTAAGAGTTACAGGTTGGGGTTTTGTGTACTGTGGGGGAGGTGTGGGTAGGGGTGTGTCTGAAATTCAGTCCCTCTGTCAGCTAAAACACAGAGGATTCTTAGGTGGTCCCATCAAACCATGATAACTGATAATATAAACAAATAGTGCAGCATGTCCAATTTTGTGTACAGGAAAACTATACAAGGATCTAGTAATTAACTCATACTAGATTAATTATGTAATGAAATTATGACAGGAGGGTGTCTTCCCTCTCCTTGAAAGGTATCAAGACAAGGTGTAAAATCTTAAAAAGACTATGACTGGCAAATTTAATTAATAAATTTTGACACGTTGTCTTTGACCTCATGATAAATTTGATAAATTAGCTTTTTAAAATGTCTTTTTCTATTAACTGTCATCACACAAAACAGAGGAATTCCCTTCCACATGTAAACCTCATGCATCTGTTTGCATCCCAACAAGCTGTAGATGCTTTTAGGGAGCACTCTTGTTGCTCTCTGATAAAAAATATTTTGCATTTGTCCTAAATTAGAAAAAAACACATTATTTCAATGTCTGCAGTTCTGATATTTTTTTAATGTCTATTCATTCATTAAGCTACTCCTCCCTTTTAATCAATGGATTAATGATTCAGAAGTTTGAAAAATCTAGTATGCTGAAAATGTTAAGGAGGA
The DNA here is from genome assembly GCA_013400215.1 of Cisticola juncidis. Taxonomy (NCBI): domain Eukaryota; kingdom Metazoa; phylum Chordata; class Aves; order Passeriformes; family Cisticolidae; genus Cisticola; species Cisticola juncidis. The sequence continues at coordinate 414,229 of VXBR01003144.1, read as the reverse complement.
AATAATATGCTTTGTGGAGAAAATTTTGGGGGGCTGGGAGGAGGAGGAGGCAAGACAGAATCTCAGAGAGAACACTCTCCCCTCACCCTGGAAGTGCCAGTTGTTCCCAGACAATGTTCATTACATTTTCTTATGGGGACTTCACCCTGGAAATTCAGCAGGAATGCTGCTCTTGCACCTCTGTATGTGTGATCTCTGTCTAGAAGCCCAAACAAAAGTATCATGAGGATTGATGGAAAAGTCTCTTCAGAAAAGCTTTTTATTCACATTGAATTCTCCTGCTGCAGAAGTTTCCTTTGTGCAGAATAAAAACTGTCATCATTCATGTGCTAGTATTTAGATGAATAGCATGCTTCCCTTGTTCAGTCCCTGGGATGAGGATTCAGGATGCTGAAATATTGGATGTGCTGGAGTGTGGCAGTGGAGTTCCATCAATCCCAAGTGCTCAGAGAGAGGCGTTTTTAGTTGAGTGGAACATTCTGACTCGAACGGGGGATGCATCTCCAGCAGGCAGGAATAATACTTGAATGTTGGTAACACTGAATGACCAAATGTCTCTTTCTAAATATAAGCAATTAGTTTGGAAATGCTTGTGATGCTTTTTCAAAAGCCTGTTGTTTGCAGAAGCCACAGCAGTGACTTGGTGCTCTGTGTGATTGCTCATTCCTTGCATGGAAAAAGTTAAACCCCATCGCCCTGGTTTTCATATTTCTAGTTTGTAGATTCCTGTTTGATCTGTAACTTGATACAGTGTCTCATTAATGAATGGCTCTTCTTCAGAAATGGTTCTTTCACATTTTCAGAGCCATTCTTTAAAAAGAGGAAATGTTTGCTGAGTTTTAGAAACAAAGAATTGCTTCACTTTGCAAGTTCTGTGTTTTTGAATTTGCTCTCTCCGGAACTGTCATCTCAATTCTGTTTTTTTTAAAGTACTCTTTCATGCATATACCTAATTAAAGCATTGAGCTTGCATCCTTTCCTCCTTTTCTGAAGGATGCAGATTCAGCCTCTTCCATGTGGTGGGTGGGAGTGGTGGAAGTGTGAGTGGATTTAGTGCAAAGCAATGGAGAAGGCAGCAGGTGGGAAGGTTGGGACACAAAGAGCTTGGGTCTCCTTAAAGAGTCCCTGAGTACCCTGTGTGAGGCAAATAAGTTCATGCTTTGAAGCAAAGACAGATAATTCAAAATGGTTTTAGATTAGTGTTAAAGCATGACTGTGCTCTGAAATAAACATAGCTGTTTTCCCTTTTTTCCTCATTCAGTTTTTCTTTTTGGATTAAGTTAACTTAGTATTTTTCTTATTGAAGCATTGATTTAGACTCTTCAGAATTTGTCAGAAAAACAGCAATAAAGCTGTATTAGCAGACATAACAGCTAATGCTGATTAACATATTTTCTAATGATACTTCAGGTCTTGTTTTTCTTTCCTCCCAAGGAATATTGGGTTCCATTTAATTTATTTACATATTGGACTCTTGATTATTTGGATCAGGCACAGATCTGTTTCCAGGTATCTTAATGATGTAATCAGAACTTCATGAACTTTTGCTGAAAACAAGCTGGAAAATCTGATTCCAACCCTAGTAAATGCTGTGGAAAGGGAAATGGGTTTCAGTCACACCTGCAGTTTAGAAAGGAAAGAAGATGATGAGCTGATAATAATTCTGAATTATTTTTGTTAAAGCTAAGGGCTGGAAACCCATTGGGGTGACAGAGGAGGGGGGATGTCTTTACCCAAGTCCTGCTGGTGTTTTCAGTTCTGTTGTCATCTGCTGCAGGAAATTCATGCCTACTGCATCTTCCAGAAGGTTTTGTATCACTGCTTGTATGGAAAGTTGTGTTAGTTTTGCAGAAGGCTGCAGACTCACAGTTTTAATTGTTTCAAAAAGCAGCTGAACAAATTCAGGAAAGAAAAATCCATTTAAAGCAATTAGATACAAAGACATTTTGTTTGGCTTTAGAAACCTTTGAACCACAACTCACTCTTAAGTTGGGATGGTATTCTTGCCAGGGGAAGGCTTAAACTAATGGTGGAAAAGGGAATGAAGTTACATTTACATGTGAGTTCAACACCAACATTTTAAAAGTTCAGTGTTACTTCTGAATTGTATGATAGCCTGTCCCTTCCCTCCAGGATCACCTACCCATAGTTGTGTTTCCATTTACTCACATAGTCTTTACCTTTGGCACAGGAAGGATGATTGATTTAAATGCAGTCATTGGATGTTTTCTGGAGCAGAATTACTCTGTGAAGCTATACAAGAATCAAGAATTTCAGTACATGATCTCTTCTCTCCCTGAAATCCATAGAAACGCAGTAAAATAAATGAAATCATCTGTCTGGTTCATAATGGAGCATTATAATCCTGTCTCAATTCTTATTTTGATCTCAAAATCTGGGCAAACAGAGCCCTCTGTCTGTCTGAATTACATAAGAAAAGCTTGTCTTGAAGGCACTTCATTTCACTCAGGGTGAGATTCAGAGGGATGTAAACCTTTTTCTCTCCTCAGCTTTCTTCCCTGTGCATTGTTGTCAGACACATTCCTTGAGAGTCTCTCCTGGATCACCATGGCTGTAATGCTGTGTTTTATAGAGAACCTGTAGGTTCTGCTTGCTGGAGATTTTTCCTGACCTGTGCTTTCATTAAAGAGCAAACTGAAGCAAACAGATGATGAATGTCACTTGAGAGGTCAAGACAAACCCAGATGGGTGCTGTCACAGGAAGGCAACTTGTCTTAAACTGAGAATAAATATTAAGTGCTGACTGGAAAAACAGTACAAAATGAAAATGGCTTGAAAGGACCACAACTGATATTTTTGGAATTTTTTAATATACTTTTGCTCAGCGATTTTCCTAATTCTAGTGTTTTGCTAGACATGGAGCTCCTAATTCCTGTGGCATCTTTCTGTGTTTCCTATTAACTAACCTCCTGAACCTTGATTTTTTATCTTCCCTTGGAATTCTAGTTGTGTATTCTTAGTCTTACAGCCTGCACATACAAACTGGGGGATGTGTGTGTTTTGAGATGTTTTGGTGATTGAGGCTCAGGAGCCAGTGCCAGGGCTAGGAGTTTATAGGTGTCTGGAACCCAGGGAATCACTGAGGTGTTGGAGCAGTGTCTTGAAGCACTGATTTATTCCCTGGTGACTCATTGTTCTGGCTGGGAAAAGAAGGTGGTCGACAGTTTTGTAATCACTGGGAAGAGTGTCCCAAATAATCTGCCTTGTTCACAAGGGATTACTCTGTCCTAAGTGGAAAAAAATTTCCTGTGCTGTGTCAGTCAAGTGTGAGATAAAAACCAATTCATTGGTCTGGGCTATCAAACCCAGCTAAATCCAGAAGCATTGATTTTCCTTTGAGGCACTTGGGTGGATTTGGCTTCTAGAAAGAGATGTTGAAGGGTGGGGTGGTTGTGTCTAATGAAGTCACAGATCTCATAAAGCCAGGTAAAGGCAAAATCCTTGATACAGAAACTCTCACTTCAATGCAGGAAAATAAGACAGGACTTAAACAGATTGTTAGCTTGAGATTTCTCTTTGTTTACCAAAAAGAATGTGAATTTTAGGCCTGAAAAGTACTTGTTGGAGGCCAGACACATAGTGAAAACACTAAACTTTTAACTAAACTTAAAAGTGCTTGAGACTAATGGTATATTATTAAGAGAAGCTGAGAAGTAAAAAATGGTAGAATTAGATAAGTATATATCATCTTAAACAATTAAATATGCTGTGGACTGCTTAAAGCACATCCTGAAGTGGATGTGCTTGAGTTTAAGAACAGGATCAAATGTAATATTGAAAATATGGTGAAAAGAGAGAAGCAGCACAAAACTTCCTATCCTAAATGCTTCTGTTAAGACTTCAATCAAATTGGACCTTCCAGAAAATGAATTTGTATTTTCTTCTTTGCCCTGATGTTGATCATTAAGAGACCTTTTCATGCTCCCTGCCTGCTGTGTTCCCTGTCTGTCAGAGCAGGCATTCTGTGGCTGTGGTTTATCTCCCAAGGAGTAAATTTATTGTATTTTATGTTGGGAGTTCTTTCTAGCAGAGCAGTACTTAGGTACCCTTAATTCTCATAATCTTCCTGTGTTACTACTTGTTCTCCAGTAGATTTGAGAGACAGATTTCTTCTTTTGTTAAGCAAAGAACCGTAAAGAGATCAGTAATTTCCAGGTGGGATGATTATGCTTTCCCATTTTGAGATCTAAGTGACCACGAGGTGATGATCCCAGGTTTATGAAGCTGCTCACATCGTTGTCTCCATGGCCGGGAACTGTCCTTGTGTGACTTACTTCATCTTTGATACCTGCAATTGAGAAATGATCCTGAAATTGCTTGACAGTAGACAACTGGACTTAAGAAGAAAGTCTAAAAAAGCTGTAAATTATTTTGTTAAATTTTACTCTAAATAAGAAGGTAGATTCGGATTACACTGTAATCACATATTCAGAGAAGATGGGGAAGAAAATCCCCACTTTTTTATCTAATAAAATAAATATAAATCAGTGTATATCAGACAGTGTCAGGGAAAAGTTGTAAATGTGGGGCTGATGTGATGATTTTAATGATTGGAAGTGAAAGTGAGTATTTGTATTGTAAAATAGAAAATAAATTTTGTGTGTTGAATGATACAGATTTAAAGTACAGAAACAGATTCTGGAGAATTATATCAAATTCAGTTTCATGTGGCATGTTGATATTTTTAAGCAGCAGTATTTGAAAGTATTTGTATCCACCATCTCACAGCTCACAGTCTTGAGGGAACTGGCCTTAGTATCAGAAAAAGTAGAGTATGAGGAAAAAGCTAAAAGCCCAGACAGTATTTGGTTTAATAAAGAACAATATAGAAGCCTGTACAGGAAAGGATGGTCTTATATAAAGGATAAGTATAGTTCAGTGTGACATTTTTCTAGAATCCAGTCATCCTCCTCTGTAAAGCAGAACAGAAGAAGGAAATTTCAGATAAATGATCAAAGCATATCCAAGAACTGTTTGCAGAGGAGACAGACAGGAGGGAGGGTGACTCTACACCTACCATGTAGACAGGTTAAAAAGGGATTCTGCTGACTCTTGCAAGTGTAAGGGAGTGTCCAGTCACACCAAGGAGCAATTAGAACTAAAATTAATTTGTGAAACTCAGCAAGGTGTCTTTAAATAAGAGCTCTCTGAGATTTGCAAAAGGACATTGAATTAAGAGAGGAGGAGAAAATTCCCATTCGATGGTGTTGGTTAATTTGCCCTTTTTCTCTTGTCTCTCCTCTTTCAGGCTGTCAGCTGAGTTTAGGAATAAACTGACAGAGGAAAAGATTTCAAAGCTACCAACCTGGAGATGTTTCTTACCTAGTATGGTGAGATAGTAGTCAGAAGTGAAGAAACACTAGTGGATTTAAAAAATGTTTCCATTTCCAATACAAGACAGTCGTGGTGTTTCCATTTCCAGTTTGTCAGAGTTAATTTTTCAGAAATTAAACTGTTGACAGAAGTAATTAAGTGAAGTCAGGTACAACAGCAGTGATGTAATGGTAAGAAGAAGAGGGATTTGTGAGGGAGGATGAGGAAAGCTGAGCTCTGGATCAGAGGAGGGAAGAGCTGCAGTGCAGGATAAGCAGAGATAGGGAGGGCAAAAGAAGTGTCCTGTCATTTGGCTTGTTTGTATTTTTTCTTGCTTTGTTTTGCCTCTAGAAACTGACAGCTCTTAAACTCACTGGTCTATATATTCACAGAGTGGGCTGCAAATTTACCGAGGTACAGTTTTCTGTTAAGAACTGATGATTTGATGGAATTGAAATGCTCAGTGGGAATGGTTGGTGGGCTGCCCAGCTGCCTTGCTCTGCTCTTGGCTGCTGGCCATCCAGTCTGCTCCCCCAGCTGCCTGTCATGTGGGCCTGCTGCCTTGGCTCTTGCATCCCATTTTAAGTATTTGTACATTCCAACAAATAAAACAGCAAATCACCAATTAGAACACCAATTAGCCATCACTACTTAACCAACTACAGTCTTAATTGGACAATCATTTCCAGTAATAATTGATTGATCCCTTACTAGCAACCATTAATCAATGATCTTGCGTTTCAGTTCTTAAAACAAACCTTTAAAAATTGACACATTCTTTTTTAAATTTTTGAAACATTTTTAAGAATACATAAAATATATACCCTAAAATATGGTATCACTTTCATTTTTTAGATGTTACTGATAATTGTAAAAGTAAAGTCAAGACTGAAACAGCTAGAGAGGTTTTTTCTAAAGCTGATACTCAGAATTTTGTTGCAATGTGGGATTTTGTTCAGTTTGCAGTTTACAGAACAAACTGTTTTTCTGCTGGAGCTAATGAAGCCTGGACAATGAAGAGCTGGTGTCTGTTGTCCTTTCACACCTCCTGTCCTTCCTTCCCCCACTTAAGCACACACAAACTGAAACTCCCCTGGTTTTCCTTGTGAAGCATCCTGAATGACAACTTGTTTCCTACAGCATCTCTGAGCAGGAAAAGCACATGCTTGATCTAAGTGTTTTTTCCCAAAGAGGAGAGAGTAATTAACCTCTGTGTGCTTTCTGAAAGCAGGCCTTGGCTTGGGGGTTCATTTTCCTATCCAACAGGCAGTTGCAGTGACATTACTTCAGTTTTTCAACTTTGGGAAGTCTTGCTTTCTCTAATATTCATTTGAAGGCAGCTTAACAGGTTCAAGAGTTACTCAGCTGGAAAGAACAACATAAAAGCAGCAACAGCATTCTTAGGGGACTTGGTTAAAAATTAACCTTTGAATTTTTCCATTAAGCAGAGGTCCGGATTCAGCTGGGTTTTTGTTACTGCCCAGCGTAATGTGGCTTAAGATTCAAGGGGAACAACCATAGAGAGTTTTGTAATTTAATTTTTGTGATTATTTTCCTTTGGTTTTGGGTCTGTTTGTGTATATTTGAATCTCTTCATAGTCAATCATGCCTTAGTACATTCAGCTTGTCCACCCCCATTTTCTACGGAGTGCCTGAGGTAGAGCAGCTGTGCAATTAATGATAGTAAGGCTTTTTTCCAACACTGGTGATTCTCCAGCAGTGAGAAAGTGACAGGGAAATAATGGGGCTACTTGTCAACTCAGTGGGATTCCTATCTTTGCTGGAACGGGTTGGAAAAATGGTGAATCAAGGACAGAAAATTCCATGCTAGTAGTTCCACCTTGTACAATGTTTTGAAGATGATGGATGTAAATGGTGATGATCACCTACCATATGAAAGAGAATAAAACATTTCAATGAACTGTCCAGATGTCATAGTCCAGAAAAGATGTTTCAGAAATGTTTGTGTGTACACATGAGCCAGCATTAATTTCTGTACTTTGTGAGAGATCTAATAGTTTCTGTGAGATCAGTATATCTAGGGGGTAAAGAGGAAAGCTAAATCCTTCAGTGAGTATGAGATAAGAGCAGTACTCACCAAAGAAAAGCAGAGGTTTTTGAGAAGACGTGCTCAGAGTGTAATTTGCTTGTGCTGATGAATATTTGGGCCCCACCTCAAGTGTATTGGCAAAATGTAAGGAAGTGCCTACAGGACAGCATGATGGGGAGAATCTCTCTTCTTCAGTCCACATTTGTTTTTGATAATAAATTTTTCCATGCTCAAGAACAGTTCATCCTGACTTGAGAGAAGTTGTGTAAAAGGAAAAGGAATCCTGCATGGATGAACAAGATGCTCCTGACAGAACTGATGCATAAAAAATAAGCATATAGGAGGCAGAAGCAAGGATAGATGGCTCTGGAGAAATATAGAGAGATCATCCAAGCATCTGGGGATCTCATAAGGAAAGCCAAAGCCCACATGGAGCTGAATTTGGTGAGGGATGTGAAGGGCAACAAGAGAGCTTCTGCAAGGGTATCAGCAGCAAAAGGAAGATGGAAGAATATGCAGGTCTGCTGCTAAATAAGGCAGATGACACAGGATATGTGAAACACTGAGGTACTTCATATTGGCACCTCTAGGGCTTTATGGTAGAACTCACCTTCAAGACCCTTGAGACAATTCATCAGGTCTGGATGCAGGAAGATTTCCTCTTAAAAGAGGATCAAATTTGGGAACATTTAAAAAAAATATTTACCAGTCCATGGGACCTGCTGGGATACATCAGTGACTGCTGAGGGAGCTGATCTCTGTCACTCTGAGACTACTCTCAGTTATCCTGTTAAGGTCATGGTGATGGGGAAGGTTCCTGAGGCCTGGAATAAAGTGAATTTCACTGCTGCCCTCAAGAATGACAAGAAGGAAGATCCTGGGAGCTACAGGCCAGCTTCACCTCCATCCTTGCAAAGGTGGCAGAGCAAATTATCCTGGAAACTGTTTCCAGCACATTCAGGGCAGGCAAGTCACTGAAAGTAATCACCATGAATTTATGAAGGAGAAATAATGCTTGGTGAAGCTGATAGCTGTCTGCAACACAGTGAGTAACTTGGTGGAGGGGATGAAAGCCACAGGTACTGTTTGTGTTTATTTTAGTAAGGCTTTCCACACTGTCTCCTATAATACTCTGATAGTCAGACTGATGAAATACAGACTAGATAGGTGGTCAGTGAGATAGACTGAAAATTGGCTCACCTGGACTCAGAGGATTGTGATCAGCATCTGTCATGGTCAAACCCCAGAAGGCAACCTCAGTACCACACAGCCACTTGCTCACTACCTCCTTTACCCATGGTGGGAAGAAAAAATGGGGAAAAACAAAGGATAAAACCAAGTGGGCTGAGACAAAAACAGTTTATTTAAAGTGAAACTAATTAAAACACAGTAATACTAATGGTAATTAGTATTTTAACAAAAATACTAATTTGATGATTTTAACAAAAAGGAGAGAGAAAGGAAAAACTGAAGAAAAACAAGCACTGAACAATAAAATTGCTCAGCACGCACTGAGCAGTCTGAGCAGGCCCTTCCTGGCCAAGCCCTCTGTGTTTATATAATGGATGTGAATTTATGTGGGATGGGATATCCCTGTGCCCACTTTGGATCAGTTGTCCCTGAGCCTTCTGCCTTCCTGTGACACGGAAAAGTCTGGATTTAGGGTGAGCACCACTCAGTGACAAATGAAACGTGTGTGTGTTTGCATTATTCCTGTCCTGAATCCAAAGCACAGCGCTTCACTGGCTACTGAGGAGAAAATGAACTCTATTGCATCCAACACCAGGACATGTCACAAAGTCCATCTGGGGGCCAGCCAGCAGTGGTTTACCCTTGGGCTGAGAGTGGGACCAGTGCTCTTTAGCACCCTGGGTTAATGACCTGTGTTACAGGGTAGAGTGACCTTCAGCAGGGCTGCGGACAGAACCAAGGTGGGCAGGGATGACAGAACTGTGCTGCTGTTCAGAGGGAGATGAACACCCCCCAGGAGCCTCCTGGTGCTCAACAGAGGCCAAGTCCTTTGTGTCTGGAGGAATAACCCAGTGCAGCAAGCCCAGGCTGGAGAACAGCTTTAGAGGAAAGGCCCTGGGGGTCCTGGTGCAGGAGGTGACCATGAGCCAGCAAAGGCAGCCAGTGGCATCCTGGGCTGCATCAGGAACAGCATGGCCACCACGTTAAAGGATGATCTTTCCTCTCTGCTGAGCTGCTTGCAGAGTTCTGGGTCTGGTGCTGGGCTCCCAAGCAGAACTGAGTGGGGAGATAGTGGAGGAAGCCCAGTAAAGGGCCAGGAGGATGTGTAAAGGCACAGAACACCTCTCATGGAGGCTGAGAGAGCTGAGTTTGCTCAGCCTGGAGAAGCCTCAGGAGGGTCTTATCCAGTTTTACAAACAAACAGAGCTAGAATCTTCTCGGTCTTGCATAATCAAAGAAGGAAAAACAGCAGGCACAAATGGAAAACACAAAATTCCTATTAAACACATGAAAATGTATTTATTTCTTTAATTGTGAAGGTGATTGAATAGTGGAGAAGGTTGCCTAGAGGGTTTGTGGGGCCTGTGTCCTTGGAGTCAGTCAGAATTCAATTGGACATCATCCTTGGAATGTTCTAGTTGTCCCTTCCTTGACAAGAGGGTTGGACTAGGTGATCTCCAGAGAGATTGTCTCTTTTTGTGCAAACATTTGATAAATTGGTTTAGTTATAAACCATCCAGTGTCAAGCATGGCTTTCTGTTTGGAGCTACAGGGGGTGTTTTTTCATAAAGTCATGTATCATACAAAATAAATTAGAAGCTTTGTGATTGTTAACAGCATTCAGGGAATCTGTAGGGAGACTATTATACTTGGTTAGATGAATCATCTGTATAAAATGTCTGTCAAGGTGAATTTAATCCTTTGTGTGTTGCACAACACCTTTGCTCACTTGATTCATGTCAGAAAAATTGTTTCCTTTTAAAATACTTTAAATTATTGAGAATATTTGTACCAAGTGAAAAGTGAAGATGTTTACATCAAAGTGAAATATTTTAAGGCTCGTAAGTCAGATGCCCATAGCAATGATCACAATCTAGACACTGCTTGGCTGTTTGTGTGACCAATTTGGAGGTACACTAGTTGATCAGAAGTCCCATTTGCCATTGGACCTAGGTTAATTTATGGATACAGAAATACATGGTTTACAAAACCACATAAATTCCATCATCAGTGAAGAAGATTTGAGTTACTTAATGTTGTTTTGTCAGCTTGTCATTTTCATAGGACAGTGCTCCCCACAAAGTAGTTGTAACACAGTGTATTGTTCAGGAGGGTTTGAAATGATGAATGTCTGTTGAATTAATGACAGTTTGTGGGTTTCAATAGTTTTTCAGTAGTCATGTCTTGATGTACCTGTCCTTCCCTGTGTGTGAAGAAGCTTTTATTTACAGGTAGTGCTGGAAAGCCACTTGGAGGGTAACAAGGTTCCCACTTCAGCTTGTTCACACAGATCTTGCCATGTGTGTTTTAGTGCCTGAGTAAAAGTGGGGACAGAAGTGTTTCAGTGGGGCAGCCATGTGTCCAAAAAAGTGAAAGAGGTTTTCATTCAGAGGGGAGCTGCAGGGAATGTTGAAATGCAGCACTGCTGGGAAACTGCAAAGGATAAATGTACTAAAGAGGAGATGGGTATGATGGCCAAGACAGCATAGTAATTTCAGAGTTAGGTACTACTTACAAAGGGAAAGAAACCCACAATTTGTACATGATGTGGAGTTTTTATTAGATTTCTATTTGTTTTTATTTTGGCTTAATTTCTAGTAAGAATTTTTCTGTCATATGAGGAAAAGTAGTTTTTATGAATTAAGAAAGATGGATTTCTTCTGGAAGTAGTAGGTGTATTTTGGCAATATTTACTCTCAGAAAAGATCTTCTTCAAGAAAATGAGGAATTACTTTGTAGCTATTTACCAAGATATTACATATGACAGAATACATTTGTCACAGGAGTAATGACTTTTATATTTTAATTGCTTTCACATGGCTACGTGGATGTAGACACAGTAACAAATTTTGGAATATTGTGGGTATTGCTCAAGAACCACAGTCATGCAAACATGTTAAAAATAGCTGTATTTAAAAATCTTTCATAAATGTGATGATTTTTCAGGTACTGTAAAGCTTCCTGAAGACCTTGAAGAAGACAAAGCTAGTGATCCCAATTTGTGATACACACAGGGATGTTAGTATTTTTGCAGGTGATTGGAACTTGCAGCACATGTAGATAGGTAGCTCTCTTTTTCATATTTATATAAATCTAAACAAATTTTATTTGGACACTCCCCTCCTTCTCTGAGCATGTATAATCTCTGTGCTAGAGCCTGTCAGCTCCCAAAGACCTGGAGCTGTTTGTGCACAGGGGCCTAAGTGGAATTTTTTTATTTGGTACAAGCTCTCTAGGGATCTGTTACTATGTATTGAGTAGTGTCAGGAGGAAGAATTAGGCACCAGAGTGTCAAAACTTCATCTTTCATTCTTTTTTTAATTTTTGTTTTCGTAAAGAATAAACATATTCACACGTTTAGGCACAAAAACTGTTCTTTTGCTTTGAACAGGTGGCTGAGAGACCCTGTGCCCACAGGATGCTGCATAAACTGTAAAACCTTTTTTCCTGGTTAGGTTTTCTGAGGAGCAGTGGCTGCCTGCCCACGTGTGTGTTCTGTGATGTGGCCTGGGCTCAGGGTTCCACTGCTCAGGGCAGCTCAGGAGGGGCCAGTCAGACCCTGCTGGAGGCAATCTAAATATTCATCAAAGACTTTCTGATTCCTGTCAGTAGCAAGCAAATGAAAAGCAGTCCCTGATCTCTCACAAGGATCCTGAATGTCATCTTTTTTTACATAGTTTTTCTTCAGGCTTCCATTAACCAACTACATGGGAACTTTTTCTCCTGGTTTGGTTATTATATAGTATGGTGGGATACACTCTGTTTTCTGTCTAAATACCAACTTTCTAATTAAATGAAAGGTTTATTTTACCTGCATCTGTCCCTTCTCCATAGAGTCACAAAGAATCACAGAATAGTCAGGGTTGGAGGGACCTCTGGAGATCATCCAGTCCAACCTCCTGCCAAGGCAGGGCCACCCAGAGCAGGGACACAGGAACGTGTCCAGGTGGGTCTGGAATTTCTCCAGAGAGGGAAACTCCACACCCTCCCTGGGCAGCTGTTCCAGAGCTCTGCCACCCTCCATGGAAGGAAGTTCTGTCCCGTGTTGAGGTGGAACTTCCCATGTTTTATTTTATGCCCATTGCTCCTTGTCCTGTTGCTGGGCACCACTGAAAAGAGTCTGGCACCATCCTCTTGGCACCCACCTTGGAGATATTTATATCTAAGGATAGAAGAGCTGATGCATTTGCCTGTGTGTGGCACTGGCTAAGGACCTGCATGAAGCAGGCTGGCTGGAGGCTGTGATGTTACCTCATGTTTTGATCCACCTTGTACTGACCCATAGATGTTGTTTTCTCTCAAGTGAAGTATTTCCATGTGACTTCAGAGGTTTCAGTGATGTTTAGGAAGTCATTGTAGGTTTGAAAGACATTTTGGTGGGAGCAGTGTAGGCTTAAAGAGCTTTTACTTGTGTACCAGTCTTTTACTTGTGCTAATGCTGTTGTTAATGGGGGTCCACAAATGAAATTGCCTGGGAAACTGATCCAGTTAAAAATTCTTTTTATTTAGATACTAGTAATTCAGATCACTTCTGGCATCCAGCTGGCTGTAGTACTGTAAAGATGATTGTGTCAGCACAAATGAGAGAGGCAGTGCTAGGGAATGTTTATGAATCAGCAGTGCTGGGAACTATGGCAAAAACTTTTCATTTTTAAATTGCAAAGACCTGGCTGGATGCTGCCCAGAGAATGCTTTGAGTTTTAATGTCTTTTTCTACCCTGACTTACTAGATATGCCTGTTGAAGAGATTTTCATTTGCAAGTATAGCTTTAAAGTTAATTCCTGTGTTTATAGAACACCAGTTTGGAGTCTGAATAGGGTCTCAACTGTGTGTGGCAGATAAGCACATTACTGGTGAAGAACATCTGGACCCAGATGTGGCAGCCACACATTGGCAGAGCGAGTCTGGGATGGCTCTTGGTGATCTGAATGTGGGGGTGGCACTTGGTGGCCAGGACAGGAGCATTTCTGTGCCCCTGTGCTTGCAGAAGTGTCACTGGTGGGCTGGGCTGAGGGATTTCTGTGGGACCTGCTGGCTGCACCCTTGAAAGGTGGAGAAAAAGGCTTTATGTGGATCTGGCCTGAAATGCCTGGAGAACAGAACACAGGGAATGTTGGGGATCTGTTTCCATCTTCTGCTTCAAAGAGCCCATAAACCATTTGGGTTTCGATAGAAGGCCTGAGATGGGTGGAGTCCTTGTCATTGCTGAATTTGTTGTTTCCTTGATCACTTAAACAAGACCAAAACGTCTTGCATGGGCTTATTCATACCAGATACATAAAAAAATGCATGCAAATACATTTTTACCTTCTGACTTACCTGTTGATAAAATGTGTAAGACCACACTCTTTTAGAAAATAAAACTGAGATGTTGCTCGGCATTAAACAGTGCGTGTAATAGCAGAATGCACAATATCAACTTGACAATTTCCTTAAATTGCATAAGCGTGGAAAATGGAAAGAGATATTTGAGCCATCTAGTGGTTGGTATGAAACATTTTAACGTTTTTTGATAGTTCATAGAAAATGTAAATGATGTCAGCTTGGAAATAGCATTTCTGATTTATCAGTGTTTTGTAGCTTGGCAATAGAATGAAAAAAAAACAAGCATTCAGCTTCAGATTTCAGGCACAGTCTGTTTGGATTTGTATTTTCTTTTCACTCACTTTCACTAGTGAAAAGAGGTATCTGATAACACCAAAATTAAATTAGAAGTTAGTAGCCAAAGAATGAATTTTGCTAGCATGAGATCTTAATGAATTTTGAAGGTTGTTAGAAAGTTCAAGGTAAGGACTGTAACAAGATAATTTTGTTTTCTGCTTTTCATTGAAAAATGTTTGGAAAGCAAAAGAGATCTTAAATTCTATTTATAGCTATTTATAGCAGGGACTAAATCACAGGAATGATCTTTACTGGAACACATGGAATGGTTTTCTTTGGGAGAAACTTGTCAAAACTAATGGAGCAAACTGAAAACTGATTTCTTAAGGTGGGGTGTGTCTCTAGCAAACACGATTTTCAAAAGGACATTTTGTAGATGAAGATTTGGGTAATGATCCTGCTTGGTCCTGATCTACATTAAGCTGTGGTGGCATTTTATATTGGCTGCTGCCAGTAGGAATTTGACTTCATGTTGAACTTGATGGTATTCTGCAAAAGTAATGAACTTTACATGGATCCCACTTTGAATTCTTTGTGGCAAAGTACATCCATACATTGGGACACCGTGATGTCTTCCAGCCCTTGTGAGTCCTGTCCATGTTCAAATGCAGTTTAAAAGTTTAATTCAGTTTTTAATCTTAGCTTATTATATATTAATATTATCAAAAAACAGTTGATACCTGGTGGTGCATATGGCTAGAGCTGTATTATTTCAGAACAGATTAATTCATGATCCATAATGACATTTCAAAATTTGCCTCTTTGCATTTGAAGTGAAGTATTAAGGTACAAATAATAAGTCTTGCCCTGTATTTTATTGAGAAGAGAGCATCATCATAAGATATTTTTAAGGTCAGTCTCAAAAGACTTAAGGCCAAAGGAGAATGAGAGAAAAAGGGGAAACAAGGCACAGAACAAAGGACAGAACAGTGATGGTTTATTTGTAGTGCTGTGAGGAGCATCTGAAAGCTTTGTGTGAACTTGGTGATAACTTATATTTTGACAAATCACCTGTGTCTTGGTTCTGTTGTGCCTTGCAAGGTGGTTGTTGTTAACCCTTAGCATCAAAATATCGGGGATTTTTCTGAATCTTTCTTGGACTGTGAATTCTAATAGATTTCATAAGAGGATGTCAAATACTTTATGATTGAAGAGTTTTTAGTTGTCTGGCACATTTTTGTTTGAATTTTGCAGTGTGGCGATGAAGGATTTTTGTGATCACTGTTATTCTCAATCTCTACAATGAACTAAACTTTGTTGAGATGTGAAATATCAGAGGAAACACTGGACAGTCCTGTTAGGTTCTGTCTGAAAAATGAGCTGGCCTGAAGATAGTGAAGGCTCCTGGCAGGCTGTATTTTGTAGACTTCCGTGTTACACACATGAAAATCTGTCTTATTTCTTTATTTAAATTGACTTTTCAGTCAGGGCATTACGTGTGTTCAGCTTTTGAGCTGCCTTCTTCCTGATCTTCCCGTTGCCAGAGCACACTTAGAACGTGTAAAGAACATGGAGCACAGGATTGGAGATCTTTTATCTTTATGATGCCTGTGTTGTGCTTTTGTTCCATGAAACAGGAATGTGGGTTTACAGTAGTATTAAAGTGTCCTCTTCTCTTGTTTATGCACTTCTCTCTCCACTCCTCCTGTTAACATCTTGCAGTGCTCTGATTGCTGGAGTGTGTGGTCACACCACAGCATTTTCCTGGAAGCTGTCCATTGCTGAGCTATGATCCAGCTGCATTCATGAAAGGATCTCTGACATTTCCCCTGGTTTTAATTTGCATTTAGAAGATGCAAATGAGGGATAATGAAATTGTCATACTGGATCTTGTTTCTGATGAATGCTGCTCTTTGAATTGTCTTCTGGTTACAGGATATTTTATAGGAAAAACTTGATTATAACTTATATTTGGATTGGGTTTGAGTCATAATTAGTATTCCTTTTGTGGAACTCCTTAGAAATTCGACTTGTTAAAGAACTGCATACAAGTGGCAGAGAGGTTATCTTGAAGTGCAGTCTTCAAAAACTGAGATTCCAGCTCTTGTCCATGTGTCAGAGCTTAGGGGTGCATTCCTGGTTTCTCAGAATCAGAATTATATATGAGAAAAGCCTGAAAAATGTGTCTTAGACAGCATGTACAGTGTCCCCTGTAAATAATGAAATTGTTCTGCTCCATAAAAACCAAATGTGCTGTGGCATAACTTGACAAAAGAAAAAGCAATTTGTTTATTTTTCCTAATTTAGGAAATATGTAATAATTATTTGTGAAACTGGGTAGTTAAACATTCATTAAATATTGCTAGTAATTTCACTTTAGAACTAAGTCATAGCGTACATGAAAAGAAAATGGAGGGAAAATAGGTTTCCAGAATGGTTTTTGTTGTTATGCTTTGGTTTTTACCTTTTGCAGATAGGGCGATAGGAAATAGAAATTGGATTTATGGTGAAGAAATATGATTGTCATAGGTTTGAAGTTGATGGTCTGTATATTTTAGTATTCAGAAAAGTGAAATCTCCTTAAGCATATTTTCAGGTTCATTTAATTAGTGTTCTATGTTAGACACTGGAATTAAAATGTGTAGCTTTGTTTTCTTTTATGTCAGGATAAATTACTTTGACTACGAAATGGTGCTTGGTCATAAACTATTTCTTTTTGTTATATTAAATTGCCAAAGATTTCTACTCCATCATTTCCTTCCCTGCTGTTGCACAAGTAGAACAGAGCACATCAGTTTCTCTGATGTAAAAGTATTTGAGTATTGTAGTTATTCTTCCACCAAAATATTCCCTTTTTTGGGGACCAAAAAAGGTCCATGACACCATGGAGAAGCACTGCTTTTTTTTTTTTTAGTGTCTGCCTGTCTTTTCATTGCTTCTTTTTGCCTCTTCCTGTTCAAGGTGAATTTTAAATATATTTGTCTTATGATGGAAATAGAATATCAAAGGATGGATAAAATATCAGAAACTCACTCTTACCTGGTTTTAAACATTGTTTCTTTCCTTTACAGAATGCTGCCTTTTTATATGGCCTTGGTTTGGTCTACTTCCATTACAATGCCTTTCAATGGTAAGTTGGAATAAGCTGACAGTGTCAGTATTGTGTGGTGTCCCATCAGTGTGTGGTTATTTGACCCTCAGTTCAGTGTGAGTTAGTTTGATTTTATTACAGATATGGTGTTTGCAGATGTTACTGTCCTTAGTATCTGTCTTACTGTAACATATTTGGGGCAGCCCAAACAGTTCTATGAAGCATTTCAGGAGAAGAGTTTGTGCTCCCTTTAACACAATTCAGCACTGGGGATGGAGCAGAGTGACTCAACAGGCTTTTGGGAATACTCATCATTCATAATCTGTAGCCTGGGTTTGTTGGAGAGCCTGTTATAAAACACATTCTTGGAGAGAGGTGGTAAATGGGGCTGGTTTTCATTTTGCTTGGTGGGCAGGAATTTTGACAGAGCTGCATTAGGTGAGGGGTTTGGATGTGAGAGACAATAAGTGATGAAATCAGTGTTTCAATCTGGTGTAAAAACTTGGGGTTAAAAGAGCTGTAATTTCTGTCAGGGCTTAGAGGACTGAGTGGGGCTTTTGTTGAGGGTGGGGGCAGGGTTGGGTTCCAGTTGGGGTTTTGGTTTTACTTTATCAGTGATGAGATTGGTGAATGGAATGGATTCAGTCACTGGGGTTCTATTGAACAGTCCTCAAACTTTTATTGGTGTTAATCCTGTGGAGTTGGAGTTAATTCATGGGGAAAAAGTCAGAGAGGTGCAGTGTTCAGGCCAGTGCTTTTTTACACTCAATGTGGATACTGTTAGTACAGTGAGTGTGACTTCACTTCTTGATTGATTACTTGAAGTTCCACTGCGTTACTCTGCTAAGCCTGATTGCAGTTATGGATGCAGTGAGTGACCACTGACTGATGGTTGGGAACAATGAAGCAGGATTTCTCCCTCCAGCCCTCTCCTAAATTGTTACTATGTATCTCTAAGGCAAAAAAATTTATGCTTGCCTTGGAATAATGTACAGAAACTTTTATTCTTCAAATTAAAATAAGTTGGTTAAATCACGAGCTCAAAACATGGATTATTTTATCTTGCAGTTTACTGCTTTCTTCATTGATAGTGGTGAAATGAATGCCATTCATTTGTTGTATTGTACAGGGTGTGCAATTCTGTTGCATTCTTAATTAACAAGAGAAGAAAAGAAAAGTTTTCAGAAAGCCTGAGAATCCACTGTTTTAAGATTGTGATGAGACTTGGTTGAATTTTACCAAGTTTCAGAACATTCTAGTTGTTACTCAGTCTTGTCTTCATCATTTAGCATTCAAAAGTATTTTGTGCACCATTTCTTGCAAGCTGTATCTTGTTACAGTTTGCACTGTGAAAATGGTAGATAAACTGTAAGATAAATAAGACAAAGCAGTTAGATTTAGAGTAATTAATTTCTTGGAAAGCCACCTGTTCAGCATAGACTTTTGCCATCAGCAGATCATGTTTAGTGTTTCTAAATCAGAGCTTTGAATTAATTTAGATTATTTTTTACATGTTGACAACACAAGTGTAAGCTGATGTCCTAACTTACAGAACTGCACAGAGAGCTTATATTAAGGTTGAATAGAATAATTGTATTTTCCATTTCATTCACACAACAGAGTTTTGTATAGTATGGTGCTAAGGACATGGTGTATCAATAAAGTATTGGGTAGAATTTTTAAAGGAAGAAAATCCAGTGTAGGTAAAACCTTACACTTTTGTGTGCAGTTCTGATTTTTAATCCCTTTGAGTGCCTTTCTTCCCACTTCTATGTAATTTCTTGGAGACAAGAGCAGAGGGATATGGGGTTGTTGTGTTCGGGTGTGACAGAATCAGAATAGACTTAGAGATGATAGCAAGTCATTTACAATAGGTGTTCTTCTTTGAAGACCTTAATCCTCCATAGAGCTCTCACAGATTGCCAGGAGAGTCCTCTTTTAGAGTGAAATGCAAATTTGTCTTCCTGCTGCATTTATTCCATCTGTTTGTGCTCATAGAGGACATGGATCTCAATATTTCTAGAAGGCAGAGGAGATCTCAAAACTGTTTAAGGTGGTTTATTTATTCTGATTCATCCATGAACTCATTTTTTTTTAACACCACTGCTTCAGATATTCAGAGATTTTAACAAGAGGGAAGTACATAGTCCTCCTAAAAGGAAGGGGTGAGAAGTATTGAGGTTTTTTCATGTCTCATATAAACAGAGATAATAAAAAAGCAAGTGGGAATAAGATCAGCTTCAGAGTTATTCATATATTTTATATTATTTTTAAAGTTTTCCAGCTTTCATAAAAGGATGTGTTGTATTGGCTCCAAGATGCATAATGCAGTTCACTGTAATTCAATATTGTAAATATTTTTATATACTAGTGCAGCTTTGCAGCATTATCCTAAGTGCAAATCTTATCTGTTACATTATTTTATGCTGGTGATTTTAGCTGTTTAACTGCTCATGTAAGAATTAAAAGTCCTCAACATATATATATATGATTGCAATAGTGTGATCAGACCAAACCTATTTCACACAATTACCATAGTAAGATGTGTCATAAGGAATTAATCTTCATAAATTGAATTGAGTACAATTCAACAGATCTAAAGGATGTGAAATTTTGATATTCCCTTCTTTTACGCCATTTATCATCAAGCAGTAGTTGGTTCATTTTTACTGTTGTTTCCCTGTTTCTCACTTAGAGTAGAAAACCAGTAGAATGAGATATTCACATAACTTTAATAATTTTATGCCCTCCCTAGTGTTTTAGATTGAACTTTATTAAGGAATTTCAACAGTTAGTCCAAGGCTACCCTGCATTTCTGTGGGATACCTGCACCCAGGTGTTGTGGCTTGCATACCAAATTTTTTCTCCACTTCAGTGAGGATTCTGAGCCTGACTGGTTTATCATGTATTGATTCCACTGCCTTCCATCAAGATGAAAAGATGGAGCCCAGGCTCTGACACGTAGTCCTGAAATTGAGTTTCACCCTGTGGATCCCAGTGTACGAACTGTAGTGCTCCAAGGCCAGCCTGCAGTGTTTTCAGTGACCTTGCAAATTGCTGAACAACATCTGTGAGAAAGGCTCTGGGTTCCTCAGAAACACCAACAGGAGACTGAGATCAGTCACCCCTATTGCCCTAATTGGGCTCTTTGCCCCGAGGCTCCTCAGTTTAGTGAATCCTCACCAGCTGTAGAAGTTGAGTTTTATGAAAAACTCCGTCCTTCAGCACTGACCCTGATAAAAGCCAAAGACCCACAGGAGATGATCCAGAGCCTTCTCCTCACCTCCATCATGACTAAAGATTGCTGTGGAAAACCAGTTTTTCCTGAGTGGAATCCCTGACCCCTCTGCTCCCTGATCCTTCCCAAAGCAGAAGCACTGTCATCATCTGCTCAATATCTAAAGATACCTAAACCCACCATCTCCACTTCTGTGGGTTCCTCCACACAGAGAGTCAGGTTTGTAGTGGGGTATGTTGGAATGCACACTGCCAAGGGGAGACCTCCAGGAATTTAAACACACAGTCCGTAGGTACAGCTTTATCAAATATTTCTCAGGTTTCAGGACCTGGGTCTATATGTATGTATTTTTCAGATATATAAAATGGGAATGTACATGGAGGTGAGCAGTTAACTCTCTTTTCATTATCTTATCTCACTGTGATTTCATAACAAACTAGTCTTGGACTGATGGAAACCCTGCTAATGCTATGAAAAAAACTACTCCCAGCTGCTGTTCTAGAGAAATGTTTAAAGACTGTGCTGCTCAAAATATTTTGCCGTTCAACTGTTGCAGTCCTCTGGACAGAGTTGTAGCTAAGACTGTAAAAGTGTTTCATAAACTGCAGTGTCCTGACCACTGCTGTGTATTTGCATTTTGTTTACGTTCAAACTATGTCTGAGTTTCAAATACAAATTTGTCCATGATAGCATCACATCACTTTATTAGTAAGGCTGTGAAATGATGTGAGGCTTAGAATAGGTGGTCAGAAACTTGCAAGAAGGTAAGAATAAAATGAAGGAAGTTTCACTCTAACTGCATCAAGTGACATATTCGAATAATGTCAGGTTCTTTTATTATATTATTTCTTTTACACTTACTCTGATTTTCATGGGTTTTGTTTGAAATGTACAAAAGTGATAACTTCTGAATAGTTAAATTGATGCTCTTTTATTATATTTTTTTACCTAGTACAAAGCTGATTTTATTCACAGTCTATTCAAGCAAAACCATCCAATAAAAGTCTTATGAGAGTTCACTAAATGTTTAATATAATCATCCATTAATTATTATTCACCTGGTTTCTTCACTTTCATAATGGTAGGCATTGTTGTATAGATTAGTGGGTGGGACAGTAGCTGCAGTATTGATTCTGGCAAGCTTGATTTGGAGATGTCATTTTTATTTTTCCTGAATTGCTGTAGCAGTGCTGTGTAGAATGAAAGTCCAGAGGTGCTTGTGTCTGTTTTCCACTCCTGCTTTCCCATTTTGTTGTTAGAATAGCCTTTCCTGCCTCTTAAGAGAAATGCCCTCATTCTTGGAGAAAATCCTGATTTAATTTCAGTAAGTTCTAGTAGACTCAACCAGCATTCTGTCTCACCACACAAGTGTCAGTATCATCAGAGAACAAAAGGAAAGTTGTCTCCTGCTGAATTCAGATGACTTTTATTTATTTCTGCAGTTAGAGAGCTCCTGGCCTTTCATTTGATAATGTTCCCTTTGGACTGGTGTGTGTTTAGTCTGCTGAAGGAGTGAGATGAGGAGTTCTGTCTGTGCATGGAGGGCGGTTCATTGGAGAGGAGACTCCCAGCTGATTGAGGAAGGCTCTGTGCCATCACCCCTGGAGGAAGCTCTTGGGTTATATCTGCACTTCTGGTTTTGGTCAAGCCATACAAGGGCTTTGAGGGAAAACATCTGGATAACTTGGATGCCTTGGCTCCTCCAGACTCACATCTTTGTGGGTGTAGGCTTGGACAGAGAACTGAAATGGGATTAGAGATGTTTGAGAGTAAACAAAGATCTGTACAAGAATCAAGTGAGTCCTGCTGTGTGTGGAAGGCCCAGCTCTGGAGTGGTGTCAGTGCTGCTGCAGATTTCTCCTGTCTGATAGAAAGGGAATGAGTCTGGAGCTCTGGCATGGCAGTGGAAAACAGGCAGAGGTTTTTGTTGTAGTCCATGTTCTTGATGTGTCCTGTAATTGTGAGCACGTTGCTATTTTGTTTAAATGTTTCCTGCAGGCAAAATTACATCAATATTAATTTAGCTGTGATGTAAAATTGCTTGTCTGTCTGTAAGAGTTAATAAGTAAATGTCTTTCCAGGGGCTTGAGTATTTTATTCTATAAAAATTCTACTGAGTATTTAAATGAGGTTGTAGTTATTGAATTAGACATGAGTACCTACCACTGGTAAAAAATGTTGAAAATGCTCTTTCAGATCACTTCATTGAGGAAATTGTGATGATTCCCCTTTTCACAGTGGTGGAAGTAGTTACTATTTTTCATTATTCATGCTTGTCATCCTGGAAAAACTACTAATTGTAAAACCAATATGGAAAGTTTTAAGTAGAAGGTAAAATTTGATTTTTAGTTAGGTTAGTCTGCCTTGAGGTAAACCTTACTCAAAGCTTGGAGAGGGCCTCTCCGTGACCAGTTTTTGAGCCAAATGTGACACAGTATTTCATGTTGTCTACTGATGATAGTTTACGGGTTTTGAAGTGCTGTGCTCCTCTGAAAGACTGGAGTAGACAACACTCTTGGTTTTTTGAATGAAGGATAGTATATATTCAAACTAAATTAAAAAACTGTCCTGGGAAGTTTTTTATGGTACTTGTGGCTTTCTTTTAGTCCATTGCCCAGCAGTGGCAGTGATTAATATTTCCTGTTCAGTAAGAAAGAGACTACAGAAATCTTCTTCTTGCACTCAGATTCTCTGAAACCTTTTTAGAAATCCACTTATTGATGATCTTTTCAATGGGGTCATGACACAGGGGAAATAGGGAGATACTATTTTCTGACCAAGCAAGGATGGCTAAATGAGGAACATGAATTTTAGAGAGTATTAGTGTGGTCACACTGTGTGATGTGCTATAGAACTGCTATGTCTTTATTCCAAATTTTTGTCTTTTCTTTGATTGGAATCATAAACAGTGGTTTTCTTCCTTTTTTGGGACTTATGATATTGTCTTTGAACAAGATACAGGTAATGTTTTTTAAATACCAGTCCTAACATACCCAGTGCCCATATTAGAGTTAAGACAAGAAATGCAAATACACAATAATAAAATCTGTCTTCTGGCATAGCAAAAGCCTAGCTTAAAATATGTGCAGATTTTTAGTGATCAGCCCAGTCATTGGCCTTTCAGTTAGATCACTGTTTTTGTAAATCACGAAGATGAGCACACTGAGACAAGGGTCTTTGATATGAATTCAGTGTAGATATGGGGAGTGTGATTCACTTCCACCATAGGATTTCAGGGAAATTTAGATGAGATGTGAGAGAGCTTAGCTCTGGTACAGGTTTGTCCCTTCAGTGCTTCACTTGCTCATTTTCTGTGTGCTGGTAGAAAAGTAGGGTACTGGGTAAGGAGAGCCTTCCTCAAAGATTTTAATAGAGGAAGCTTCAGCTCCACAGTAGAACTTGAATACTTGTTTTAAGCCTTTCTGCTCCTAAGTTCTATTTAAAGAAGTTCGATTATGCTTCAGGTACATGCAGTTGCATTGTCCAGAGGAGGTTCTGTGCCTGTGATTTGCTTTGTCATTGATGAGAAAAAAACCTGTAAGAATTTTAGAGCAGAAGTCTTTTTGCTGAAGGATTCAAAAATGATAATTTATGTGTGTTGTGAGTAAAAAAGTCTGTGAAAAAATATTTGTTGAATTTTGTATTGCATCTGCTAACCAGCCTTTTGTCCTTATAAATAATACTGCACTTGGAGAGCAGGAATGAAATCAATGTGCCTGAAGAGAGTGATTTTAAGCTCTGTAGTTAATCCCATCCCATGTCCCTGTGCTGCTCCACAGCGGATCCAGTTAGATTTCCCTGTCATCTGCCCCCTTGGCATCAACCTGTGGAGTTTCCTGGGACAGCAGAGGGATTGTGATCTCTGGGGCTCAAATCTACCCTGACTGAGGCTGCTTCTGATTTCTCTTGTTGTGTGACCAGTGGTGGATGGGAAAGGATTTTGTTTCAAGCTGTCTTTGGATTTCAGGCAACAATGAGACTTAGCTGCTTTCTTAATTCCTCTGTGACTTTAATTCTATTATCTTTTAGTTGCATTTCAGCTGTCCTAGTTTTATGCAGTGGCCTGAGAGACAAAACAGTCCTGTTTAGTCACTTTTTTCTGCTCCAAGATGGAGCTGTTAGATGGCATTTCTGTTTTTCATGGTACCTGGCTGTTGTAAGTGAACTTGCACTAATTTTGTAACTAATTTGTGAGTCATCTTCTCTGAGATATCAGGTATGTTGGTGTATTTCATGCAGCAAATTAGTTTCTCTAAATCATTAGAAAAGATTAGACTTTCAAATACATGAGGATATTTGGAGTTCAAAATTACCCAATCCTTGAAGAATCAAAAGCCGTGCACCAAAAGCGTTACATGTAAACCATTATTTTGGTATGTTCTTCTGTAACAATACTTTCTGATCCACTTTGTTAGCCATATAAAAAACATCGATTATCAAGTAATACTTCAGTAAAAAATATTTTTTTTTAATCTGTGTTTTTCTTTCAGGGCAATTAAAGCATTTCAGGAGGCGCTTTATGTTGATCCCAGCTTTTGTCGAGCCAAGGAAATTCATTTGCGACTTGGGCTTATGTTCAAAGTGAACACAGACTATGAGTCTAGTTTAAAGGTAGGTTTAAGTCCTTTAAAATTGAATTAACATTTCTTACAAGTCGTGTGTTGCATGTTAAAGCTGCAAGGAATGCATAAGCACAGAACAGACACAGACCACCTGCTATAGAAATCGAAGTGCTTTAATGTGAAGTGTCTCAGTCTAAACAGAAGGATAGGGTTGAGGTGTGTGAGGTGCTATACTCCAGATGAAAAATTTGGTGAAAAAAGGGCTCTTGTTAAAATAGTGAACCTTGGAGGAGACTGAGGTTGTACTGAAAGCTAAGGGAAAAAAAAATAGCAACTTTGATTATTTGATATTTTATTTTATATTTCTTTATTTTTTCCCATTAGTTTCTCTGTTGTAAACTGGAAGTTCTTGGAATTAGTGAACTACAAAGTTTTTATGCAAAATTATGTCTTTTTTTAGTATAATTGTTACTTTTCTAGTAGTTAATTATTCTTTCATTTCCTGGCTTGAGAGTCAGCTTCTAAGGCAACAGTTGCTGGCTAATCAATTGGAAATGGGTTATGGTAACACAGCGCTTTGTTTCTTTTGTACTTTTTCAAATTCTTTACTATTAACATTCTTTTCCGGTCTCTGATTGTAATCTGTCATTTTATCTCCCTCTGTTCAGCACATTTGCCTGTGTTATTCCTCTTTCAATTTTTTACTTTACCCACATGTCCTTTCCTTCCTGGCCTCTAAGTTTAGCTGTGTCTTGTAAAAAGGAAGTGTTCTTTTAAGAGAGTTGCCTGTGGTGGGAAATACACCTGCAGGGCTGAGAATTTTGTAATTAAGTGTAATTTATAAACACATTTCTGCATATTAATCTTTCCTAAAACTTTATGAAAACAATAAGTGTTTTGTTTTCAAGAACCTTACGACGTCCTTTTCTTGGCAGATTATTTTCTTGGGTTGTTAGAATCACATTGTCCAAGATTTGAAAGAGTAGAGTGTTCCTCTCAATTTTTCCTTTCAGTTTTTGTGATGGAGGGAAGCAGTTCTCTCCCCAGGCTTCCCTTTTCATCCAGATCCAAGGTTTCACCTACAGAGTTTGGTGGAGCTGGGAATTGTGCAAAGGAGTAGAAAAGGTTCCATGCAATGAACGGTGAAAGAGAGCAAGGAGAGGTAGAGGTTGAGGAAGGGATTGTGTGTGAGCTTGAGTGATCCTATTTCCTTATACTTCGGCACAGACTTGGTATGTTATGACATATATAGAATATATATATATAAAGAAGTGCTGAAGTACATTTTGGTTTTATTTTTAAAGAATCTGGGAGAAAAGATTAAATTTACAAGGAAATTACAAGGAGGATTACAAGGAGGTGGTCATCTTGTAATCAAGTAGTAGAGGAAACTCAATGATCTCTAAAAGTCTTTTCCAGCCTAGTTGATAATATGGTTTTAATTTTTGATATAAATTGATCAAGAAATAGATAACCTTTTTCTGCTGTGCCATAGAATTTGCAATTCTGTCAGTGAATCAGGTACTTAAATAAATATTATGATGATTCAATCTAAATCCTTTCTTGTGTTCGATGTTCACAGTTTTGCAAAACAAATCAGTCACTTACCATGAGAATTTTCATTATACCAAACTTAGTTTTCAGAACACCAGGTACAAATGGGAAAAACACCAAAGAAGTGTTTCGAAAACAGAAAGAAATTAATCTTTTTAATGTGGAATTATCATGATTCCATTGCTTTTATGTGGCATGTGGTTAAGTCACTTACAAAAACAAATGGCCACAAATAAAGCAGGTTACCTTGGGGCAGAGAGATGGTCTTCAAAGGATGGTGAAATGAACATGATGAGGGTTTGCACTAAAGATGGTTTCATGTTTTCCTTAAAGCAATATAGCTGCAGCTCATTCCTAAAAGTTTGTCTCATTTCCACCTTGCAATCCTGATTACCTCGTTCAGCACTCTCAGCCACATGGAATCGATGATTTTTCATTCTTTTGCTTTTCCTCATTTCCAGACTGAGGTGGATCAGGGGTCTAAGCCAGCTCAGCTTGAGATTGCCCAGTTGGTACATCCAGTGCAAGGTTGATGGAATGGGAAGGAGGGGACAGAGCTGTCTTCTCTTCTGGTTCAAAATGTAATGAGAAACTGCTCTGGAAGTACCAACTGAGACACCTAAAGCAGAGCTTCTGGGTTACTTCCTTTGCTGTGGAGGCTGCAATTCTGAGTAAAGAATGGCAGTGAGGAATAAAAGAAAAGACCCAGTGGAACTCAGTCATGAACACTTTGAGCTGTTTCCAGTTCAGCTCAGCTGTGGATTTAATTTAGGTACAGCCCAAGGATTTACCTACTTTGGTTGAAAACTTCCGGATTGAAACTTACCAGTTTAGACATCACAATGTGTCAGTTGAGGAGAAAAATAAGTAGAACAGGGCTGTAGCTTCTTTAAAAGCCAGTCTTTAACAAAAACACACCTTAAACCAGAAAGTGTGATGGGAATTTGAGAGGCAAGTCAGAAAATGCTTCCTTAGTGAAGAGAATGAAGGGAAGTGCTGATGCACTGGTTATGCTCAGGCAGGGGAGAGTAAAATCAGGAAGGGATGTGAGGAGTGTGAAGAGATGTTTTCACACAATGTCTGTCTCATTCTCTGAGACACAGAGTATCTCATCTTTGAACAAAAGAAAGATAATAAACCCAAAGCAATGAAAAGACAGGGTTGTCTTGTTGTGCCTTTTTTGGTTTTGTGGACCTTTTTAAAAGGATCCAGGATTTTAGAGGGTAATTAAGGGGGTTGGGATCCAGCCTGCCTCTGACTGGCCTTGAGCACAGACTCTTTTCCTGGGGCTCTTTGCCCAGTTTGAGCTCCCCATTCACACGGAGATAGAAAGTGGAAGTAACTTTTCATCTGGTACTCACTTGTGACTGCTCTGGATTTCACAGATTATACCAACGTTGCATTGAAGTACTTTGAAATATCATAATGTTTTTGATGGTATTTAAACATTCATGTTAAGTCTATAATTGCCAAGAATAAACCATTGCCAACAGATGAGTCACTGTCAGTAAGAGTCATTGTCAGTAAGAGTCTTCAGGCAAAGGGAGAAGATGGAAGTCTGAAGGTCATATATTCCATGTTTTTCACAATTTTAAAGCATTAACATAAATCATCTGTATTTTATGTAAGCAATTTAAGCACAAAATTAATTTTTACTATTTTAAGATGTTGATGATCTAGATAATTGCTAGAGTGCTGTTTAACAAGCATAAAATCAACTCAGTCTTTTTTCAAAATCAATTACTGGTTTTGCCTGTTCTGCAGTTAAGACTTGCAAATTACTGTGAGAATCCTTGACTTTCTCTGTAGCCCCATTGCCATAAACTCTTGCAACACCAATGCTGTTGAAAATTACTTGGCCTTCAGGCTTACATTAAGGAAAAAAAAAGTGTCCCTTCTAGTTGAAAAGATAACAGTCCTTGTGTAACCTGGCAGATGGGGCAGTGTTGGCTTCAGAGGTGAGACATGAAAGCTGACTTTACCCCATTCATCAGAAAAGTACAATTAATTCCAAAACATACTGGCAGTGGCTTTGGGGGATGGATTTCTTCTTATAAACTGATGACTGTAGCAACGACATGCTACTAAGGTTAACCTCACAACCCAACTTTTTCAGTTTATTATATCCTGCTGCCCCTTTCCTGTTTACCATTTCCTACAACTGACACAAGGAATATTGTGGTCGATGATGGTGGCTGTGGTGGCACTGTGATAATATGAAAGGAGAATAAAGCAAGATCTCTAGGAATATAATCTATCTTTTTATTCATTGGGTAAATGTAGTTGGAAAAAATATTCATACTTCTGAGTATGTGGCACATTATTTCTGACATGTCACTCACTGTCATGGTCATTTTCCTATTTATTGAATATATTTTTTTAAATTGGCCTCCTTTTTTATAAGTGCGTGTAATCATCTTGTTTCGCATGTGTGTCTCAGTTCTTCTCTTAAGTCCTGTAGAATCTTAAACAATTTCTAGAAAATCCGTGGGAATGAAAGATTTCAAAGAGAATTTTGGAGGGTGTTCCTGCATGATGTACTGCTCCAGAGCCTTCTGAGATGTGGGAGCTGAGCCCCAGGTGGCAGCTGTGGAAAACCAGTCTCCCTTCTGGTGCTCATCCTGCTTGAAGTGTTTTCAGTGGGGATTTAGAGCCATGATCCTGAAAGCCCTTTGAATGCAGAATTCATACTTAGGGGGGAAAAAAAAATCTTTGTTTTCTGTATTTATTAGATTGATAACATTGAGGGAACAGTGGGGGCCAGGGGGCAAATTTTCTGAGGTTTGCTTTTATGAGGGGAAGCCTTGTTTGCTTTTGTTTGGAGATTTGTGGTGGGGGAATTGTGTGGGTTTTGTTGGATTTTGTTTGGTTTGTGGAGTGTTTTTTTTTTAATGGGTGGTCAGTAGGAATGCTGGTCATAAGAGCTTGGTTTATAGTAAACAATATTTTGTTTTGAGAGTTTTATTCAGGTGCGCCCTGTACTCAGTAACAAAACCGTTAGAAGAATGAGAACTCAATTTCTCATGTTTTCAATTATCTGCCTTCTAGTAGAAATACTAATTCTGTCTTTCACTTACAGAAATTTTTCCTCCTTCCTTATACACAAAACAGTTATTCCAGTAGTTTGCTTCAGGCTCAAGCTTTCATCTTGCCCGTAAATCATCAATTTAAATATAATTTTAATTTTTTAATTATTCTTCTAAAGATTCTCATTTGTTAGTAATGTTAAGACATGCTGCTTATATTAGGATAAGAGAAAGGCTGCAAAAGAATTAAAATGTGCATGAATTGTATGAATATGCATGAAACATAAAGAAATTAAATACTGATGCACCGATGAACAGCTTGAAGTACTTATTTATAGTCAGTCAGACACTTCTCTACCACTTATTCAAATATTTCTCCCGTATATACACTTATGAAAGATATTTTTAGCTAGTGCAGCTATTATATGCCAAAATGTAACTGTTAGAGACATGCCATTCATTTTTTATGTTCTTTCTCTGAGTAATAAATAAACAAGAATTTAGGAAAATGAAAATTTGTGATTTCAAGCCTTCATGTGCTGTTTTTCCACCTAGTTATCTTTCTCATATGGGCTTATATTAGTGATTTTTAAGTTTAAGCATTGTACATTGAAACCTGACATATTTTATTTATTAAAAATAACTAGTCAAAATACATGCAGTTATGAGAAGTTTTAGTTTCTTATGTCAAGTTGTATGTATTTAATTCTATGAGGAACAGGTGCTTTTTTAGGTAAAAAACAAGGTGAAAGGCTTTGGCTCTTGTCAGTTGGATATCCAAGATTTCAAGCGCTTCGCACAAAAAAGCATTTTGTGGAAAGCAAAATGAAACGAATCAAAAGATAATGTCAATAAAAGTGTAAGTGGATGGAAAGCAGCATTTGGGATTGAAATATCTTCCTTAGTCTTTGCAGTTTGCAGGTGTCAGGGGTGGAACTACACATACAAGAAGTAAATCCATGGCAGTTTTTAATGCAGCATTGCACTGTAATGAAACTGCAGGAGAGTTGTTAATGTGACTGGTTTTGACGGTGGATAATGATACCACAATGTCTGGCCTACAGTGATCCCTTTTGTTCTCTCTTAACCTAGTTTCACCCAGGTTTTTGACTAATTCCTGTAAAAGAGAATTACAGGTGTTTTTTAGAAATGTCACAATTACAAAGAGGAGTAAGTGCTAAACCTGAATTACCATGCTGTGTGGAATCTTCGCTCTTTTGGAGGTGGGGAAGAACACAGCCTGGGAAGAGGAATAGGTGATTCAGAAGTTGAGCATTCAGTCTAAGGATGTTGGTGCTGAGTGGGGAAACCCTGGATGTATGGACAGACTGGGGAATGATATGGTGGAGAGGAGTGCTGTGGAAAGGGGCCAGTCCTGGTCAGTGGAGAGCTGAACATGAGTCAGCAGTGCCCTGGCAGCCAGGAGGGACATCCCTGTCCTGAGGGACACGAGCCCCAGCATGGGCAGANGGCAGATCCAGGCATTCTCCTGCTGCTGGCGGCATTTCAGGCTGTTGGCACAGGAATAGCTGGATTCTGATGTCGCAGAAAGAATGCATAAAAGGTGGAGGCAAACGGGAGATTTGTGAAAATCACCGTGTAAGATATTGGTCAGTAAATTCCTGGGGCAGTTCTGGGTGCCACGGTGGAAAAGAGACGTGAAGCTATTGGAGAGTAGCCAAACGCAATAAAGATGGTCAGGGCCTTGAGGAGAAGCCATATGAAGCTGGGGGCACTTGGTCTGTCCAGCCTGGAGGAGACTGAAGGGAGACCTCACTGCAGGTGCAGCTTCCTCCTGAGGAGAAGAGCAGGGGCAGGCACTGAGCTCTGCTCTGTGGTGACACTGACAGGACCCGAGGGAATGGCCTGAAGTCGTGTCAGGGCAGGTTTAGGTTGGATTATTAGAAAAAGATTTTTCCTCCAGATGGTGTTTGGGCGCTGAACAGGCTCTGCAGAGCAGTGGTCACAGCACCAGCCTGACTCAAGGAGTGTTCAGTCAGTGCTGTCGGGTACATGGTGTGAGTCTTGTGGATGGTTCTGTGCAGAGCCAGGAGTTGAATTCAGTGATCCCTGTGGGTCTTTTCCAGCTCAGGATATTCAGTGATTCTGCTGCACTTCATTCGTGGACCTTCTCCTTCAGAGGCATCTCCATCAGGACAGATCCATTTTTTTGGGGTGTAACTGCAGGCTGGGCATTCAGGGCACGCAGAAATTCTCGCAGNCACAGAAATACGGCTTATATGATCTCTCTGTTTAAAAATGATTTTTCTCTCGGAGCTTGCCAGAACAAGAGATTTTTCGGAGCACACTGCTGCTATTCACTGTCGATGTATATGTGGCCTTTGTTCCTTCTGTCCTCCAGCAGTTTTTTTTTCTCCCGTCTGTTAGCTGGCTTTTTTTGAATGTTGGACTAAAGTACCGGAGTGTTTACACTACACAAACCTTTATGTTGCAAGCTGAATTTGTTGTGAGCTGGGAGAGCAGCAGATGAGCTACTGTAGCAGCGCACGGAGCGTGTCCTCTCCTGACCCTCTACCCTGGTCCCAGCGATGCCTGGCAAATGGAGGCTTGGCACTGTGCCCCGGCTGGTTACACAAGGCTCTGCCTGCCCTACTTATCCCAACAAAAGCTGCTCTCAGCAGCACCGACAGCACACCTAGGTCACACAGGCAGAAAAAGCCATCTCCTGACAGAATTTTACTGAGTCATGATGGAGCTTTCCTTGGTGGTAAGTCGGTGAGGATTGTCAGGTTTCAGATGATGGCTTGCCTTGCTTGCTGAATAAACGCAGAGCCGAGAGCTATTAAATTTGCTGATGTCACCCTGGAGAGGAGGAGGGAGTAGAATCACTACACTGAGGTCTCAGGTTTGGATGTAAACAGAGACAGCACTGAAAATCTTGCACTGAAAAGAAAAGGGCTCGTTTTGCTTTTGTCATTTATTGATTAAAGAAACAACAAAACCTTGGGTACTTGCCTGTTACATTGTAAAGAATCGGTGATAATTCTCTCAGAGAAAGCATGTTAAGTTACCTAAACCAGCGTCAGATTCCTGTTAATTTACTACCAGACCTAGTGCTTTCATCAGTTCTCTTTCTGTGGAATCCACTGTACCTCTCATCCTTGGAAAGGTTATCTTTGGAATTGTTTCCGCAATCAGAGGCAAGTCAAGGACTCCAGAGGAGATGGAATGGGCTGTAGATAACTCTGCAATTACAGATGGCTACAAATGAAGGTGATTTAGGGCTCGGCTGATCTTAAAGGTCTTTTCCAACCTAAACGATTGTGTGATTGCGCCTTGAGCCGCAGCTCTTGAGGAGAGCCTGTTGGTTTTTAACATTCACAACACTGCCTTCTAGGTAAATCCTCTTACTGGGGATTTGAATTTCTATAGACTGCTGTCTGCCTTGAGGTATTGTGTGTCGTCTCTGAGCTGCAGCGGCCTCTCCTGCATAACAACTATTCCACACAGCAGTAGCCAGCTCAGTGCTGCAATATTTGAGAGGGGTGCAGATGTTTGCCAGCCGCTGCTGTCGGTTGCAGAAATGGAAGTTGGAAATTATTGTTATTTTTTAAATTTTTTGGTGCTGGTAATTCTGATTAGTGGATCTGCTTTTGGCTGACCAGGTTGATGCGTTAGAATGCATGCATGGGGGATTTTTTTGTCTGATTTTGAGTACTGAACGGGGAGCTATGTATTATTTATCCGGCAAGAGGTGTAGGTTTGCTCGTGTGTGTGTATTTCAGAGGTTCTTGGTTTGAAAGGTTCTGGGGTTTGTATTGCTTTTGACTGTGATAACTGTCTAGTGCAAACGGTGTGTTTGTCTGTAGTTACTGGCTTTGGTTTATCAATTTCTTTACCGTTTGTAGATTAGTGAATAGTGCTAGTAGAAATTTACCACACTAAGAAAATTTTCATAACGTGATTTTTGAATTTCCTAAGTTGGCTGCTGTAGGAGTGAATATTTAATTTTTAGGAGGCATTACTGAGAATATTTCTGCTTTTTTTAACTATATAGCACTTGATACTATTGGCATACTTACATATTAAAATGGTTAGATATGGTTATATGGTTGTCTGCTTTCTCTCAGTGAGTCTCTCTGCAATAACCCTTCAGAAGAGCTGCTGCAGAGCAGTTGTCAATCTTGTTTCTTTAGATCTGCTTAATTTTTATAATAGCATTGCTAGGTGAGAACAAATCTGTTCCATTCTGCTTTATCTTTCCATAGTAATTGTAAGTGATGGCGCAAGATGACACATCTGTACAGGAAGGATTTTGTACCTTTTCAGTTATACAGGCCAGAGCCTTTTTCCTTTTT
>VXBR01003144.1:358541-380232 GCA_013400215.1 Cisticola juncidis | reverse complement strand
TTTTTTTTTTTTTTTTTTTGGCAGGCAAAATGCAATTTAAGATAGAGCATTTTATTTTTATTTAGGTTTGTTTTTTTTTTTAAATTTGTCTGCTTAGTAGAATCACTATGGTAACAGACTAAAGGATGTCTCTGAGGCACTCAACCTGCATTGCAATGTAAGTGAGGGGAGACTGTAAGTTGTCTGCCTGCTGAGCAGTAGGGAGAGGAGCAGACACAGCAGAGAAATAAGCTAATAATTAATATTTGTAAGCTATTATTTAATGTTTGTGCTAAAGTTGAAAAGTTATTTTACAGTGTGAATCCATTGGTTTTTGTTTTCTCTTCTGGGGGATGTTACTAAAATGTTCATTATAAATCGTGAATTTGTATTGTTATTCAACTTGAGTTTGGTTCATTTTTTAAATGCTGGTGTGTGCTACAAATGGTGTTGATGAAGGGAGTGAAGAGGAAGGTGCATCAGTGTATGTCAGCTTATGGAAATGTCAGCATTATTCTTATGGCTTGTTATGGATACTGCATTAATTTTCTAATTTTTTGTCCCTACTAAAATTAGGGGTTTTTTTAAATGTGATCATCTGATAAAGTCTTACAGATCTTTGTAAGATCTGTAGTCAAGAAGTTATTATGACCATGAGGAAAGTTAGGTAGCATCTAATAGCTCTGAGTACTACAATACTGAAAGTGTGTTGTATATATCCATTGATACAGACCTTTTCTCCTCCCAGCTACAGCAGGAGGCTCCCAGTGCCACCTAGTTTGGCATCCTGAGTAGTTTGATCTAAATTATCATTTTTATGCTAAGAAAATAAAGTATACTAAAGCATCAGTCATGTTTTGTGTATTAGAAATCACCTGACACTGTGTTTTGTAAATAGCTGTGTTTATTAACAGTAGTATTTCATAGGGTAGCTCTTAGGCTCCTGTATCCCTAGGCCTTATTCTCTGTTGAACTAATACATCCATCAAAATTTCACACTGTGTGGGAGATTTTCTCAAAAGTTCATGGAAAAGCTCAGGCACTGGAGTTTCTGTGCCTGTTCTCATTTTTATACACTAAATAGTGATTAGTGAATTAACATCACACTTGCAGACAGACTTCATTGGTCTGCTTCTGTGACTCTTTATAGAGGAGTGAAAAACTTACCTTAGAACCTAGAATGTTTTAAAAGGTATTTTTTGTATTCCTTAAAGAGAAGTGATTAAAATTAAACAAATTTCAATGTTTAACTGAAGTTTTCTCAACATCTGGAGGAGAAGATGTGAGAACCTATGAACTAATGTTTTAATGTAGAGATATTCATATTAAATGCTTTTTGACAAGAGTGGGATTTTTTAAAAACCTAAAATCACTCAGTTTGTAGGGAGAGTGTTCTGTTTTTCTAGGTAGATTGAGTCTTACATATTTATCTCCATGAGGCTAAGAGCTGCTGTGTCTGCAGTCCCAGCTGGGTGCATAAAAACTTGATCTTCCAATTCTGACCATTCATTTGATGCCTTTATCCTTTCAGATGCAACCCCAGTTGTTTTGTGAAGATCTGTTGCCATCTTACATTACTAGAAGCATTACAGTGTTTGCAATAAAAAAAATTTACTTTCCTCTAGTAAGCACTTGAACAGAAATAGAAAATAGTTTTTTTTAAGACAAGTGGTAACATGCAGTATTGATTTTCAAGTACAAAATTGATTTACTCTTAGTAGTTTGCCCAAGTGCTAGTATTACTTTGTTTGAAAAGCAAATAATTCTTTTTTCTTTCCAGCATTTTCAGTTAGCTTTGATTGACTGCAATCCCTGCACTTTGTCTAACGCTGAAAGTAAGTAACCAAGAAGTTTTTATTTCATTGTGGATTTTTTTAAGTCTTATGCTCACAACTGTATGAATTTTTAATGAACCAGGTCTTCAAAATCAAAAGACTTGGTACTGAGAGAGGGAGACTACAAAACCTGTCTCCCTCTCTCAGTGGAGACAGGTGTTCCAGTGGAATTGTGAATTGTTTCAGTAAATGGAATAAGTGAAAATTGAGACTGAGCTTATTCATCACTCTGAAGGCTTGAATTCTGGAGGAAACTTATTATTTGACTGGGTTTTTTTTTAATTTATTTATAAACCTGATGCTTGTACCATGGCACACATTTAATATCAATTATTTAAAACTTCCGCCATCTTGATAATCTGTAAATTTTCAGTGATTATTTTCATGCCATTTAAATTTATAGATCCAAAATTCAGCATCAATCCTGCTGTAGAAATAAGAAAGAAAACCCCATATTTGACTTCTTTGATGTCATCTATATATTTATTGGTCTGTAGTTGAACATGTTCATCTTTAGTGCAGTGTGATCTGTGATAGGCACAATGCACTGTAGGTGTAACAGAGGGTCCTGCAGGTATTTATCCATAGTTAGTGGAATTGTATGCAAGAATAAATGTGTGTTTCTCTGTGTTCTGGAGTCTGTAAGAATTAAAAGACAGAGAGTTGTGAAGTAAGTTACTCCTTCAGTTTTTAAGGTACCTTCATGCTCAAGTTGTTCATGTTGAGCTTAAGCTACTGGCCAAGTCTCACTTCAGAGGCATTGGATAAAATATTTAAAGCATTTCTTTGAAAACTGGATGGAATTGTGAATATTGTATCAGCAAGGTAGTGAAAGGGAGTTTGTTCACATGGCTGAAACCACTGGCTGTATCAAGGAGCCAGCTGTGCTTCAAGGCTGTCTTCAAAGCTTTGTCACTTATCAAGAACAAGAGCAGATAATTTTGTAAAAATTTGCAGAATTCTCCCTGAGTCAATAGGCTTTTATTGCTTTTCTACCAGACATGTGATTCTTTATTCTATTTTGTGTTTGCTCATATTGTTTCTCACTAACTTTATCAGTTTTCACTAAATCTCTGAATTTCTGTAAGGTTTTCCTAACCCTTCCCCTGCAGTCCCCTGTGCCCCCAGATTTGTGTAGAGGGGTGGCCCCATGAAAAGGCTTCCCAAACCCAAAGGACGAGAGTGAAGGGGACTGAGAGGTCCCACTGTGCTGTTCTGGGAAGGAGAACTGAACCCCCTGCCCCAGGGTTTTGGGTGTCCTCACTAAATACTCCATTTAATCCTCCCCCTTGCATTTCTCAGGGCTGGGGGAGTAGCAGCAGTAGTAGTGTAATCACTGATTGTGTTCCCAGCAGAAATGTTGGAGTAATAAACATCTCTTCTTCCTATTTAGGCAGCCTCTAATCCAACACCTTTAATTTTCCTTTCCCCTCCAAGGCATCACTTCATTTTGGAGCTTCACACTGAAAGGGTTTTGTTAGGATGGGAAAAAATAAAGAGAGGGTTTTTTTTTTAGATAATGAACTCCTGAAACAAAAGCAGGGCTTTTCTTTCATCAGTACAGAGTGAGGTTTGATGATGCAGTGAACATAATGAGTGTTATGTGCTCTTTAGCAAGGAGCACAAAAAGTTTATTAAAATTTTAGATGATGCATTTCATTCTGACCTGGTTTCCAAAGTGCACTCGGCTTCCTTCTTTATAGAGGAGGACAAAGCAATGCACAAAGGGTGATTTTTTTCCCTCCCTTATGACCCAGAGTGAAAGCCTGAACTCCATATTACCTGTATGTGTGGTAATTTGGTGTCACACTATTCTGTAGCTTTAAGGGAAAGAAATCTGTGTAATTGAAATAAATTGAGCTTGGCTCAAACACAGGTGTCTTCTTACTTGTAATGCTCACGAACATGGAGCAAAAGTCTGTCTCAAAGGAACTTTTCTTTCCTCATGGAAGCAGAATGAGGATTGCATTCATCTCAATCAGCTTTAGCCATCTACCATCCATGGATAGTCCAGGTTACAGTTCTCAAGTCTTTTCTGTGATGATTTTAGCAGCATGAGGGTAATTTTCCCTCTGCTTTTACTCTTGAACAACTTCCATTTTTCTTTCTCCAGCCAGCAATTTCTTGCCTGTACAGGCTTGCTGGTATTATGGCATTCTGGACAATTTGTGTGAGGAATTGGAAATGCTTAACAATAACAATCAGAGTATCACCTGTAATTAACACTTCTGGTTTAGTTTAACAAGGGAAAGACAACTCCTAAAAAGGAAGTAAAAACACCCTAATTTAAGATGCCATATAAAACTGGCTATGTGTAACATAATGTTCTGTAACCCAGCTGAATAAAAATGTTTGTTTCTAGCTTGGTTATGTACAGAAAATACTACCTGTGTTCTCTTACCTCGGCTTCAAGGGATTTTATTACTAAGTTTACTGAAAGGTTAATGGACTCTCTGTTTCAGAATACAAATAAAATCCATGGACTGCTTTTCTCAATATCTGTTTCCTGTTTTTGTGCTTTGTTAGGATATTCATTTTCTGTCAGGTCTGGTATATTAAATGTAAAATATCAATGTAAAAAAGTGCTTTCTGGTATCTTCACAATGTAATTTCCCTTGGGTTTGCATTGATAAATTTGAAATGTTGTTTATCCTAAATTTCAAAACGTTGTAATTGCTGGTTTTCATTAAAACTAATAATTCTGATTTTTCCCACTCTTACAGTTCAGTTTCACATTGCCCACTTATATGAAATCCAGGTAAGCTTTAAGCTCATTTTGATAAAGTGTGGTTGAGTTTCGAACTGTGTGATGTAATCAGTCTGTGGAATTCAGATTATAGATGCCTTAGTAAAGTTAGACTAAAGCCTTGAATCATGAAATTTGATTTGCTTTGGCTAAATTAAAAATATTTTGTGTGTGGAGTGTCATGATATAATGTAGAATAGCTATCTTAATAAGCATATATTTACTATTCTCCCAATTTGAGTGCAAAAAAAAAAATCCACAATGCAACTTCCAGGAAAACTCTTTTAGGAGATTCTATTTAGATTTAAACGGTTATATGTAGATTTAAAAATATGAAGTTTTTAAATTAATATATATATATGAATATATGTATGTATGTATATATATGTATATATATTCATACTGTTTCTCATATACACACACAAAATCAATTCCAAACATTTGCCCATGTGCTTTTCGAGTATATGTGGTATATTTGACATGAAATTTTCAATTTTATGTGCAATTTTAAAACTTCTTCGATTTTCAAATGAAATTGATGCATGTGGAATTAGGCATCAACAGTTGTTGAAGTCAACAGCCAATCAAGCTGTGTTACTAATTTGGTGTCAAATCCTACAGCAGGTGAATCTTTTGGGAAATCACAGAACTTCCTGTGCTTGCAGAATAAAATTCAATTGAAACCAAGTGGCTACTGAGGTAGCTGTGGTATATTTGAGATTTGACTGATTGGTTACATAATTGGATGTTGTGCCCTTTTACCACATTTATAGGTATCATATGACTGAGGAAGGGATGTGACATGAAAACAAAACCTGTTGTAAATGAAATGGGTGACAGACATAAACTATATTTTCAGTCACTTACAAAGTAAGTGCTGTCTTTTGATGGCACAGTGAAAAATGGCCTGAAGTATTTCTATACAAATAAAAGATAAAAATCTGATGAACAGAGTATTTTTCTTTTGAATGCTGTTGGTGCAAAGCATGACAGGACAGAAATCTCCCATCCCAATGCACCATTAAGCAACTTTATGGATTGTTGTGGTTCTTACTTGGCTCCCATCCAGATTCCATTCAGCACATCAGTTCTGGTTCACTCCAGCAGATCAGAAGAAGTTAAACAGCCCAGGTCACTGTGCCAGGTGTCCTGTGTGAGACCAGTGTTAGCTGTGCTCAGGCTGTGCTTTCTGGCTGACAATTGCAGGCAGCAGGAACTTTTAATGCAAGTCAGAGAAAAAAAGTTTGGTGCATTCTGCTCTTAGGTTTGATTTGTCCCACAGTTCTGGTTGGGAGGGGTATCTTGGTCTCTGGAATTTGGCAAACTGACAACCAAAGGAGTCCTGGCTTCCTCCTGGATATTACCCCTGACACAATTAGAGAGGTTTTGGAGACAGGCTGGTTGCTCATTTTCTTTTACAGGACACAGTGAAACAGTTTTTTGAACCCTCCATATATTTGAAAATTATTTACTCTCTTAATATTAATGAAGAAGTTAATTCATTTCTGAATTAAATACCACAGTATTACACTTTAAGTGATGGATTGCCAGGCTCTGGACAAGAGACCAGCCTGGTGCTGATGAGAATTAGCAGTGGTTTTTAAGCTGTTTAATGCTGGTTTCTAATATTTCACCTCTGGAAATGAGATGGCTTGCATGGTGTCTAAAGAAAGATGCTGGGTTGGGTTCTCCTCCCCTTTTCCACTTCTAAGACCATTCATGATGCAGCCAAACATCAAGGACTTCGGAATTA
This sequence comes from Cisticola juncidis, assembly GCA_013400215.1. Classification (NCBI taxonomy): domain Eukaryota; kingdom Metazoa; phylum Chordata; class Aves; order Passeriformes; family Cisticolidae; genus Cisticola; species Cisticola juncidis. The sequence continues at coordinate 373,919 of VXBR01003144.1, read as the reverse complement.
GCATGGAGATATAAATAAAGTTCTTCCCTGTGAGGGTGGTGAGGCTCTGGACAGGTTGCCCAGAGAAGCTGTGGCTGCTCTGTCCCTGGAAGTGTCCAAGGCCAAGTCAGAGCTCTGAGCCACCTCACCTAGTCCAAGGTGTCCCTGCTCGTGGCAGGAGGTTGGAATTAGATGATCTTTTAGGTACTTTCCAACCCAAACCATTCTTATTCTATGAAATAAAACCAAATGTTAACATTGTGACAAGTTTTGTTAGTATTTTAAGGCATGTAGGTAATTAGACTTGTAAAGGGTAAATGCTACAATAAATAACAAAAGTGAAAAATACTCCAGGTCTGGAAAACATGCTCTATTTTAAAATGCCTTTCTGAAAACCTCCTGAGCCTGTAAACATATTTTTCAAAGTGTGAATATTAGGCACTAATATTTACCTAATTTGACATCTATATTGCTGCCTCTGCTGTCATGCTCTACAGTGAACTTCTGTTCATTTGCTTAACATTCATAGTCATAAACTACAAATTTTGTTCCCAGTGCTAAATTTAAAATCTTTTCCTGATTGTTTTTCTTTTGCTGGACATGGATATTTTATTTATTTATATTATTTGTTTTCTTACCAGTTGTCTGCATTTCATGAACACCAATTAAAAATCTTTTCTACCAACTTCCCCTTGTTCCATTTGAAAGTATGTAATTGCTGCTTTAATTTTTCTTCCTGACTAGAATAAGGATTTTAAATCACCAGGGTTTTCTTTTGTGATATTGAGATTTCAAAAACCTGGTAACACTTTTAAATTCTACTAGGTATTTAACTGTTTAGAGTTTTCTTCCCAGTTGTCCCTTCAAAACACCAATACTGATTACTGTGTACTCCTTTCTTAAAAATTTAATTAAGCCACAGTCATTTGCATTTAGGTGGCCCCATTTATTTTAATGCTTCTTCATCTGTTTGCCAGAATGAAGCCTAATGTTGAATTGTCTAAAAGCAAATTTGTGGAAGAGGAGGCACAGAACAGTTGAACATTTAAAATACATTCACTTTTATGCAACTGTTGTTAGGGAATGCAAAGATAAATGCTGATGTTATTACCAAATAATTCATCAAATAATTATTGAGAAGTCTTAACCTTTCATATACACAAAACAGCTCATGCAGTTCACAGAAGTCAATAAAGACCCCAATCCTAACCTGGAAATGTGTTTTTTCTACCAACACCTGTTTGTACAGAGAATTGAAAATTGAGTTTCCAGACTGTAGGAACACCTAAACTATGCAGCAGATAATAAGATGTTGTACCTTTATTATCTAGGCATAAACCTTTTAATTCTACATGTGGTGGGATCTTACCAGGACAACTAATATCTTAAAAGAGGCAGTTCAAATATACCAAAGCAAGGAAAGAGGCAAAATTATACCAGCCATCAATTACTGATGATCTTTGCTTTTGTTACAAATCTCCTAGAAGGAATTTGTGTGGGGTTTCCTCAGATGTGAATTCACATTCAAGTATTCCCCTTAAAAGCAGGATATTTATTGTAGTGTAAGAAGCATAGCACGTGTATGAGGAGTTGACAAAATTTAATAATTTACAAATTTTCCTCAATTATTTTAAGTAGCCAGTTTCTATGAAATACTCTATGGAAGTGATTCTCTTACCCTATATATACATCACTCATTAAAGCTTTCATATGCACTGTATGCAAAAAAAAAAAATCTAGCATTTTTGTCAATGTGTTTGTGTGCTGTCAGTGCTGTGAAATCGTTGCTATTGGTGATCTGTTGTAAGCTCTATGATTAATCCATTTACTTTTTTCCTTTTGCAGAGAAAGTATCACTCTGCAAAGGAAGCTTATGAACAGCTTTTGCAGATCGAAAACCTTCCTGCACAAGTAAAAGCAACTGTCTTACAGCAGTTAGGTATGTAAAATTAACTTTTATTTTCCTCTGTGTTTCATTTTTGCCATCTTTGCCTTCAGCAGTGTTTTTTAAGGCTTCATTTCCAAAGCAAGTCTTAGACACACTGCACATGGTACGTGAGATTTTTCACCCAAATAGAACATGTAGCAGTAGATAATCAAGTAAATAAGAGAGAAGGAAAGTATTCTTATTAAACTTACAAAATTAAAAAGCTCTTGTGTGTCAGATTTTGGGCAATGAGAGGGTGGTTTTCCAGAGAAAGAGGGCAGCAATTGGAGTTCTGTGTTCTCTGTTCTGCCTCTGTTAACATCCCTTGAAAACGATGAGGTGAAATACAATAAACCTAAATATTCTGTGTCAGACTAGAAGGCATGGCAACTGAAAAATTCAGCTTTTCTTTCTCTATAATTATACCATGTAATGAAAACCAGCTTCTATAACTAAAAAGTTTATCAGCAGGTTCCATTAAAAAACATACAAAAAGTGAAAAGGAATTATTTTTTATTGTCATTTTCCATGTTTATAGAAAGCTGATAAATATGTTTTAGACAAGAATTTCTAAAAAGTGGATAGAATAAAATGCTTTTGTCCTCTATACCATATAAAAGTAGTTCCAGAATTTTTTGTTAAAAATTGTTCAACCCAATACAGAACTTCTTCATTCACCTCCATGTTCTTCATCTAATTTATTATTCTAAATATTAATTTAGCCTGCTTCTGCCCATTTTTATTTTTTTCTCTCTTCACATAGTGGTCATTTCTGTAGCTGGCATTAAGTTATGACCACAGTGCTTTCTTTCTCTGTGATGCAGGTTGTGTATGGATTTGAAGTGGGATAATTTGTGCTCTATGACAAAAATGTCAAAATCAGTGGGCTAATTTTGAGTCACCTCTGTGAAATCTCCAGTGAAACTGCAGGAGGAGTTTGCTGCAGGACTCTGGCTGTTGCTGTTTTTGCTGTCACAGGACAGTGTTGCTTACATCTCAGTAAACCCTTTGAATGTATATTTTTTTAGCTTGCTATTATGTCACCTAGTATAAATTGTCAGCAGTTTCATCCAGAAAGGCTGTGCATCTGCTCAGTGGAAGACAGGCTTCTCAAAAGAGCTGACCAGCTCTTTTTATCTGTTTGATGTATGTTGCCACAATAGAAGCAAAGCACATGGTTGTACTAATAAAGTGCTGCCACAGGTCTCTGTGCTAGCAGTAAGAGCAGTGACTTTGAGAATTATCTGCTGTCTGAAAACTGGATTAACTCTCTTTATTCAATCAGCATAGGCCACCCAGTTTTGTTGTGTGGGTAGCTTCTGTGTGGAGAAAGGGATAGAGTGGTCTTAACTGGAACATTGAAGGAATAATGCCTTTTCCTTTGCTCCTCTCTGTTAGTGGTATTTATCAGTCTGGTGTTTATCACAGATTTAGTCTTTAGCAGCTGGTAATAAAAACACCTCCTCAGGAAGCACATTCCGGGTGGTATACTGCTGCTTATAAAAAAGAATAGAAAATACCTGCCATCTGCCAGAATGCTACTTGCAAAACCCAGTCAAAACATATTTGTATTTGTATATTGAACTCTTTTTTTTTTCACATTGACAGAAAAAATCAGTTTGAAAATAGCTTTTGTTTATTTTCCTTCACTAGTTAATGTTTATTGAGCCAGACTGGAATTTAGGCAAGTTCAGATATCTTGTGAGAGAGTTACTAAAATCTTTGCTCCTGTTGCTGGTTTCCAAATCTGTGACTTTGGACTGTGGAGGAGAACTTTGTGATTCCCAGATAAACACGTTCCCAGCTGAGCTGATGAATGCTGACTAGTTCAGGTGGACATCACAGGAAGATCTCTACAGGTGGATAAGAGCAGTTTGTTCCTTCCCTCTCTGTGCTGTTCCATTTGCTTTCCAGATAACAATTCTTTTCACCACTCTGCCCAAAATGACAATAAATTAATGAGACTGAAGATCAAGTCTGTCCCTGTATTCTTTCTCCAGTTGTACTCAGCTCCTGCATAAAGAAGAGTGTAAGAACAACATAAACATCTACTTAGAATTCCCAAAGTGCTCTCCCAGTGATTTTTGGCTAGGAGCATTCTTAGATGGTGTCTGTATAATTGGATGAGGCATCTGAGGTGCTGAAATGGGGAAGAAGTTCATGTCTGCAGAAACACACACATATACTAAAGGAAAAGTGTGAGAATGATTGATAAGCATGAAGAAAAGATCATGAGCTGGGCTAGCACATCAGAGGGATTTGTTCCAAATCTGTTCCAAATGAGATTGCAAAGATCTGCAAAAGAGCATGGAACATTTGTGAACCATGGACAAGATCTGTGGTTTGGTTCATCATATTAAAAATGTCCCAGCAGTGGAAAAGTGGCCAGTTATGCTGGTTGAGAATTTGAGATAGAGGTAGGTCTTGCAGATGGGAAACTACACAGCTTTGGGGTTTTCCATCACCTTCTTTATTCCTTCATGTTTTGCTCAAGAGCAGATCCAGTTTCCTCTGCCTGTGCTATTCTAGTGGAAAAGTTTTGTTTGCTCTCCCTTTCGTGCTTTCTGCCTTTTTCAACTCCCTGTGCAGGAAAATCAAATTGGGAAGCAACCCTTGTTTCAACAGAGAAACCAGATAGGAATTGCTGGTTCTCATTTCTGTCTTCTCGAAATAGACTTGTTCTTTTTTATCAGTGAACCTCAATAAAGATCTCACAAAGATACAACATGTTATCTTTCAATCCAGCAAGGTTCTGATGAAACAGAGAATAGGCACACAACATTTCTAAAGATAGAGGAAATTGTTTAATGTCTTTTTTTACCCTTGTTCATAATCCCTGAACTATTATCTTTATCTCAGGCTTTGTCTGCAACAGCACCTGGTACATATATCCTTAATGTAGAGTTACTCAGGTGAATTCCAACCTCAGAGAAGCCTTTTTTCTTAAAGCATGAATGTTTTCTGTATGCTGAACAACTTCAGAGGCTTGAGATTTGAATCAAAATTGTAGCTTGTTTATCAAATTAATGACACAAAGTTGTGTTATGTAACTGCAAGAATCTCTTGGGGGTTTTATCTTCTATTTTTCCCCTGATTGGTAGATTTTTTACTTGATCAATTTCCAGTCAAGGTTAAGTAGTTTTTTCAGCACTGTAACCACTTGACTCCTTACCTGACATTTCTTGCAATCCATGAAATATTCAAACTTCTGTTTGTGACCACAATTTTCAAGTGATATTTCTTAGACCACCTCAGGCAAATGTTCAGTAGCTGCAATTTTGTTTTTGACTGCCTTTGTTAAAGTTTGGATATTTGCTTTCCATTTGCAGAAGTGTAGTGTGTTAACAAATGTGAGACCATGGAATAAAAAAATGGGCTATATAGAACAGAGTAAAAACCATAAAGGAAAGTGTAACTACAGAGAGCAAGGTGAGCCTGCAAATGCTCATCAGTTCAGTTCTCAGTCTTGCCTGTCAGTGCAGTTTGATTTTATCAAAAAGCACAAATTTAGGGTCCTGAAAGTGCAGGTTTGAAATGGACAGTGCAGGTGTGTGCTCAACTCTGCCATCAACCAGAACTTTATGTAAACCTTGGGTAGTTTATGAAATTGGTGTCATAGTGTTCCACAAGGGACACTCTTTTGTCACATCTTCCATTTTACAAACGTTCTCTGAAAAGCAGTGTCTTGTTAAGACAAATACATGGTTATTGAGCAAACATCAAGACATTGCTGAGCACTGTGGTATGCAGTGATTTCAGCAAGCCAGCTGCTGGCCACAAAAGATCTCCTTGTTTGTACTCATTGTGTGAACAGCAGTGAGAAAGTTTTGTGGCTGCTTGAAGGAATTCCATCTGAGCACAGAGACAGATGAGGAGCAGCTGGAGAAGGTGATGAAGGTGCTTTGTTTGAAGTGGTAACCAAGCTTTGCATCAGTGCTAGAGCAGAGATGTGTTTTAATAACATGTAAAATATTACTGGGGAGGATGGGTTGTGGGAGGCCTTTCAAGTGGGGGTGAATAATTTGTCTCATGTAATGAAGGAAGAAAAGGCATTTGAAGGAATATGACGTGTGGTGAGATGAATTTGTTATGTAGATGAGAGGTGATGGCGTTTGTCAAGGTGAATGGAAAGTACGTTGTATTAATGAGGTGGAGATGACAAAGTAAAATTCAAGTGGAGATGCAAAAATTCTTAGTCCAAATGTAAATATGGGACAAATACAAGGATTTAGAAGGAAAAGAGTAAACAAGGTAATATATAGATGTTACACATGTTAGATATATATGTATAGAAAACATAATTGCTTTGTGTGACAGGGAGAATGGTGGCATTTTTCACAATGTCTGTGTTCAGAGGAGGAAAGAGTTAACATTCACTTTTATAGTAGGAGACTATAAATAAGGAGCAGTTCATAATTGTGCTCCTAATCTCTTAGAACATTATTTAAACCCAGAAAAGTGCTTTAAAACTGCATGAAAGTAGATTCAGTATAGAACTTTAAAAGTTTTTAAAACTTCGTAATGTATATATAAGTGGTTTTATTGCTTGACATTCTTATTTTTAGAGAGACACCAATGCTACAAAGTCCTGCTGTGCCAGAGTCTTAAATGGCCTTGGGGAATTTCACTTCTCCCATTTGTGGATTGTTTTTGTAGGCTGGATGCATCACACCGTGGATCAGCTTGGAGACAAGGCAACCAAGGAAAGCTATGCTATACAGTATCTCCAGAAATCTCTAGAAGCAGATCCAAATTCTGGTCAATCCTGGTATTTCCTTGGAAGGTGAGAAAAGATTTTACAGACACTGTAACTGTACTGGTAATTTTTTTTGAGGATACTCATTATTGTATCTTACACTGTTTTTCTTCTTAATCCTATCAGAGGAAAAATGAAGGGAAAGTATGTATATATTTACTAAAGTCTCCAGTTTTCTGGAGAAAAGACAAGGTGCTAATGTATTTGGGATGAATAAAGATTAGAAGTTGAAATGAAGTATGCTATCCAAGTGGATTTGCTTTTTGTAGTTATTATTCACTCTACACATTTACAGTAACCTGAATATATCTGGCCTGGTTTTACCTGTTTCTCTTCCTCTTTTTTTGTAAATCCTCTGTGAAGGTTGTTACTTTTCTTCATACCTTTTTCATCATTCTTTCTCTCTTTGTTTTCTCAGAATCTCCCTCCTAATCTCAGTTTTTGCACTGTAATACAATTCTTTTCCCAGGCAGACATCCATTTTTACAGGGCATACACAGCAAAGTATAGCTCAGACTGATCTATTCTAATGTCTAAGTGTTCAGTGAATTTTTTAGCCTTTGACAGTATTTTTTTATTTGAAATATAACATTCCCGGATGTAAATCATACAAATTGGATGACTTTTTCTGGTCTCCTTTTTAAGAAAATGGAGTACTTCACTTAAGCCAGCAGTAACTATTGAAATACTCAAGTTTTGGAGAAAGCTTTGAGGGCAATTCAAGTCCATGTGTGAACACATCAGTTCTGTTGAGGAATACATTTTAAAAGAATGAGGCAAAAATAAAATGAATATCCTAACCTCAGTGTCTTCCAGCTGACATTCTTGGGGATTCTGGTCACATACAGCTGGAACCTATTTTTGATTTTGTCATGCTAATAATATTTCTCCAGCTGTTCCTGTAAGACAGGGATTTCCAGCCAGCACCGAGCATGTGGGGAGAGGGGCAGGGCAGGTGTGGAGGGAAAAGGGAAAATGAGCCAGGGATCATCTTGTGCATCTTCCACTGGGCTGAAACCCTGGTTTTTCTTCTGTAGAAAAACAGAAGAAAATTCCCATTCCACTTGAGCAAGTTGAGTTTTCAGGCAGGACAGAGCTGGAGCTCCTCACATGTGCAGCTGCTCTGCTCTGCTCTGCTCTGCTCTCAGGGGGTCAGGGTGAAGCCTAGGACCCTGCAGATAAGGAGTGGAATCCAGGAAATGGGGTGGAAAATTTAGTGGGAGCATCTGTTTTGCTTTACAGGGAGGAGTAGAGCTAAAATGTTTCTGTGCCCCATTTCTCCAGTCCATACTCTGTCAGTAGGAGAAGAACATGGAGTTGTGCATTCACTCCTTTTCCTCTCCTCATGTATTCCCTGGTGCTATTCCTTCTTCTGCTGGTTGTTCAAACCAGATAAGAAGTTGGTTTAAAGCTATATTTCAAAATACATCACCACCTCCTTTCTCTCCCACTGGAAAAACTCCATCTGCCAAAGTTTTGTGAGGCCTAATGTTAGTGCTGCCCTAAAGAGAGGCTTTATGTGTGTGATACACAGGCAGGGTGAAATGTGTCTGTTGGACACTGGACTAGATTGTCCTTAAAACAATCTCCTGAAACACTGTATTCAGACTTGATGGATGATTTCAGGCAAAGTAATGCTATATTTTATTGTATTCCTTTCCTAGTGTGCCTAAAAATATTTGAAAGGGTGTAGTATGTTTGACAAACCTTTGCCTGTACTGTTCTGCTTGTTTTTATTGTTTACTAGAATAAATGATCTGTTGTTACTTATGTGCTTTGAAAGTTGTCAGTTCTTTTTCCAACAGGGAAAGTTGTTACGAACAGTACAAGACACAGTTATTGTTGATTAAATTAGTATAAATATATAGATGGATATTTGATCTTGGCTTTATTTGCAGATTTTAATTTTAGAACTGTAGCTATTGTTCCTTGTAGTGAAATTGTAGTTCTCTTTAATGCCAGAATACCTTTGAATTTGTACATGAGGAATTAAAGTAAGACATATTAAAAAATACAGAATCACACAACCTTTCACTAAATTTGGTGCTCTGTATATGCAGTACAACTGACTGGTTTGTTTGTTAATTAAAAATGATTGAGATGCAAGAAATGCACAAAAAGCCTCCCAGGCAGTCAGGGCCCATCCTGGTCGAGTTGGTCAGTATCTCTCAATAATTCTCTTTTGTAGAACATTAAGTTTTAACCATTTGTTTGATAAAATAGGTAACTTAATTGTTTCACTCTAATGCTGTCTGTAGATAAATACTGTTTTTATTGACTGATAAGTGATCACAAGTGAAAGAAATGCAAGTCTGTCAAATATGGGATGATTGTTTTCCTTACAAATGTAGTAATCCGGGGTTTAGCAGTTTTGGGGTGCTTAAATAAGTAATTAGTAATACAATTTGAGATGTTTGATCTGCTTGTGCCTGGCATTCAGAAACAGCAAATGTTGAGTGTGTGTTTGCATGACTTAACATTGATCATATGAGTCTTGGTAAGCCATGCTCAATGATTATCTTCTTTAAATACTACCAAATTTCTTTTTTTTCTTCTCACAGGTGCTATTCAAGTATTGGGAAAGTTCAGGATGCCTTCATATCTTATAGGCAATCTATTGATAAATCAGAAGCAAGTGCAGATACATGGTGTTCAATAGGGTAAGGATGATTCAGGGTAATACAATTATATAATTCCATGCTAATATATATAAATAAAGAATATCAGCTTTTTTAACTCTTGTGTACTCAGAGGGACTGTAAAGTCTTTTTTTATTTATATACCCATGTTGTCAGAGTTGTCTGATATGAAGTTTAAATAATGAATTTTAGTTTGGAAATCTTATTTGGGTGGGGTTTTTTTTGCTTTCTCAATGTTTTAAAGTACTGAATATGTTACATTTGTGAATTTTACATGTTAAAGTTTTATACTGTTACAACTCTGGTTTATATAATGCCAAGATTTATTAAGGGCTTGTGGGAGGGATGTGTATATTTGAATTGCTTCTGTCTTGACTTTGTTATTAATTCTCCACTTCACTAATCTTTCTATTCAGTGTGCTGTACCAACAGCAAAATCAGCCTATGGATGCTTTACAGGCCTATATCTGTGCTGTACAATTGGACCATGGCCATGCTGCAGCCTGGATGGACCTAGGCACACTCTATGAGTCCTGCAACCAGCCTCAGGATGCCATTAAATGCTACTTAAATGCAACTAGGAGCAAAAATTGTAGTAATACCTCTGCACTTGCAGCACGGATAAAGTATTTACAGGTAAAACGAACGTTTTAAGCAGGGGAAATCTACAAAGGCACAGCAGAGGGGAGGGGAGAAGTCACACACGAGTTTAACTTGCAGTTGTTTGTGGTGTGTTTAACCTGTTTTCATGTGTACTGTAAGCATATCATAGCCTGTAATATTTTTTTTCTTCATTTTTAAGTGGAACTTAATTCCTTATAAACCCTATTTTGCACATTTAATCAAAGCATACTGTTTTACATCATTTTGCTTTTTTCTTTGTATTTGTCTACATTTTTAAGTTCTCATAACATATAGTGAGAATACGCAACACACTATCTTTCACTCTTGTTTGCAATTTCAGAAAAAAGGAATTATGAGACCTCTGAATCCAGAGCTCATCTTTGTTCTGATTCTCACAAAGGTTTATATTCTGGTTACCCTCTTTATACCTAGCACCTTTCTAAATTCCAAAATTTTAAATCTATCCTCTCTTTAAGACATAATTAGCTACAGCATTTAGGAAGATTTCATGGACTTGCTCTTACTAAAGTAGGCTTGTGTTAAATTTGCTTTTTACATAATTTTTCCTAGGCTCAGTTGTGTAACCTTCCACAAGGTAGTCTACAGAATAAAACTAAATTACTTCCTAGTATTGAGGAGGCATGGAGCCTACCAATCCCCGCAGAGCTTACCTCCAGGCAGGGTGCCATGAACACAGCACAGCAGGTGAGAAGTTGGGTTATGTTCTGCAGGTGCCCAGCTTTAAGGGTTCTTTACAATCTGTAGTGGTCAAGCTTATTTTATTGAGCACAGGATTGGCTTTTATTAAAAGAAGCCTTTGATTTTATTTGCAGAGGGATATTAGATCAAGGAGCTCCCTATAATGTGGGAGAAATATTGGGGTACCAATTTAGAACCTTTGTGGATTTTCATGATTTTAAAAGATTTCATCTTAAATAGAAGTGCTGCAGTGGTTTAATAATCCCGTGAAAGGTACACATTCCTCCATTGATGACCATATGGAAACTGATTTTTCAGTTATTGAGATCAGCTTCAGAATATCTACTCGGCCCTTTTAAAGTATGTGGGCTGTTAAAATTATGAAATTGAAAGGAAAGCATTAAGAATATATAGAACCATATTTTTGTCTTCCTTCTGTGATTCTTAGGCTTGTAAACCTCATCATCCAAATACTGAACCTGTACTAGGCCTCACTCAAACACCAATTTCACAGCAATCCTTGCCACTACACATGATTCCTTCTAGCCAAGTAGATGACCTGACCAGTCCTGCCAAGAGGAAAAGAACATCTAGTCCAACAAAGGTATATATTCCAATGAACTGGAGCCCCCTACCAAAATTTTGTGGAAATATGCATTGAAATGATGCAGCATGCACAGAATTTGTGCTGTAAATTTTAATCCTTTGGCATCAAGGTGGGGAATGTTTTTAGAAATTTTAAAAAACGTTTTTCAGTGGTGTATTTGATCAGAGTCCAGCTCAGACAGGAGGTGCATAAGGGCAGTGCAGATTGGTGGCACTATACTGCAGTTGTAGTGTCAGTGGAGAAGTACAATTGTAGCCTGATGGTTGAGAGGGAGACAATCATGTCATCCTGTCTATTGCCTTTGCTTATATTTAGAATTCAAGTGTTTCATCATCATGTAATAGTGTTATAGTAGATAAAGTATTCAGTTTTAAAAGCAGCATACATTTAAGTTAATTGCATAATTTGATTTGCTTGTTTCTCCTTACGGTATTAGGTATAATTAAGTTTTTCTTCAGACTACTCTGATACTGTTGAGAATAGTAGAATGAGACTTGGTTATTTTAGTACATTCTTACTAGTAGATATTTTTATATTATTATTCTTGAAACAATTACTAGTTCTTTCATAAATAAGAAAAAATCTAGATAGTAAAAGAAATTATGTTGGCCCTTTGATAGTCACACATTTTAATGTAACATTTTCTCTCAGAATACTTCAGATGTTTGGAGCAGTGGCCATACAGTGTCACATCCTCCTGTACAACAACAAATTCATTCTTGGTGCTTGACACCACAGAAAATACAGGTACGTATGGGAGATCTTCAGAAGCTCTGTTAAATATTTTGTTTCTTTCCTTCTTCCTTTTAAGAAAATAAACCTGGAACGTGGTCTTGTTTCACATTCCTGAAATTCAGTGTAAAATACTTCCCAAATAATTCCTAGGATGTAGTTCAAGTTCATCTAATATTTGTAGCCTCTCTGTGTGAGATAAGTTCTAGTAGGAAACTAAATGATCTCTGTCAGAAACTGAACACTTACACTGTATGAATTCTATCATTTATAAAGGAAGAACATACAGTAACTCTTTTTTCTTAAGCTGTTTTAAAGACAGATATGCAAATTGTCACACTCGTGTGCAGAGTGAGTTTTGTGACTTGCTGTAATGTGGGGGATATTGAAAGAGGTGTAGAGGTATTATTGTAGTATCATCCCTTCCTCTGAAGTTGCTTCTTGTATCAAATTGCATAAACAAATAAGCACATTCTAAAAAATGATTACTCAAATCTGCTACTGCTTTTCTGTGTTTTATGTCACCTAGCACAATTGTATGTAATGCTAGATTTTAGTTTGGAAATCTCATTTTGGGTGGGTTTTTTTGTCAGGAAGTTTTGTTGTCTCTCAGTTCATTAGGGCATACAGTGAGCTTCAGCAGGAATGACATATATTGAAAATCAGGCCCTGATGGAAAATATTACCCATGCATAGCACATGCTTTGGATGGAAAGAGAAATAGAAGGGAGCACAGTGCAGAGGCAGAAAGCATTCTCATTAACTGAGCAGTGTTCCCCTCAATTCCAATGCAGTTCTTCAGCTGTTTCTGTGTCTGAACAATATTGGCTTTATTATACTGTATAATTTTCCCTTCCTCTTTTTCCTACTTCCCCACCCCTTTGGTTCTTCCTCTCTCTTTCTCTCTCTCCCTCTCTCTCTCTCCCTTTCCAAGCATTCTCATTATTTCCTCTGCTTATTTTATATTTTACTACTTTTTCCCCTTTTCAGCCTCACCTTTTTCCACATCCAATGTCCTCCTCTAAGCAGAACCTCAGTAGGTCTCTCTTGAGCAGACTGGATGTGCTGGCAGTAGCTTGACAAGGTTCCAGCACATATAAAAAGAAAGCCAAAAATGCATGATGCAAGAGGAGAGTGAATAAAAAGCCTTTATTGCATCTTCAAAGTTGGCCTTTCAAAATTGGCAGCTCAAAGGCTGGATGGATATGGCATGTAAATATACGTGCATATATCTCTGTGTGTATATATATATTATTTATTGCACTCCCCTCCAGAGGGAATTCAGAATAGAAAGTACTGTTAATCCAGGGATTTTGGCATGAACCAACTTCATCTGCTTTTTAAGTCATACCACTTAGCAGCAGCAGACTTACTGATAGAATAATGCAGGGTGCTGAGTATTTTTAAATGAGTACAGAGATCAGATTTTTGGTAATCATTACCTAAATTTATCAATTGCAAACGAGATCAATATTCTAAATTAAGACATTACTCTCACTAGTTAAATCATACAATTTTCTGTTTTGTTTTGGGTTTTTTTTACATTTTCAGGAGACATTTTCATCTGTGCCTATAGGTTTAATTCACTTTGTCATGGAAAGTATTAATAAAATTGATACAATACAAAATCAGCACAATACAAAACGGTGTTAAAATGTACATAATTATGATAACAATTCTATATAATCATATTTGAATGTAGTTTCCTTTTATGGTACCAGCACACTTAATTTTAGTGTGGCAATAATAATTATACACTCAAATAACTTAGAGTCTCTTTAGTTTTAGTAACTAGTAATAAGATTTGTTTGCAAGAGAGTGTATGGAAAGATGTTTGAGTCTACAACAGAAATCTTGATTATTTTCAACTTTACAAGTCTTGTCTTCATGGATACTTTTTAGTATTTTGTGCAAGAAAGTTATTAAAAATCCCATGCAATTTTAATGATTATGAACCACACTGCTGTTTTTTAGCACTTGGAACAGCTGCGTGCAAACCGAAATAATCTAAATCCAGCACAGAAACTTATGCTGGAACAGCTGGAGAGTCAGTTTGTCTTGATGCAGCAACACCAGCAGGTGAGAACAAAAATATTTTTCTTATCTACACCACTTTTGTCAGTAATGGAGACTGTTGTGTTTCTAGAATTCTAAAGAATTTCTGCTGTGCAGAGTTCCCATGCCCCTCGCTACGCTATGCTAATTTTTTTTGGATAAAGGATAGTTGTGGTTGAAACATAATGAGTTTTAGCTGTGTTTTGTTATAGGACAGCTGGTTAATATAAAAGTTTTCAAGCCACACTTTCATAGTGAAGTGAGTGGACATATCTAAAAGCAGTCCTGCTTGAAAATGCTTGGCATTTCTCTCGTCCTGTCATTGTTCATTTCTGTCTCCGTGTCCAGCATCAGCAGTAAAACACTCAGAGTGAAGGGCCAAAGTGTGCTGATAGCTTTACTTAAAATTTACTCAGCATTTTCATGACTCTGAGAGTCATCTTGGTTCTCAAAACCAACTGTGATGATCTTAAAATGAGCATAAAATTGGGAACTGACCAGTGCAGTAAAACAGACAAACCTTGTTCTGCCCCTCCCTTTGTCGGTTCTGAGCCAACGCTGCTGTTCGTGTCCCCTCAGATGAGACAAACAGGAGTTGCACAGGTACGATCTACTGGAATTCCTAACGGGCCAACAGCTGATTCATCACTGCCTACAAACTCCGTCTCTGGCCAGCAGCCGCAGGTTGCCCTGACCAGAGTGCCTAACGTCGCTCAGCGCGGAATCCGTCCCGCCTGCCCCGGGCAGCCCCTGGCTAATGGACCCTTCCCGGCAGGCGCCGTGCCCTGCAGCACAGCAAGAACGCTGGGTGGTACAGACACTCTTTTGATAGGCAATAATCACATAACAGAAAGTGGAAGTAATGGAAACGTGCCTTACCTGCAGCGAAACGCACTCTCTCTACCTCATAACCGCACAAACCTGACCAGCAGCGCAGAGGAGCCGTGGAAAAACCAACTATCCAACTCCACTCAGGTACAGCTTCAGTTTGCTCCTGGGTGCACTCAGGAGCCTTCCTGGCCGTGGCACTGGAGGGCTCTCGTTTGTAAAAGCACATTTTCCCTAGAGTCAATGGCATGGATTCATATAGAACATAGGCTAAACCTGAACACTGCTTTATATTGTTAAAAATCTGTGTGTTAAATGAACTCATTTCAGGATAAAGGAAAGATTATAAATCAAAGAGTGCATTTTCAAAGTGCTCAGCTCAGAAACTCTTTCTATCTTTGTAGAAAAGTTTTTTAGAAGGGAATACTTGTACATATTTTTGTCGCTTCTTTAGTGTGAAATGTTGTGATTTTGTTTTTCGTGCAGGAGGAATGCGCATATTTCATGTTGTAGTTATTTCTGACATCACATT
>VXBR01003144.1:316041-353541 GCA_013400215.1 Cisticola juncidis | reverse complement strand
GACTGCACAATCTGCCTGGACAAAGCTCTTCATGCTGGGTCATCCCTAACGTAAAAAATCTTTATTTTCTCTGTACCAGTGCATGGGGTTATTCTTCCCCTGCTGCAGGACTTGGCATTTCCTGTGCTGAATTCCTGTTGGCCCATTTCTCCTGCCTGTTGGTGTTGCCCTGAGTGGTCACACAGCCATCTGGTGTATCAGCTTGTCCTTCAGCTCTGTACCAGAGCTGGCTTTTTTGGTGCTGGTCGTTTCAGCATCTATAGCTCAAGCCCAGGAGCTGTTCTGGTGATGGATTGTGTTAAAAATGCAGTTGTGCAGCAGGTTGTGAGTCTGTCATGTTGCAGTTCAGGTATTTTTGACTCTTCAGGAGTTTAGGTCTTGGTTCCTCTTACGTTTCAGTTGATCAGCAGGTGTGTTACTGTTGGTTTTTATCTTTAATCAGTGAGCTTGGATCATTTTAGATCAGAGGCAGACTAGATTAAGGCAGAATGTGAGGCCAGCCACAGAAAGCCTGGCAGTGATTGCAGTGTGGTTGTGAAAATTACACGGTGTTTTCCTGGGTGTCCTCATCGCTGGCAGTGCAGAATGGAGTGTGGAGGGCTGGGTTATAGAAGTTCAGATAACACTTCTTAGCAGTGACTTGTGGCAAAGATGTTTCACTGTAGGCTACAGTGGTGTTGGAAATGCAGCAAATTCAGCTCCCCCTGCAATAGCAAGTGGCCTGTGGCAGAGGAGGATGGTTGAACCCAGAGCAATAATAACTTAAACTGCTGCAGCTAAATCTGTCAGTGTTCATCTCTGGTGCATGTGCTAGCAGGGAGCCTGTCAGGTACTCATTAGCTTTGCAAATTCACATTTAGTGCTTGCTGCTCGCAGCCTTCTCTGTGTAAAATATCTCCAAGTCCTCAGATTTTCTTGGTAGGCTTTGGAGAGATTTGCCTGCTTTCTTAAAAAAAAAAAAGAAGTTTGAAATCCAAACAAGCTGAGAAATTGAAATGACCACTTAGAGCACTGTAATTTCTGTAGCTGTCCTTTACAATTGTCACTGTGTTTAAAAATGTTACCTAAGTTGCCTTTAAAGTTCACAGAATTCCCTTTAATCATAAGCATATGGTTATTGAATGTTTTGAGCTGTAATCCACATTTTTCCAACCTGAACTGTGTTTGCAGTTCTTTTAGTTGAAATGTTATCTGTATTTTTCTCTGTTAGAATTCTTGTTGGAATTTTTATCACCTCAATATATTTTACTCCAAAATATTTTATTTAGGATGTATGTTTGCTATATTTTATCTAGCAAATATGGTGGGTTTGAGCATTACTCTTTTTGATATTAAAAAATAGTATAAAAGCATGTTTATATCATTCTACAAAAAAAAGAAACCTGCATCTGTTACTGTGATTGAGAGCTCATAGTTCCTAATGTTGTGGGATTTGATGACTAATACTGATCCATGATATAGCAGTCTGTCACTATCTGTTACCAAGATAAATTTCATGAAAGAGAGAAAAAATCTTTAGGGAGCCTGTTTTGTCATCTTTGAAATATTAACTCTTATTGTAATGTTCATTTCCAAGTGACATTGCTACACATTCTACATTCATAAAAATTAACAGCCTAACAGCTTTTTTTGGGGGGGGACCACGTATGTGTTCTTTCTAGTAGAAGTATGAAAATAGTTTCAGAGCATGGTGTTGGGATGGGTGCATTGCAAATAGGCATAATATAAACTGTTAAAAACTTCAATTTTTTTCTTGAAGTTTATCTGATCTACCTGCAAAATTGGAATGTAGCTTTCTTGAGAGAGTAATGGGAAGTGTTTCACTCTAGTGAAATGTTGCATTTGGATGTGTTTAGTGTGCTGTTGTAGGAGAGATCTGCAGTTAGTGTTGGGTAGCAAAACATTTACCATTTTAGCTACAAAACCTGTAAACCAGCAAGTCCTTGTTGTTGTTTGCTTTGATGGGATATAGCATTCCTAGTGATACTTAATTCCCAAGGTAAAGGAAGGCTCATCAAGGTGTTTCACTTGGCTGCTTACAGTCAGTACCAGGCTCACATAATCGTAATTTTTCAAGGGAGGTAAGCTAATACGTAGTCTCCTGTAGTTTGCAGACAGCTCAAAAGGTGTTAGATGTGCTTTTTTTTTCCTTTCTTTCATACGGAGAAGAGATTGAGAGCTCCCTCTTCAGCCTGTCTGCATCTTCATTCAGCAAGGCAGAGGACTTAGAAGCTGGATGATAAGGAAAGGTGGGCAGTGGGAAAAGTGGAGGAGAGCATGTGTTTTTTTGTTTTGTTTTGTTTTTTAGCAACTCTGAAGTCCAGAAATGCATCAGTCTGCACCACTTTTACAGGTTTAGGGACAGGATTTCCTCTAGGCAAACAATGCTTTCTGGAAACTGCATATGTCTGCTAATAATAACAGGAGATTGTGAGAAATAGAGTAAATCACCTGTGCTAGAGCTGGTTACCTGTTATTTCATACTAATAAAAATTAAAACTCTGTATATAAACACTGTATAGTCTATTAATTGGGGGGGTGGGGTCCCCACCATTCTAATTTGTCTGACAGTTTATATTTATAAAATTAAAGACAGGAGTTTCCCAGCCTTTTACTGAGTAGCTGATTAGGCCTTGCTTTGTTTTAAGATGTGCATGACAGCTCTGGAGCAGAAGTTTGGGCAGAACGTCCTTGTTGCATTTGTTGTGTGCATGACTGACATTAAGAAAATGTCTGGAAGGGAGAGTTTTAAAAGGTAATCTGCTGAAAGGCCTGATAATTTGCCAAAACCCCACAATTTACACATGGTAAAGTGGAAGATGTATACATGCTAATATATAAGCTATTAAGGACTTCAATAGTGCATGTTGACCTTTATTTGAACACAGTGTAAGGTAATGCAAAAACGAAGAATTGAAAGTACTTACTGATTATATATGGGTGCTGTCTCTGCAAGTGATATCTTGAGGTTCAAATATGAATTTGTGACTAGAAGCGTTGATATTTAGAATTACTGTAAAAATTGCAGAAAAGCTACTCACAGTAGAAAAGGTGAAAATAATTGATTTTTTTTTTCTTAAAGAAAAAACAAACAACAACAAAGAAGCCCTAAAACACAATAGATAAAAAGACCAGACAAGACTCCAGACACCTGTGTTGAATAAGCTTAATGCACAGGGAGAGGGGAGTTGTTCTGTAAAATTAGTTTTTATATATTGGAGCTGCACTGTATTGGGCCTTAAATGTATTCATGTGTGTCAGTGGTTACACACATACCCTTATTTTATTTGATATGTTCAGAAAGGCATTCTGGCTTCATCTCTAATGTGGATATTCTGTTATCTTCTGGCATATTCTTCTTGCTATCTGACAATAGTCATTTGATACAATCTGTTGCCCTGTTGTCTTGCTGGTATTCTCTAGGCAAAAATAGACATTTTGACAGGTAGGAACAGGTGGATGTAACTTGGATTTTTTTATAGCTGGAGCAGTAGATTAATCATTTTTATTTTCTTCCTCATGATTCTGCATTTGGCTCTGTTTACTACATGCTTACTTCAAAACCAGGGTGTTTATATTCTTTGTAAGTCACATTGAAGTCCTGAGATGTCTATTTGTTAAATTTTTCTTTTCTTCAGATGTTTTCAAATTTAAAAAAAGTCTTGTCTAAGAGGAGCCATTTTTTGCATCTCTCAGACCCTACAGGTTTATTTGTGCTTAGAGCATAAAAGACCTGGAATTAGTAGCAGTCTGGGATTAAATAATGTACAAGAGGTGATTCACAAGGTAACTACAATTGACCCTCTGCAGGAGAGTGAACTGCAGGATAATGAAGTTCCTCATCTCACAGGAGGATTTTATCAGGAAGCAACAGGATAATGTTGCTCAGCACCAAAAAGTGACCTGTTAATGTTCCAAGGGTTTTGTGTGTTGCTTAAGAACAAAGGAGGATCAGAAGTATGGAAATTTGGTGGGGTTTAAAGTGAAAGCAGTTTCTTAGAACAGGCATTCAGAAGTCTTGCATTACAATAAAACAAATTGAGAATTAGTTGGACAAAAATAAATGCTGGGAGACTGTAATTTTGTATTACATAAACAAGTGTTGTCTTAATAAAAGCTGCACAAGTGAAGCCATTAGGTGAAAGGAGATGCTTTGTATCATAAAATGCAAAACACATGCCAAAGAGAAAACTCAGTTTGATTCTTTTTTTATTACGTGTGAATAGCTTGTCTGCTGTGTAGAAACAGACTTGGTAAAGGCTTTGTTTTGCAAAAGACTAAAGTGAGCACTTCAGTAGGGCAAGATAATTGCAGAGGCTGAAAAGTTTCTTTATATCCATCTTCCTTGGTGCGAATGTTGAGGAAATATTTAACAGAGCCCCATTCTGTTCCTGGGGTGAAATGAGGTTGCTGAGGAGGCTGAGAAGGGGTCAGACATAGGGTGCTGGCACAGCAATTGATATTGTACAAGGAGCTTCCCTTGAAGGGCCAGACAATGTCACTGAAAGCCACAAGGAATTAAGAAATGCAGGAGCTGAGCTATTGACTCAGATATGCAAATCTCATTAAGATGCTGTTCTGGAGAACAGTAGGGTGGCAAATGTGCTCATCTTGTTAAACTGCTGCTGGAGTGTAGGGATGAAAAGGAATTGAGGAGGAAGTGTAAGTGTGATTTGGTTAGTCTTCCCTACCAATAAAACTGGTTGCAACAGTAAATTTTAAGGTGGTTATAAACCAGCTAAATTATGTTTGGTAAACCGTTTAGATAGTAAAGTAAAATTCTTCAAGCCTCTGAGCAAATTAACAGATAAAAGAGTGCACTGTTAGATTAATTATCCTTCCTGAGATTCGTAGAGAAAATCTCCTGTTAAGGTCATTTAAAAAAACAAAACAAAACAAAAAAACCACAAACAAACAAAAAAACAAACAAAAAAAACAAACACAACAGAACAATGAAAAACCAACATAACCCCAAGTAATTTTTGAGCATAAGTGAAAACCATGTAATTAAAATAAGACAATATGCTAAGAATAACTCCTCTGAATTCATAATTAGAAAACCCAGTTGTTAATAGGAGAAAAAAAGAAGAGTGTGCTTCTTGGTCTGGCTGTATATCAGGTTGCCTTTAAGATACTGTTATCAAAAGCTCTTTTCTGTGCTCTTAGAAATGTAAGTATCTTTTCCCTGTGAGCAATCTTTCTGAAAGGAGAATTAATGAAACATTATCACAAGACTTGAGACTTAACACTCGAGGTGTTTATTTCTACTGAAGTGAAACCAGCTGATTCCTCACTCAGTGTTTCAACTGGTGCATCTCATTAACATCCTGGAGTAGGGATAAAAACCCAGTATCCATCTCAGTTAAGAGAGTCTACCAGTTGTTCTGTCTAAAACTGAACTGAGGTCAGGTCCTTGGTTTTTAAGCAGTGTAGAGAAGTTCCTGAGTTGACTTGTATTGTTTCTCATTAAAAAAGTAAGAAATACCTTGGTTATTTTTTTTTCCTCAGTATTTATTAAAGTTTGTTCACAGCCTTGAAAGAACAGGCAAAGGGCCAAACAAACCTTAGAGGTAAGAGGTCCTCAGACAGTTCTGAAGAGCCCAGCTGGGTAATTGGGCAACTTTGTGTCAGCTGGAAGTTGTCCTTGTCATTTTTATGGTGATAACAAGGAAAGACCAGTTTGGCATGATTGGGGAAGGCAAATGAGAGGCATAGATTCGACTTAATGTGTATTAAGGGGTTAATAAGGCCTTTTTGTAGTTCTTTTGCTTTGTGTTCAAAGAGGGAAAGTTTAGAGCAATCCATTGAGAAAAGTGACAGGAGAGATGAGCTCAAGGGGCCTTGTAAAACAATACAAATATAGGACAGCAAACAGAGGATTTTTCCTTGGAAAAGGTGATAAGACATTGGAATGGGCTGCCCAGGGAGGTGGTGGAGTCTCCATCCCTGGAGGTGTTCAAGGAGCAGCTGGAAGGTGGTGTGTGGTGCCATGGTCAAGTTCAAACAGTGGTGTTTGGTCACAGGTTGGACTCCATGATCCCAGGGGTCTTTTCCAGCCTTAGTGATTTGTTGATTCTTTGAAGGTGGTCTGGGCTAAACAGTCTGGAAAAGGGTCTTTTAATGGCCAGCATTTACACAAGGGCAGTAAATCCATTTCCTGAGGAGGAGTGGGAAGGGCAGAGGCTGAAGTGAGCAGACTTCTCCTTGCTCTCTGTTGGAGCCTGGGGCAGAAGAAATTTGTTCTGTCCTTACTGAAGTTGCTGCTCCCTGAGCCTGGTCTGGGAAGTCAGTGAATTACTGGTTTGAGAATATTCAAATCACCCATGGTCCACAGGAAAAGAGCCTAAATCTATTTGAGGGGAAGCACTTTGTGGAGGAAGGACCTGAATTAAATTAGTGTTTTGTTCGTACAAAAAACAAATCAATTCTTGTTTTATTGGGAGTTTTATTTACAAACAAAGAGCTTTTTTGGCTTCAAGACAGAATTGCTCAGTTCCTCTAAAGGCGCCTTACTTTCTAGCAAGTGAACTGCACCATAACAAAAGTTTTAAGAATAAAATTTGAAATATTTTGATTTCACAAGCTAAACAGTGCTTAGAATACGAGATTCTATTTTGTTCAAAAGGCAAATACTGAATTCTGCAGATGGGAAACAGAAGTATCTGGGAGTAAAAAAAAACCATGGGAAAATTTACAGTTCAGAGGGAAAAGCAAGTGTATGAAAAAGTTTGGTATCACTTGTTATATTGCTTTTCTTACGTAAGTCATTGATGTGATTCTGTTTGTCTTACAGCCTCAGAGCAAGGTGATTTGCAAATGAAATAGAGAGGAAAGATGTAAAAGTCATTAAGGAAAAAAAAAGGAACATTGCTTCTTACATAACATGTAATTAACCTATGAAATTCACTGCCAACCTGTACTATTGAGGTCAAAACCAGAAGAGAATTCAAAAATAATTAGAAATACATTTGCATAATGAGAAAATCCGCAGTTCTATTGTAGGATTTTCTGTAGTTTCGTGAAAGATCTCTGGGAGTATTGCCAGCTAGTACCTGGTTGTGAAAAGCTGGGGTAGAGAATTGCATGATAAACAGGTTGTATAATTATCTGGCATTACTTGCATTTAAGCATAATGTAAGCTTGACTTGACTTCTTTATGTTCCCTTTGAGAGCTGCTCTATCCCCTGGCTGCAGAAGGAGCTTGGGGAGGGGAGCCAAGCTGGGTGCTGTGTGTAACCTCCTCCTTCCCAGGCTGCTGGGGACTGAGAGACGTTTTTCTGTGGTTTTGTAATAACTCAGAGTAGGAAAACAACTGATTGTATCTGCTGATTGTGGAGGGTGGGTGTTTCTGGTGTGAACCAGGGCTGCACCAAGTGAGTGCTCTGCAGCCCCGTGCTTCAGCTGGTTCCTTGTGCAGGCACGTTCTGAAAATGTCTTGTTCCTTCCTCTTTGTAGATTAATTAATTCTGATAGACTTGAGATAGAGTATCAAATAAATCCACAGTTCCATGCGTTCATTTTAAATGTGATTTTTATTGGGGGAGGAAAGGGTATTAATTTTGTTCTTCTGAGTAAGTATAATCTCTTGAGCAGTAAAACCTTGTTAATTCTCATACAGCTAATCCTCAAATAATAATTCACTTAGACTGACTTCACAACAAAAATAACTGCTTAAGCACAAATACTTGTAAGTTACTCTGTTTCAACCTGTAAATTGTACCTAAAATCCAACTGGAAGTTGTTTAGGAACTTTTCATTATCACCAGAAAATCATAATCTCCCAAGTAGAAACAAAAGGGGCAAATATTTTAAAACGTATTGAAGCTAGGAGTTCTAGAAAACACAGAAATTATGTTTGGAAGAGGAAAACCTGTAGACAAAAACAAAAATAAAGACTCAAAAAACATAGTGTCTGCACAGAAGTATTAGCATGGTCAATAAGGCACGAGTGTTCAGTAAATATTTTTGTTCTGTGCTTGGGAAAATGGCAGATAAAATGCTCACATCATGGAATGTACTCTCTTTTCAAGGAGAAGGTTAAACAGCAGTTATACTTAAATATAGCATTTTTAAGTCAGAGGCCCAGATAATGTACATCTGTGAACTCTGAAAGAGTGAGCCAGAGAACTGTTTATAATTCGTATAGATTTTTTTTAATAGTTCTTGGAAAACAGGAAAAGTTCCAGAGGACCTGAAGAGCACACTTCCTGAGAAACAGACATAATTCTCTCAGTCTGACATATGGGTTGAGTGAAATAATAAAAATATTGAGTGATTAATTTAATAAATGTAAAGTGATAATTATTGATAGTGATTCTTGGTTCTGGGAAAACAAGTTTTATCCTGTTAACTTTAAAGTTATCTTTTGAGGTAGAGGGATTTTTTTAAAATAGAGTTAAAATCGGTATAGTAACACTGGCAGCTTTAAAAACCTGCATGATACTTTCTTTTTGGTCAGGTGGGATTATCCAGAATGAATCCTGTACTGAAAAAGTGCCTGATAATTGTTCTGTGGGTGACTGTGGAAACAGTGTCACACCTGGGCTTCTGGTCAGCTCTGTGTTAATGTACAGCCAGAGGGGAAGTTCTTATCTAAGACTGAAGGCTGTAAACTGTCTCTTAAAAGCTGTGGGAGTGCATACTAGAAAAAAATAAAATATAATTAAAAGGGTGTTCTAATGAAGGTGATGATTGCTTATTCAAGAGATCCCATGACTACATGAAATAATCCCAAGCAACCAGTGTCAGGACAAGAGGACATGGTATTAAGCTGTGCCAGGGGAGGTTTAGGTTGGACATCTGGAGGAATTTCTTCACAGAAAGGGTGATGAGACCTTGGGACGGGCTGCCCAGGGAGGTGGTGGAGTCACCATCCCTCGAGGTGCTTAAGGAAAGGCAGGACATGGCACTCAGGGACACAGTCTGGGTGACACCATGGTGAAGGGTCACGGATTGGACTTGGTGATCCCAGAGATCCTTTCCAATCTAATGGATCTGGTGATTGGTCATGGATTGGACTCAGTGATCCCAGAGATCCTTTCCAACCTAATGGATGGAGTGATCTTTGTGAAGTTAAGGCAGCAGTTCCATCCTCAGTGGTTGATGTTGTCCTAAGCACGGCAGTTTGCGTTTGGTCCTCAGGGTGAAGCACTTCCATGAGTTGTTGCTTCCAGCCCTAGAGCAGTTTGCAGTGGCCTGGGTGCTGCTGCTGGGGCTCAGGACAGGCTGCAGGCAGTGTGCACCTCTGCCCTTGCCCCTCCAAGCCTGGCAGCTGCTCCTGCCTTCTCCTCCCACTCTGGGAATGAAGGGTTTTATCCCTGTACAGTCCACCACACGTCACTTTCCTCTGGAAGTCAATTTAAATGTCCTTCTCTTCATTACTTCATCACAGATGACTGGGTATCCAGTTTCTTTTAGGAGGATTAAGCAAGCTAGTTCTGTTGCATATGTTGCCCCTTTCAGCCACTATGAAATTGTCTCACAAAAACTGCATTCTTCAAACTGAGATATGTGGGATTTTCAGCACAGTTGCTCTGGTCAAAAAGGGTCTTTCCTTGCACTGGCTGTAGTTCTGTATTTCCAGAAGTGGAGAGGCTGGCAGTGGATATCAAACCGTGGTAGCAAGTATTTTTAGTATTTCTGTAGTGTTTTTTAGAATTTCTATTGCTCTGTTTGGCACACTAACAATTACAGAATTATTCTTTAATAGCTCTCTTGCCTTGTTATTAATAGTAAGATACTCTGATTCATAGTTAGAAAAAAATGATAGGGAAAAAATTATGATAGAGTGAAGCTGGTCTGTTAAAGACAACTTGAAATAATTCTACCCATCTGTTTCCTGTGCCACTTAAATTATGAATGTTTTGCTATCTCAGCTTTGCTTTTCTTTGTCCATTTTCCTCTTAAAATTTCCACACTGAGTTTTAGTAGCTTAATAGAAAATTATAGTATGGAATCGGTAATACCACTTTCAAGTGCTGGATTTATAAGATATTTATGTTCATCTGATCTTTTCTTTCATGCAGTTCCTTTCCCTTTATCCTCTGCCTTTTCAGCCCTGTAGTTTCTCCTCTCTCCATTGTCACCCTTCCCTGAAACCCCATGTTCTCTGGCTTTACTGAGCTTTCTCTGTGATTACCTTGCTGTGACTGCAACAGCTCAAGTCCTGTTAGTTCTGAACAATGTCCCTTTTTCTTCACTTTTTTCTCATTTTCCTTGACTTAGAAATTTCCTGAGAACTGTTTATCAATGCAAACTGAATTTTGTTAAAGTTCTGCCTTACTTTTAATACTACACATTTGTATTTCTTGGTTTTATTTCTCTGATTGGTAATGCAGAAGTTACAGTTATGTCTGATACCTGCTGTTTGGATTCTAGTTTCACTTTGCATAGATGGTCTGAATCTCAGGTTCATGCAGCTGTGGACAATAAATTTTTGTGTGGTGATATCAGATTTTATATTGCCATGTTATTTTAGAGTTCTTTTTTTGTTTGCTTTTGTTGGCTTTTTTTTTCTGTGTATGTGGGACAATGAAGCCTTTGCAATAACTACATCAGACATTAAATGCTGGCCAGTGTTGTTTTTTGCCAAGTTGGATGATGACTAATGAAAGCTTCTGCATCACTTTCACTTTCTTGGAAATGGAGTTCTGCCATTGGACTCACCTAGCACAAGGAATGTTTTAGAAACAAGTTTTTATCGCTGGAGTTTCATCTGATAAAAAGCTGTGTTTTCTGCTGAAGACTGTAGTTATAAAAAAAAAAATTTAGTAACCAGTGAATTTTATGAAGATATATGACTAAATTATGCATTAGAAACATCCTGTGTTGTGGGATGTAACAACGGTGAATCAAAGGAGGTTGGAAGAAGGATTTGAATGGTGTTTAGTGGGAAGAATTTTGAAGTAGTTCAGTAATTTTAACAAAATTTTAAGAGAGGGTTTTGTCAGTACATTCCCAGTGCTGGTGACTGGGTATTGACTACAGGCTAAGCTCAGAATGGGGATTTTTCAGATCATCCATTAGAGGAAAAGTTACACATCCAGTGGGCCCTGCACACCTGGAAATCTCCAGGGAGAGGCTGCAAACACAGGCAGAGAGGCTCTCCCTGGAGCCACACACAGGGGCACTGACACAGGAGCTCACTGGGGGTAGGGCCTCTCCCTTGTTGCTCCAAAAAATGGATTGTGCAGCATCTGCTTCAAAATGTGTAAGGCAGGTAAGGGTAGGTGTGCTTCACTTCAGTGTCTGTAGTGTAGCTGTAGTTTGTTCTTGTGACTCAGCAGTTTTTTGGATGACACATTGTCATTTTCTGACTTCTGCTCTCAGCTCCTGTGGAATGATCATCCACCTGCTAAGGTTCTTCTCCATTTGCAGTTGAAACCTTTTCCTGTTAAATTTTATCAAATGTGTCACTGTTGCTTTTATTTAAAATGGCTGTACTTGTAACTAATAGTGGTGATGTTGCAGATTCAGCAGGCAAAATGGGAATAAGTTTGAATAATATCAAATTATACATGGAAAATTCTTGATTAAAACATACGAGCTTTATTTGCATCTTAAATTATGGTTTCTCCTTATACAACATTATTTTGCATAAGAGATTACACTGATAACGCATTTATTTTATTTGTCAAGTAATGACAGAGACAGCTCTTGTTTCCTTTTAGGAATCTGGGTAAAAATGGCTTATCTAACAGTAGTATTCTATTGGATAAATGCCCACCTCCACGACCACCGCCTCCACCGTACCCTCCCTTGCCAAAGGACAAGCTGAATCCACCTACACCTAGTATTTATGTAAGTAAATCTAGTGGCAGAAGTACAGTGCTGCCTGTCTTTTGTGATTGTTTGGATATCTGAATTACATAATGTAATTATTTTAAAGATGCACTGTTCATCACTGACTGCTAATTACGGTGCTCTCCAAACTGGTATATAAGTAGGAGAAATGCTAACCTTAAAAAACTTTAGAGACATAGTTTGACTGTTAAAGGACCTATAAATTATGAATGTCAGTAAAGAAAGGAAAAATACTTCAGATTTTTTTTAATACTGAAAATTTTGGTAGAATAGGCAAAGCAATTCATTATATACAATGCACAGTATTTCAGAAATGTATGTACATTTTTTTTGCAATTGACAGCTTATGTATAAATAAGCAGATAATTAAACTAAACTCCCATAACAATCTGCTTCAAAACATTGTGAAGGAAAATGAATAAAAGTTGAGGTGATGTTAGGAACAAAATGTCACCAGGAAAAGGCAGGGCTTAGTTGAGTAGTATTTTCTTATGCAAGAATTACAACTTTTGTTCTGACAATGAAGTTTCATAATAGCTTCATTGAGCTAACTTCCTCAATAATAGAAGAATAAATTACAGGATATCCACTTCCTTAACAACAGAAAAATAAATTGCAGTATGTCCATACAGGCAGTGTGAAAAGCTCAAGCTGGTTTTAGTCACCTCAGTTTGGAGACCAGAAGAGGCTGGCACATGGATGTGAAACCTGGGCTAGGCTGGATGCAATAGTGCTTCCAGATGTTTTCCAGGTGTTGCACCTGAACTCATCTGCTTCATAAATGTCCATCCCAGCTTTGTTGAGTCCTCACAAAGCTGGAAAGTCACCACCCTGCCACAGACTGTGCAGCTGTGCCACTGTTTGGGAACTCTCTGTTGGGTTTTGTTTATTGCTAGAAATGCCTTCAGCATTCTAAAGGTTTCATAGCAATTAAAAAAAATCAGGAGGGAGGCTGTAACATAAAATTGAGGTTATAGGTGCAGAGAAGCATAAGCAAATCAACCTTTCTGGTTAACATGAGATATACCATGAGAGTAGTCTTTTAATTATAGTGTTTCTTGTATACATTATCTGTAAAAAAGCACTTTTTTATTTCTGGAAAGTCACTGTATTGCTCTTCAGAGAATTCTGTATATATATAGGGAATGTACAAAGCTACTGTCAGATAAAGAAATGAAGTTCAGGAAACCTGAGTTGCAAAGCTGAAGCAACCTGGGAATAATTCATGCCAAGAAACAAATTACAGTAACAAATTAATTTCAGGAGTGAACCCGGCATTTGCCATAGAAAGAATTGTGTGGTGCAACTGTTCATTCCCCACAGCGGAGGGAAATGCAGAAAATTCCTGTTTTCTTTCTGTTACTTCTCTTTTGTTTTACTATTCTTTCTTGTTTTACAAATAAGGAATCTAGATTGATCTGACATCTAATATTCCATTATAATTTTGCAGTTGGAAAATAAACGAGATGCTTTCTTTCCACCTTTACATCAATTTTGTACAAATCCAAACAACCCTGTTACTGTAATACGTGGCCTTGCTGGAGCGCTTAAATTAGGTAAATTTACCTTTTTTTTTTTTTTTAACTTTGGGGAGAAATTAATGTTTTTTAAAGAGAAGTCTCTCAGTTCTTAGAAGGAGATATTTTATTTCTATCATACTGTTTTACCTGTATATTCCAAGTCAGGTATCACCCAATTAGGGTGATTTGTCATCTCTCAGTTTGCTGTTGTTTCTAATCTTGGTCATGTCAAAAAAAACCCCACCACAAATACAGCAGATTTTATTGAGCACAGAGAGAGGCTGAGCTGTGGATATGGAAGTTTACAGCCAGACATTTCCCTATAAAAAAATGGATGCATGTTTTAGTGTTTAGATCTGATGATCTCTAGTTTGACTGTGTGCAATATTTTGAAGTCTCTAGATAGATAAATTATCACTGCTGGTAGGAAACGTGTTTTATGATGGAAGTACATTCATAAAGCTCTGATCTAAAAAAATACTTTCCTGGTAATAGATTTGAACATTGTTTGCTGATTTGTTTACCCAAGGCATGTAAAATATTTCTTGTAATACAGTCCATAGCTACCAGGATTTTTCTAATTTTCTACTAGATGTCTGGAGAAAAGGGTTTTGGGTGTCAGTAATTAATGTTCAGGTGGGCAATGTCATGAAGACTAAAGGGTAAAAAGATTTTAGAGTAAATATTTTGATAACTTCAAGCATTTTTCTGATTTTTTAAAATTCTATTTTAACCTTCATTTATTCATTGTTGCTATTAATTAGATCTAGGACTCTTCTCTACTAAGACATTGGTAGAAGCGAATAATGAACACATAGTAGAAGTAAGGACACAACTACTGCAGCCAGCAGATGAGAACTGGGACCCCACTGGAACAAAGAAGATCTGGCGGTGTGAAAGCAGTAGATCTCACACAACAATTGCTAAATATGCACAGTACCAGGCCTCCTCATTCCAGGAGTCTTTAAGGGTAAGTTAATTGCTGCTATTCAACTTATAATTCACAGACTGCATACTGACTCAATTAATAATGGCTGTTGGAGAAAAGCAGAAAGTGCTGAAGAAAAAGAGACATTTCCATTAGCATGAAGAGCACAGGTAAATTTTCCAAAAATATTTTGAGTAGAAGGTCAAACAATATGTTGTTCTTCCCACATGCTTTGTGTACAGTTTAATAATGTAAAACTCATGGTCATTACGTACTTTAAGAGTTCATTAGTTTAAGCTTTTGTATTATCATGTCAAAATACACATTAAAATATTTGGAACTCAAGGGTTTTTATAGTTTGAATTGCTTCTAATTTCACACGTTTTGGAATTAGATTTCTTCATTCTTCCTACTATCCTGAATTAATTCAGATGTGGCTTATTAAAAGTTTACACTAATACTAGTCTTTTGTTAGGTTCCAAACTTAACAGTTCATATTTAGTTTAGAAGTTTTTAGGGTTATGTGACAGAGTGAAGTATTAGAAATAATATTTCCCCTTCCTGCCTTGGCAGAAGGGTTGGACTCCAGGATCTCCAGAGGTGCCTTCCAACCCTAACTATTCTCTTACTCTGGGATTCTGTGAAATGTGATTTTATTGGTATTTTTAACATTTTTTTACTGAAGTTCTGAGCACATTCTTGAAACTGGCCATGGGCACTCCTTGGAGGCTTATGTTACCTGGTATTACAAAAAGATTGGGCTATGCTAGAGCTAAGACAAGATGATCATTGTGAACAGTTGTTTGTTAGAAAATAGGGAAAAGGTCAGTGTGGGGAACTGACTATTACAGTGTTCACTGCCTTTACACAGAAACAGGAATGATTTCAATAAGAAGGGAAAGAGAAATTTGGAATTTAAATTTTGTGCATTAAAGGAAAGGATTAGAAACAAAGAAATTAATTGCTATTTGAAGAGAAGGGAATCTAGTCATAAGGCTTTGAGCTGGTACAGGATGAAGAAAACAAACAAGAGTAACATGGGAAGTGGGGGCCATGGGAATCTTTCAGAACTTGGGAATTTTCTTTCTCTGTAGTGGTAGTAAATTTCAGTAGGATATTGGCTGAAATTTTCTGGTGCCCTTTGAGGAGTGGCACCAATGTTGTATTCCTGTATGTCATTCCAGAGGGGCTGGAGAACATAACAAGTACCTCTCTGTCTGTCTCTATCTATATATCTTTGTTTAAAACTGTACATAATTTCACACATACCACTGAAAGCCTCAGCTTTGGATTTACACCACAATGTGTCCCATAGGGTGTTCTGGTTTTTTTTCTCCCTTACTGTTACAAACTGATGGTAAAAATGCAATACATAAAAGAGTTTCTAAGAGTGATGATTTTCATTTTTCCCCTGGAAATCAGAAAGACACTGTACATGTGTCCTTTGCCTAACACTGCTCTGACCTGTCCTTAGGTGACTTTCCAGTGTTTAAATGAAAGCTTTATTTCTTCTTTCTATAGCCACAGTTCTCTTGGCTTGCCCTAAGTGATCTTTTTTCTTTATTCCTGTAACAGCTATTGCATTGCTTTTCTAACATGTCTTGCAGCATTTGATAAATCCATCATCACTAGGTTCCTTTTTGTTTCTCTTTGTCCTTCATTCAAAGGATGAATAAGACTTTCTCAGGTACACAGGGCACTTTGAGATTTAACAACAATCCCATTCAAAGCCAGGATCTTTGGATAGAATCCAGACAGTTCCTTCTTCCTTTTTGTCTCTTTCTTTCTCCTTCCATGTCCTTATACTTGCCAAAATAGAAGTCTTTAGAATAGGGTTTTGAGCACGGTCTGCTAAAAAGATCAAATTGCATCATTTAATATTGGTTGGATTTTTTCCACGAGTCATGGTCTCAGCTACTGCTAGAGCTAAAATAGCATATGGCTATGAAAAATTCAAAAGATTTTATATAATGGATTTTATTAAATTACTTTTATAAATATTAGTCATCCTAGTTTCCTGTCAGAATACCTGCTTAACTTTGAAGGAAGTAGATGTTCTTATTTGAAAAAGTTAACAGAATTCTTTAGTTCTGGATTCCAGGTCACCCTCGTAATGGAGCAAACCAATAAAATCATTTCCAACTTGAATGCAGGCCAGCAGAAATATTTACACTGCAGACATTTTCTGTTGGCCTGGCCTGAGTGTCATGGAATCTGCAGCCATGAAGAGTTTTTTTTTCCAATGCATTTGGCTAACTTATTTTCTTCACAATGAAGAAATGTTGACACAAAATCTTAGACGTGGATGTTTCAAAGATTTTGTCCATATCTTGAAATAAATGTACTTACATCTATGCCTATGTTATCACCTTATGCCTATATGTATTTTATCTGTGCTTTTATGTGTGTGTATGTATGTATATATAAAAACATTGCAAAATTGCATTTTATAGGAGGAAAATGAGAAGAAGAGTCACCACAAGGACCACTCAGATAATGAATCCACATCTTCTGATAAGTAAGTGTGGTATAACTATTAATTCTATAGTAATTATGTGCTATTTTACATCATTCCTTTTTCACATTTGCCTGATACATTTGTTACATTTGCAGCTCTGGGAGGAGGAGAAGAGGACCTTTTAAAACAATCAAGTTTGGGACCAACATTGACCTGTCAGATGACAAGAAGTAAGTTGATTACAATTTCTCCTGCTCACAGTGGGATTCTAGATGATGATAATCCTTCTGGAAATCCAGTGTAGTATTCTCAGACATCAGTCAGTCTGTTGATAATTCCACTTGCACACCCCATTTCCACAATTAAATGGTTACTTTTGGTCTTCAGACTGTTGTTACAAGTCCTCCACATCCTAAAATATCTTTCCAAACTTCTCTTTCCAGGATTTTTGGTTTCCAGAAAGGAGTTTAATCAGCCATCAGAAACCATTCTTTCTAGTCCTTCTTCTAATCCATTCCCTTTGTTTCATTGTGAGGCTTTAAATTGTTTGCTAACTGCTTAGTAACTTCTGACAACACCAAGATTAAAGGGGCTTTTTGTTTTGCCCTTTTTTTTGTTTGTTTGTTTGTCTGAATTTTTTGTTATTCCTCGGGTTTTTCCTTTCATTCATAGTGTCACCTGTTTCCACCTTTTCCTTAGCTCTTAATTCTTTATCCAGTAGGGTTCAAAATATAAATCAAAGACCAGACCAGTGCTTACCTGTGGGTAAGCCATTATACCTTTCAAGAGCCTCAAAAAAAAATTTGAGTATTATTTAAGCTATATATCCTTCTGTGAGTAGATGAAGGTAGCATAGAAAATATTACACATGCTCTGAAAGTATGTTTTTATTGTCCAGTAATAATTACTTGGTTCAATCTGTAGTTAATAAACACTTCCATCAAAGATCCAGCATGTCTAGGCTGGGAAAGTTAAAAGGAAAACAGAATTTAACTAGCTGCAGTACAACAATTCTGGTCTACTTCAGTTATAAGAAAAGAAGAAGTTTGTGGTGTTTGGGGAGTAAGGACCACTTGAGATGATGACATCTTTGGTGACAGTCACTGAAACATCAATATGTGCATCTATGGATGTGATTAGAGGTTGCTACAAAATTTTAGATATTGATGCCATTTTTCTCTAAAGAAAATTCCATCTGTTATGCAAACTAGTTGATAATTAACTATTACTCTGAACAAGCCATTGGGAGAGAGACTTCAAATGAAGCTAAGCATAACTAACCTGAGACTTATAAGGAATTGGATTTTGATATTTAGAATAGTTCTTGTAGGATCCTGGATTGATGCCAGATCTTCTGATCTGTAGTTTCAACTTTTGCTGCAAAGTTATGTTTCCCCTCAGCTAGCCTGTCAGATTTGTGATTGTATTAGGAAATACTTTAAAACTGAAAGAGTAACACAGATACCTGTGCTAACAATTTTTTTAAAATGTTCATGTTTCCCAGACTCTTCTAAGAGTTTCAGGGATTCACAGTTTGTCAATTTGCTATTTTGCTGCAGGTGGAAGTTGCAACTCCATGAACTGACAAAACTTCCTGCTTTTGTACGTGTGGTATCAGCAGGAAATCTTCTAAGCCATGTTGGTCACACCATCCTGGGCATGAACACAGTGCAGCTCTACATGAAGGTTCCAGGAAGCAGAACACCAGGTGAGTATAATGAACAAAATCACATTAAAAAATCAGCTTCTACTGGGAGGTGCTGGATTTAACTGCACTGCAGATTTCCTGTATCTTACAGCATGCCTAGATGTGATAAATATACATATTCAGTATTTTTAGAGTTCTTACTTAACTGAACCCTGAGTGTTCAAAACACTTAGAGTGGAAATTTCTGGATTTCTGCAGTGCTAGGGAATTGCCCTGTTGACCTCTTGCATGTAATAGTGGATTCTTGAAGGAGAAAAAGAAAGTTGGATTTATCTACATGGACAGTATTTGTATTTTACATAGTTTGGAAGTTTTTAGAGGCTTCCCAAGAGGGTCTGGTGCACTCCTAGGAGTTAGAGACTTCCACTTTTTTAGATTTTTACTGTCTGAGAATAGAACTCAAACCTCCATGATGAATCGTGCTGTGTTGGGGTCCTGGACTGGGACTTGAGTAATCTGGACTTAATTTTTTTTAAAAAAGGCTTTTTCTGAAGTACATCTTCAGAAAATTCCATTAGGGATTTTGGCTCAGTTTTCCAGCTGTCTAAAGAGGGTAAAATACTGGGCATTTCTACATGAATTTTGAAATCTCTTTCAGAAAGATTTTTGTACTCTTTGTCTGTTCAGTGCCTGAAGTCACAAAGTTTTGCACCTGACCAGAACTGTCAGGAGATAGCATGAAACACAAAATCTGAGCTTTTGAAGTATTTATTTCTACAGGAGGGAGGAACTGCTGAAATATTGGTCAGATCCCCAAGATTGGTAGTTCCAATTTTGTTTTCCACAAATTAACAACAGCAGAATTCTCATGTCACTGGTAGCTTAACTGTGTGAAACACCTAAATAGTGTATGTAAGTGTCATACAAAAAAAATAAAAATATCTAAACTGTAGTGTATTTTTTTAGTAGTTGTGTCTTTACATTTCATGGCATTGTTTTGATAGAAAGGTACACATAAAGTATTTACTTTTCTCTTGTATTTCAGGTCATCAAGAAAATAACAACTTTTGCTCAGTAAATATAAATATTGGTCCAGGTGACTGTGAATGGTTTGTTGTCCCTGAAAGCTATTGGGGTGTCATGAATGACTTCTGTGAAAAGTAAGCTGGATGTGCTGTTTTTCTCTTAATTTTATCATATTTTGTGCCTTTTTCAGACCTGAGAGGGGAAATTACTGAGGGTGTTCTAAGGGGACATTATTTTATGGGTTTTCCATGTATTCAGAAAAGTCTTCTAAAAGTAGGTCAAAATGCAAAATTCTAGAGTTCATACAAAATACCTCATTTGTTCAGTATACAGGAGCTTGGGTTGCCCTGACAAAAGCAAAAGCAGAATTCTCTTGTCAGAAGCAAATATAGTGTCACTGGTATTTTGACATGTTTTCTTGTTACATTTAGAGTGAAAGCTTAATTTGCTCAGACCCCAGGAGCTGTCATGGCAGGCTTTGCTTAGATTTTGTATTTGTAACTCCCTGGAAAAGCTGAGGTATCCTGAGCATTGGGGAACTGCTCAGCCACCTCCAAGATTAGGATTTCTCTGCTGTGCTTTGCATAGAGGGGTTTTAAAAACAAACAGAACAATACTTGTTTTACATGTACACACAAAAAAAGAGGGAGTTGTGTCCCCTAATCATGCCAATAATCAAACAGGAACCTCTGAGGTTGATTGTGTAGGAGAAGCTTTTTCTTACCCAGTTGAAGCTGGATTAAGCTCTTGACTTCAGAACTTTTCCAGAGCTCTGCAGATTCATCTGTGTCTCTGTATTTTCTGCCTGTCTACTGACAGCTGTTCTTATTTCACCCACCCTTAAAAGATAAGCCATCTCAAAAATGTAAATTCCACCAATGGAATTGCCATGTCTCTGGCACAACTGTCCCTTTTACTCTCATGTCACTGCCCTTCTGAGGCTGACAGAGAAACTGAGAGCTTGGTGACCTCACAAAATGCCTACAGTGCCTCTACAGAGGCACTTGATTGTCTTTGAAAGCTGTGCATTGCAAATATCCCTGATGGTGCAGTGTAAAAGCAGTACAATATTGGGATAAAGATGGGGGAGGAGTGATTTTACATGATAGGAAGAGTTCATAGTTAGGAAATCCGTATGGAGGTGTTTTTCCACTCTGCTCAGGAGGATCAGCATTTCTTGGCTGAGAGCACTGACCCATGGATCACAGCTGAAATGTTGCCAAGAGGTTGCTTTTTGTGTGGGCAAAGTGCACATGCACACACAGACAGTGAGGGTACATGTTGAGAACAGAAAACATCCTTGGGAGCTGCTGTGGTCTGTACAGAAGATCAGCCAGTGATGAAAAAAGCAGCATTGGCCACACTGGATCTGATCAAGGGTTGGTCTGCATCAGCATCAATAAAATACTGGGAAACTTAAAGGAAAATAGAGTTTAACTAGAATCTATAAACTGACTTCACATGGGCAGATGGCTGGGCAGGTGTTCTAATGTATTGCAGGATGTGAAATGTGGAATTATGATCAGGAATTTTATACATGACACTCTCCTTTTGGCTACTCTTTGTGGGTCACTCATTAGCTGCAGAAAAATTTCATGGTTATAGTAATTTTTTACAGATTGCACTGAAGTATCTGCCCCTAACAAGTCCAGTGGTAAATGCTGAAGATTTTATCTTTCCTCTTGTTTCAGGAACAATATGAATTTCCTAATGGGATCTTGGTGGCCAAACTTGGAAGATTTGTATGAAGCCAATGTCCCAGTTTATAGATTTATTCAAAGACCAGGAGATTTGGTGTGGATAAATGCTGGCACTGTTCACTGGGTTCAGGCTATTGGCTGGTGCAACAACATTGCCTGGAACGTTGGCCCTCTCACAGGTAGGTGTGAGCAGAGCCTGTGCTGAGCTGTGTGGGGGTGATACTGTACTGCACATGGCACAGAACCTGCCAGCTCTTACCAATTAGCCAGGCTTTACTAGATGAAAAAAACCCAGTGTGCTGTGTTTTTAAAATATGATGTGTTGAAGCTTTAAATAATTTCATTTGAAGAGGAAGAGAAAGCAGCAAGAATGCAGTCTTGGCAGTCATGCTTTGAATGGGCCAGTAGAAGCAAAATGTGTGTATTAATTCATGTACTGTCTTCTTAGGCCATTTCTTAACTCTCCCAAAATTGTTCTACCCAGCAAACTGCACTATGGATTTCTTACAAATTTAAGAGCTAGTCCTCTAGTATTGGTGGGACAGTGGGTACCTAATAGCTCTGTGGTGAGAGCATCAGGAAATGCAAATAGTTAAATTTAGTTCATTAAGGAACATGAGGTTTCTCAGACCTACTGCTCTAGAATTCTCCAGTTTTGAGCCATGGTCTTGGAAGGATTTTTATCTGTGAGTGTGGAAGGAAATTCTGCAGCTATAAGAAGAGTCTGTCAAGTGTTTGAAGAGAATGTACTTCCAGGAAAACTTGTTTTCTTAAGTAGTTTAAAATGTGTCTTTATATGGTGCAGTAAAGAGTATCTCTAGGATTGTGTGATTGACTGATAGACCTCTCATGTTCAGTCACAGTAAGTTTTGTAAAACATTTTTAAAAGAAGGGTGGAGTGAGTAGGCTGCTTAATGAAAAAGTCTGACTCACTTCTTCTCTCAAGAAGAGATTATATACCACAGCAGTGTAAAATCATGATAAACTGTGAATAGAGTGAGATACAGACATTTCAAAGCTGGATCTTTTTTAATCTGAAATCTTTGAAAATTTACTAATTAACCATTTTTGAAATAATGCTCCATGTTCAGCAAAGAAATCGAGCACTTGTCAATAACTTGGCTTCACAGGGATTTGTTGCTGCTGTGGTATTGTGTGTTCTTTCAGCATCATAAATACACTTTTTAAAAAAGACATTTTAAAGAATGGAAATGTACTTGGAATGAATGGCCTATTGTGAATGAAGCTGAGCTGTAAAAGATATAAATTATTATTTCAGACAGAGTGGTGTTGGTTGGTAGTTGTTTTTAAGCTGGCTGATTGCCTGTGTCCCTGTTTGTGCAGCCTGTCAGTACAAGCTGGCAGTGGAACGGTACGAGTGGAATAAGCTGCAGAGCGTGAAGTCCATTGTGCCCATGGTTCACCTCTCCTGGAATATGGCTCGGAATATCAAGGTCTCAGATCCAAAGCTTTTCGAAATGATAAAGTAAGTTTTGTTCATTGGAAGATTTACTCTGCCCTTTTCCCATTCACACATAAACCATTGGTTGATTTATAAATGGTTCTTTGTGAGACTTTTCTGTTCCTGGGAACCAAACGAAAACTACTTTAAATTCTGTTTTCAAACACAACATTTATAAGTATCCCTAATTTTATTATGTTCTATGCAATTTCATTGTGGCATAGCTTTAGAATCATCTAAGTGACATTTTTGAGTTAAATGTGCCATAGACTTAATTCAGCAATTTACAGAAAGTTGCCTTTGATCACAGCAGCTGTTCAGAGTATGTATCATCCAAAATAGGAAAATTAGGTCATCAACCCAAATATTAGAATTGGAATATATAGTAATTTTTACAGCAAATACTACATTTCTAAAACTTGTGGTTAGTATTCTCATGCTGTCATTTGGAAATCCAGTATAAATCTTTTAAATAAAGGCAAGTAGGAACTTGAGAGCCTCCTTCCCTTTGCTCTTCTGAACAATGAATTGATTGATGTGTAAAATGATAATTGAGTTTAGTGACATTTCTCATAACACATATTCTAAAATGCAGGAATATTCCAGGCTTCAAGCATCTGTAGTGATTTTCTTTAAAGGGTGCAACTTCAAGAAATGTAAATCATATTGCAGCACCATACTGAGGTTGGGGGATGAATGAACATTTCAGCATATAACATAGGTTTGTCTTAAAGTGGGGGAATGAATTCCAAAGCACATTACTCACCATGAGAATCCTCTGGTAGCAGCACACTCTGCTTTGCCTGGGTCTACCAAAGCACTTCTGAGCCCCTCTTAGTCTTACCAACATACTGGATCAACAAGCATTGAATCCTTTTATTATTTGCCTTGAAATGAGCTTTAAAAAATGAATGAGTTAACTTGTGAAGAAAAAGGGTAAAGAAAAAGAGTATCTTTTTTTCCCCCAGTGGGATTTATTTGTGACATCTGAGTGCGACACCTTTTTACAGTAGGAATTTAATTTAGGCTTGAACATCTGTTGCAGAATGGTGGCATTGGGGAAGTTAAATTTGTAAGAACTGAAAATGTTAGAAGTTGAAAACAGGGAGGTTTGTAGTCCCTCTAAAGCTTGATTATAGGGTAGCACTTGTGTGTGAATACTTTCCTAAAATCTAGGATCTTATACTTAGGGTAAATAAAGTATTTGCTGAAGGCCTGGCAGTCCTGCCCCTTCAATTTAACAATTAGTGCTCATATTCCTAATGCCAGCTGTCATCAAAAGGACAAGAGAAACTGAATATTTAGAAATGAGAAACAGGGGGAAATGCAAGAGAGTGTGGGAGGAAAAAAGCCAAAAAGTCAATTTAAAAATACCAAATCCACAAGCTTCACTTTTATATTTATTTATATAAAATACATATAAAACCCAGCAGACATCTATTGTAAAGCTCAAAGCAGTTCTGGAATGTTCTTGAAAAAATACAGATTTGGTATTTTGGCCACTTTTATTTTTGCATTTGCCATGGTTTGGATTTGAAAGGAGAAGAACGTGACTGAGCACAGCATCCTTCTCCAAGGGAATAGCTTAAAATGTTATGAAGAAACACAGAGGACAAAATGGAAATTTGCTGTTGTCTTGCTGGCTGACAGCAGCCCAGCTTTTTCTAGCAAGAGACTCAAACTTCTGGTGTACATTAAATAAACAGAGATGCTGAGCAGCAGATAGAAATTTGGGGTGTGCATGCATTTGCCTTTTCCAGTCTACTGAAACCATTTCCACTTTACTTGGATTAAGCCTCCCCCATCCAGGTTAGCTGTCAGCCAAAACTCAAGTTCCTGCTGTGAGTGCAGAGGGGGAAAAGAGGGGATGATCAGCTCTGGTTTGTAAGGTGCAGTAGCAGCAGCCTGAGATAACTTTTAGTTGTGGTCACTCCTGTAGTTATGGAACAGCAGTTCCTGGAAATGTGTGTCAGCACAGCCTGGGTCTGACCTTGGCTTTGTAAACACACTGCAAGGAACCTTCATGGATTTCCTTAAGATAGGGGAGCAGTTCCATAGTTTTCCTGTGGACTCCTCATCTGCAGGAAAAACCATCAGGCAAGCAGCTGTTGTCCATGGCATCTGGATTTTGCATGTACAAAACAGAGACATTTGTCAAATACATATATGTGTATTTTTATATGTCAAATACACATGTGTATAAAAACGCTGGAAAAAGAGTCATTTTTGATAGAGCTTGTTGAATTTCATCTTGGATAGCTGGCTTTATTGTCATCAGGAAATAAAAATAAGTGACACAGCTGTCATCTTTTTGCTGAGCACAGGTCTGTCTAAAATTGCATGTCAAAGATGCATAAAGTGTTTAGATAGTTTTGACTTCTGTCTCTGGGACTTCTTAGGTATCAGCATAGCAAAAAATATTAGCTCATGGAAAATGATAAAAAGTAGCTTCTAATTCAATTTGAAAGATTAATGCAAATATGTCTTAGTTGGTTATGTGACAGTAACCCCTGCAGAGGCAATAAACTAAAATCTGAGCATAGATATAAATATTGGGAACTAGTTTAGTGATGAAAAGAAATGGAGCAGCAGAAGAGAAAAAGCAGTAGAAGAAGGAAACTGCTTTTGGAAGAAATCTGATGCCTCGTTATATTTTTAGTTAATGTGCAGTTCAGTGCTGTCTTGCATGATAAAAGTCAAAGAGCAAAACCTGAAACTTTCTCGTGAGATTTTTTTTGAAGATTTGATTTTAACAGTAGAAGCATGAGCAGGAGCATAGCAGAAAAAATGATTTAAAACTTGGCTGAGGGAGGACAGCCCTCACTAAAAGAAAAATTAACTGCAAACCTCTTAGATGGAAGCCAGAAGGACTTTTAAAAATGCATCTGAAGAAGAGAAGAATTTTAGAGGTAGAGTGAACATAGTAATAAAGGCTTAAAAAATTAATTCCAAAGTAACTGAAATAAGTTCTATTACAGAAATAGTTTCAGAAATGTAGAAGAACATGACATGGGAGAAATTATTTTGCACTAAGTCATGAAGTCAGGTAAAATACTTTTCAGTATCAGGGAAGATGTATTAGTGGAAGGTACAGAGAGGTCGGTTCTGCATTGCCATTGGGATGGTCTTCACGGTTTTGAGAAGTTTTACTGAATACCCAAATATTCAAACAGGTTTATCACTGCCATTCCAGAAATAATCGGGATTATGTCCATTTTTAATCCTCTTCTGTTGAATATTTGAATTTGACTGGACATGATTTACTCATATCTTTATGCCATACCTGCAAAGAATTTGAGAGGGGGATGGTCTAGATTTTCTTCCAATTGAATTCTCACTGTACCAGAATAAAAACAGGCCTGCAATACTAAAAGCTGACCCCACTGAACTTGCACAGTCACTTTGCTAGGAACCTTTGTGGCTTTCTTAAGGCTTCCCAAACTTCAGGAAATCGTGTATATTCACAGTGATATAGTTTGTATCCTTTCTCTCATATTTAAACACATGAAATAGTTAATATTTACATTTTCCAGTGCTGTTACTAGGATTTGAATTTTACCCAAAGAGGGGGAGTTCACCTTCAAGCTATTGTTTTCTGCTTTGTTGGTGAATTTGGCAAACATTGTAGCAGTGTAAGTGGGTTACATTCTGGGCAGTTCTTTTTTCACAATTGTAACAATAGAAAACGCTTTGAAAATTACACTTTAAAAAGTCTCTGGAAGTCAGGAGTGGAGAACAATGGTGGCAGGTGTGCTTGCAGTTG
This sequence comes from Cisticola juncidis, assembly GCA_013400215.1. NCBI lineage: Eukaryota > Metazoa > Chordata > Aves > Passeriformes > Cisticolidae > Cisticola > Cisticola juncidis. The sequence continues at coordinate 327,234 of VXBR01003144.1, read as the reverse complement.
CTTTTTGGAATGGCCAAAGTCTTTTCCAGGTAACAACAGAAGAGAAGAATGGCAGCTTTTAAGTTTATTTTAAACAGTCATGCTAAATTGCATAAATGAATGCTTTCCCAAAATTCCTGAGCTTGTCAGGAGCACAATAAGCCAACACTCAAATGAATTAATACTTAATCTGTCACCTGTGGTTGGCCCTAACATCATAACCCACATTCACACCAAACTTCAAAAGTGCTGAAGGAGTTACAGCTTAATGAGCTGTATCATTTTCTTGAAATTGGGTACATGAAAATAAGATGTTTAACAGATCAATACATTTTGAATTTTGTATTATCCTTCCAGTGAGGCTGTTAGTGAAGCCACTGTTCTTAGTGAAGATGAACAGTATGAGTGTAAAGAGGAGAGCATTTCAGAATCCTGAGGTCCTATTAACTACTTGGAAAAACATAAAAGAAATGTGGTGGTTTTTTTAAATAGAGAATGTATGTGTTACATGTTTCAGGCTTTAAAATGGGAGAAGGATCAAGTTGAAAACACTTGATAGAACTCTTGAGCACTTTGTTTTCTGTCCAGTGTTTGTTTTTACCCTTAATTTTTTTCAGTTTTCCTTCTGCATCTAACGAGCATCTAAGGTAACCACCCTGTGGAGGAGAAAATTGAAGGCTGCAAAGGCTGCAGCTCAAATAAATAGGGGAGCTGAGAGCTAAAATTATTGTAAATAACATTGTAATTTAGAAATTTGGCAACCTATTTTGCCAGCTTTTTTTTGAAGAACATACATAGCTCATAAAATGCTAGAAAACAACTTCCATTTTCTTGTGAGAAAGAGAACTGTATAAAATAGTGACATAAAATTATTTAGGGTTTTTTTTGCCTTTATGGGGGGGTATGACAGGGAATGGTTGGGTTTAATTTGACATTTGAACAGTTCTTCTCTTCATTTATAAAATAAGTGCTAGCATTACTTTTTTGTGTTGATTTTTTTTCTCATAATACCAACCTGTCTGTTCTTTTTCCTTTTGCATGGGAGAAGTTACACGTTCATGGATTCTGTTTCCACTCTGTGTAAAGTGATTCCTGGCAGAACTTGGGATAGTAAAGTTTAGTTGTGCTAAGAAAGTAACAGGAATTTTAGGATGTTAAAAAAGTTCTTTGGATCAGACTATGGTCACACAAGATGTAAACAGCTATGCTGAACTTGGCAGTTCAAGCCAACTTTTTGCTGACAAATTTATGGTTCAAAATAAAATAAGTGGATTGCTTTTGAAAACATATTGTACTATTGTGGTTAAAGGAGCATTCATGTGTTTCAGTCAAAAATGAAAGGTACAGCCTGTTTGCAGGGCAAGGAGCAGTCCTGAAAGAGTCCATAAGCACAAGGTCTGACCTTTCCCTAAGCCATGAGTCCAGTGATTCTTGCTAGGCAGCTGTTTCTGAAATCCCAGAGGAAGAGCAAGCTCCAAGTACAGGATTTTGGAAGAAGCTGAAGCCTCCTTCAGTTTTGCTGTACAGTTGAATGTTGAACTGAGCACACAACTGCTTTTGGTTGCAGGTACTGCCTGTTAAGAACTCTCAAACAGTGTCAGACACTGAGGGAAGCTCTGATTGCTGCAGGAAAGGAGATTGTCTGGCATGGACGAGCAAAGGACGAGCCAGCTCATTACTGTAGCATTTGTGAGGTCAGTACAAATGTGTTGGGTCATCTACTCTTGTAACATTCATTTAAATTTTGCCCTGTCTTTTGTTGTTGATGATGTTTAAATTTCACTTTTAAGCTGCAGCATTTGCTCTGTGCTGTAAGCACATCTGTGTGAGGCAGTGCTGCCTTCCAGGAGCTCATCCAGATGTTTTTCTAGACATGGGCTGTATTTTGCTGAAGGCTCTCCCACACTCCTTCCACAACATTGTTTTTCACTAGGTCAATTTTCAATTCTCAGTTATTAGAAAATGTTGTTATCCCTTCCTGCATAAAATTTGATCTGCTGAGCTTCATTTTAAAGGTTTATTTATCTTAATTTCATAAGTCAACAACACACCCAGAAGAGAGAGAACTTAAGTCCTTTTTTTTCTGCAGGACATACCTTTTTGCTGATTTTTTTTTTCATTTTACTTACTGTTAATAGTTGCTTTAAAGTATTGGATAATAGTTTTCATGAAGCTTGAAAGAGAATAACGTTTTTCTATCCCCTGAAAATCAGTTTCTACTTATCTTCTGACAGAGCCTCTCGGGCAGGATAAGCACATGGCTCAGTAGTAAGGAAATAAATAACAAACTTCTTTAACAGGCAGTAAAGAGGAAAAATAGATGTAATTGTTTGAACTCTCCACCTTACTGAGTAACCCTATTCAGCAAATGAATCCTGCTTTGTCAATATTGACCCAAAGCTTTCCCATGGTGCTGTTCATGCACATCCTAAGTGTAATATCAGTGGTTTTACACTGCTTCACTTCTCTGCCAGAGCCTTAGGAGAATAGATTTTCCCTGAAAAAATCTAATTTTTCTCTTCGCATGCACAGGGGGTAACATTGTAAATCTTCAAATAAATGCAGTTTTCATGGTTTTAACTTTTTAAAAAATGAAATTATAACACTTGGCTTTCTGTTTGCTGTCTAATAGGTGGAAGTCTTTGATCTGCTTTTTGTCACTAGTGAGAGCAATTCTCGAAAGACCTACGTTGTACATTGCCAAGACTGTGCACGAAAGATAAGCACGAACCTGGAAAACTTTGTGGTGCTAGAACAGTACAAAATGGAGGACTTGATGCAAGTCTATGATCAATTTACATTAGTAAGTCAAATTAATAAGTGGGTGCATAAATACATTATTTGTAAAGCAGTTGTAGACTGTCTTGGTGCTCCGTTGTACGAGTGCCGTGGACTTTCTGATTCAAATGGAGGTTTGGGTTGTGTGTGATATTTGCAGAACAAAACCTGAAGAGTCAGAATTGTGTGAAATACTACAGTAACTTACTGCAGAACATAACCACTGAGTTTTCAGGAAAAGTATGATGTTACAATTCATAAAGTTGTGGCTTTAAAAATCCAATAGAGATCACCTGAAGACCATAACTGGATCAGATGGAGATGGGAAGAATCAGGACAGTGAAGCTTGGAGAAACTAGCACCAGGTTCAAGAGCATCTCTAATACATTGGTTGTGGTATGAAGTCAGTATAGCAGCAGAGCATCCTATGCACTCAGACCCTTCCTTCCCCTTCCTCACCCATCCCCTCCCAAATCAGCACTGTCCTTCTGCTTAGCAAGTGGATGCTCTCAAACAGTTCTGTCTCTTGGCTTGGGGCCTCCTTTGCATTTCAATTTAAAGCAAAAAGCCTCTTGGCCATTATAGCTCTGTGCTATACATGGCAGCCTCCTGCTTTGAACTGTGTCAGCACAACTGTCCTAACATTTCACCCAGGTTTCATTGTTCCAGGCAAAGATGGCTTTTTTTGTAACCACGATGAAAGCAATGCTGGATGTATTTATAAGCCTTGGCTTTCTGTCGAAGGAGACAAACGTTGGACTAAGTGTTATGGGAATTTCATGTTGGATTTAATATGACAGCCCAGTAAGGGCTCTGCCTTTTGGTTCATTTCCAGGTGCTGCAGAAAATGTGTATTTAGTTACTTGATGTATTGGTAGCATGCCAAGTTGTGACCTTCTGAGTTAAGGCCTCAAGATTCGTCAGTAGAGCCTGGCGAGAGTGTGGGACCATGTCCTGTGAATTTAATTCTCTTCATTAGTCCCACAGAGCCTGGGTTGGTTGAACTTCTAGGAGGTCACTGTCATTATAGTCTGTGAAATGCTGCAATTTCAAAGTGATGATCTGTTATAGAAAAACATACAAATAAACACCTGTTCTCAGATACTTCATCCAGTTGAGTGGAAACGGGGAAGAATGTTTCTGTATGGAGATGAGAGGGAGGAAGGGGTATTTTGTTATCTGTGCCTATACATTATATAGGTAACAGCAATGATGCTGTCCCTAGAACAAGGGTTCTCAACCTGTGATAGCTCCTTCCCCCACCAAAACCTAAGGCTGGGGCCCTGAAGGACATTGGTGATTGTTCTTGTGTGAAGTTGGTGTGCCATACATTGCTTTTAAAGGGGATACACACTCAGCTGGGAGGAGTCACAACCCAATAGTGACATCACTCAGATGTAGGAGGAGAGTTAAGATTTCTTGTAATCACAGGATGAAGATAATCTCAACTGGCAAAGGTGCAATAAGCCAAAGAGAGACTGGGGTAAAGTACCAGGAGCAAACACAGGGATGAGCCAGGGTTAGAGTTCCATAGCTGGGTTCTCTGGTATGACCTAAAGTGTCTTTAAAGGCTGTGAGCAGCTTTTTGAAGGGATTCCACTGATGAGCAGGAAAAGAGGAGGTAATGCCATCAAATACTCAGTACTCTGATGGAATGCCCCAAGGTGCAATGCTGGGAAGCAGTTAGATGTCTCCTGGCAGCAGGCAGGAATGAGACACTTCAGTCTTTGCGGCACTTTGTCCCCATGTCAGAGAATCTGAGACCCTTTCCACAGATACCTTAACCTCAGGAGGGTATGTTTTTGCTCAGGTAGAGGGGAGTAGGGAAAATGAAGCCCACAGAGGCTTTGGAGAGACACAAATGGACCATCTCCCCATGGGTAAACAGGTTGAGAATCCCTGTTTTAGAGGGTATAAAGTTATGTCTATAATGAGGCCACATGGAGCCCTTTGCTGCCACAGTGGGACTTGTGGCTGCTCACATCATATTAACACAGACATCCCCACAGCATACTCCAGTCTGCAGTACAGGCAAAATCCTAATGCAGAGTGTTCATAAAATACATGTTGTGTTTGAGTAAGGTGGAAAAAAATGCCACTGTTCTCTCAAAAGATTCCTGAAGTGTAAAAGAATAGTGTGTGTGACTTTTAAACTCTCATGGTTACAGTTTGTGCAGGTCTTAGTTAAACACAGAGTTTTGCACCCTTGTAGAAAAGGTAATTTAATGTTTTCTCTTTCAGGCTCCTCCATTGCCATCCTCCTCATCTTGACATTTTTTCATGGACATTAAATGAAAACTTTTCTGATATTCAGGAAGTGACCCAGTTCTGCACCACTGATTTTTGTAGCTATCCCGTAAGGCTGCTGGCTGAAAGCTGTGTCTATGCAACCTTCCAAGTGCGGAGTGTCAACCAACTGGACAGGAGAGAGCACTGCCTCCTACTCCAGAACTCAAAACAAATAAAGCTCATCCAGCTGTACTTCAAAAAAATAATTCCATGTTTTGTATATATCTGACAAAACTGGCAACATTATACAGACTACTGACTTGAAGACCACCTCTTTTGTATTTCTCTGTTTCTGGGCTGATGAGTTGGTTTCATCCATTTTTCCCCTTTCAGAATTTCCCTTGGAAAAAGTACTAGCTTAGCTGGTCATTTCTTTGTAAGGTAGTTAGAAATTTTAAGTCTTTCTTTGGGCAACTTTTTTTTTCTTTTTTTTTTTTTTTAATGTTAAGAGTAGGTGATATAAATTTTTTACTGCTTTTATGTTTTTCTGTCTTGTTTTGAAACCATGACGGTTACACTTTTTGGTTCCTAAATAAAATTTAAAACAATTAACAGCCAAGTCACAAAGATAAATGGGTTGCACATAGACTAAGGAATAAACTTCAGATTTGTGATTTTTGTTTCTAATCTTGATGTAAATTTACACTATTTATAAATACATATTTATTGCTTGAAAATATTTGTGAATGGAATGCTGTTATTTTTTCCAGATTACCTGCCATTGAAATTTTAAGGAGTTCTGTAATTTCAAACACTACTCCTATTACATTTTCTATATGTAAATAAAACTGCTTAGCATTGTACAGAAACTTTTATTAAAATTGTTTAATGTTTAAAGTTTTTCTATTGTTTGAGTTTTAAAAAGATTTTATGTACAGTGCCCAGTTTTTGTTCTTTTTTGAATCTGATTATATATATTTTATATATACTCTTGTGCTTGTGTATATATATAATATATATAGAAACTCGAATATAAATATGTGTATAAAGATTTAGAGACTAAATTTTTCTCGTTTTAAGTTTTACATCTATGGTAGATTTGAGGTGTCTACTGTAAAGTATTGCTTACAAAAGTATGATTATTTTTAAAGAAATATATGGTATGTATCCTCAAGACATAGAATGACCTTCAGACTGGTTTATTGTTAAATTGCACTTTTTGCAATAACAGACCAATAAATAGTTGCTGCCAAAATGTAGTAGTAGAGAATAAGTAACGGCTAAATTTTAAAGCTCTTCAAGAAAATACCAACTTTGCAGGAAGTTTGGCACTAGTTTTAGAGGAGTGAAGAAGATTGAGTTTTGGTGGGGATGTTCTCTAGATTTCAACCAAATTGCAACTTATATATTACAATATGTTCTATTAACAATTTTAAAAGTTAAGACTGAATCATCTTGGCGTCATTGTTGACCCCGAAAAAGGACGTTGTTTTGTGGTATTCTATTGTATTTTCACATATTTTGTAATACGAATTCACTGGTAAATTTTTGAAGCACTAGGTTTATTTAGGACAAGTTTATAATATATCATTGTAACAGTTTGCAGTTTTAATGATGGTATTTATTTTAAGTTGCTCCTTTCTCATTAGCTTCTTGAAAATGCATTAAATCTAAATTTCAAAATTGATAGCTTTCTTATCGATCAGAGTTGACTGATGCGGAGGGTTCTGCATCGAACAGTTTCTCATAATTTCTCATTAGTGGGGTATGTTAGTGATTGCATTGTTCAATTTTTTGTAATCAATGTGAAGTGTTGCAGGCACAGAGCTTGTGGATAGTTCCTTTTGAACAAACAGAATCGCCTCTTACGTTGTAGCTTCGAACGAAGGGTGTTTTAATGAAGAATCAGCACAGCTGATCTAACACTGTCACAGCAGTTACACCACAGTCAGGGCTGACTTCCTTGCTAGTTCTTATAGTTGGGCAAAAGGGTGTAGAGATTAAAGAGAAGTGTAATGAAATGCTCTCGCCAGCAAAATTATCAACTAGCAGTTAGGAAGCCAGTATTTGCAGTTCTGTAAAGGTGTGAGTCAGCTCTTGGTAACAAACTCTACAAAACATAATTTTTTTTTTTTACTTATGTATTTTATGCAGTCATAAATATTGTAATCTTGACAAACCATGCTGCAACTGAAAAGCTACTCCTTTAAAGTAGTCTTAAACCCAAATAAAAGCAAGATACGCTTACCTCAACTAATGGTAAACAGAAGGTCCTCATTTCTCAGTGCTGTAAAACAACATTGCTAATTAGGGAAAGAGCTACTGTGCATTAATCAGAAGGGCTTTGTACCTTTCCTCCCCTTTGGAAAAGAGGATATGGCATGACCCAGGAAGAATACTCATATTTTGCCCATGAGCAAGTAGACCAAATCAGCAGAGCATCAGGCAGCATTCCTTGTGCCGTGGGAAGGGTTGTCATGAATTGGAATTGCTGCAGGGCTTTAATATTTTGCAGTGTCCATATTTCTTAATCACACTGCTCCCAACTGATGGGACAGTTTGGGTCTATAAGCTGCTATGATTTAGAATGCTTTTGTTTCACTTTATTAAAAAAGCACAAGTTAATATTTCGTCAGTTGTACTTCTTAAGGAGCACTTCTGCTTCTTCAGTTGTGAAGCACACGATGATGCCAAGTGAAGAGTTTGTAGTCTCTGGGTGTTTGCAAGCATTAGGAGTTGGGCAGGGTGTGGGGAGGCTGGAGGCTGGAGCTGAACTTTCCAAGGAATCTTGGTCTTTGGGGCTCTTGAGCTCCACAGCTGAGCCCTGCTGCAAGGGATTCTGATCTGTTTGTGGCTGCTAATTGTGGTAGCAGGCGGATTAAAGATGAAAATGGCCAAAGACGGGGCATTTGTTGCAAGAATTTTCATAAAGTTACAGGCTGAGAGAGAAATGATACTGTTAGGGGATAGATAAAACCAGAGATAAAAACATGTTTTTTAAAAATAGTGTAAAGTTGATATACAGATAATAAGGAATTACAGCAATTTGCCACTGAGCTGTGGGTCTGAGAACTCTCCTTGAGCTTGACAAAAAGGGATCCTTACATGGGGAGAATAAATAGTTGTGTGTTTCTCGGCTTAATGAAGTGCTTCCATAAATATATTCAACAGATCATTTGATTTTAAAGCTTTACTCCAGATGCGTGACTTGGGAGCAGTTCATCTTTGCTTTTTTGGAGAAGTCCTACCAGTGGTTGCAGTTTAGAAGTAGTGATGTTGGTATGTGTATACTAAATACTTAGATTAAAAAATCACTAGAAAATGAGGGGTATCTACTGACAGGAAATCCCAAAGATTCCTGAATTTGTGTAGCAGAGAACTTGTTGATCCTAAAGACAAAGTACCCTGAATCTGTGCCTTGCTATGTGTATTTAATACTTTCCAAATAGCATTAAAATGAAGATGCTTTGCTTAAATGAGCACAGCTTGGCTAAGTTGAGCCAATTCTTGGGTGGGCAGGGCTTGGGGATTTCACAGCTGGTGATTTCCTGGCCACAAATACATTTATTCATTAATAAAGAAAAGGAAGATGCAGGGGTCAGCCAAGACCACAGGGAAGAGGGTGCTCATCCTTGGTTTCTGCCCTGATCCTGGGAAGGGGTTCAAGCATGGCACTTTGTGCAGGGGTTAGGAGGGAGGAGGGTGTTTAATCCTGAGCTTACCTAGGTCTGAACCTTTTTGTCTGGAGCCAGAGCAGAGAGCTGTGATGGGGTCTGCAAATAATGTGGTAGGAAAGCTTCATGTAAGAAGGACTTGTCCATAAGAAGGGCATGGAACTGTTGGAGCAGGTTCAGAGATGGGCCATGGAGTTGACAAGGAGGACTGGAGCACATCCTCAATGGACAGGCTGGGAAAGTTTGGGCTGTTCATCCTGGAGAAGAGAAGGTTGTGTGGAGAGCTCAGAGCACCTTCCAGTGTGTGAAGGGGCTGCAGAGAAGGTGGAGAGGAACTTTTTTGCCAGAAACTGTGGTGACAGGAAAAGGGGGAATGGTTACAAATGGAAAGAGGGGAAAATTAGCTCAGATATTCGGGAGAAATTCTTCCCTGTGGGGGTGGTGAGACCCAGGCTGCCCAGAGAAGCTGTGAGTGCCCCATCCCTGGCAGTGTTCAAGGCCAGGTTGGATAAAGGCCTTGAGGAACCTGCTCTGGTGGGAGATGTCCTTGCCCATGGCTGGGGTTTGGGACTAGAAGAGCTCTAAAGTCTATCCTAAGCTTTTAACAAATATGATTCTGGAATCTTCCATGGTTGCTTTAGCCATTGTGGGAACAGCAGAGGAATCCCTCCAGCTGAGAGTGCCTGGAGAGGCTGATGGATGTGGGGTTTACCTCAGGGACAGGTCAAAGCCAGCCCTGCTGCCTGTTCCCTCTGTGCTGAGTGCAGGAAGGAGGGTGCAGGTGGTGCCCAGACAAGTTCAAGCACAAAATGAAGCTGAAGCTCAGCCCCAGGTGAGCTCAGAGCAGGGCTGCTGCCTGAGGGGAGGAGGAGGAGAAGGGCACAGGGTGCCAGGGAACAATGTGGGCACGGGGAGGGCACAGGGCAGCCCCATTCCAGGAAAACAACGTCATTCCTCCAAAAAGAGGGGAGAGCAGGACATTTGGGGCAGGTGGGACACGGCCTTTCCTTGTTGGTGCCGCTAACTCTGTGCGAAGCTGAAAGTGGAGCAGAGGGAGAGCCCCTGTGGGGACAGGGACATGGGCAGGGGGTGCAGCACAGCTGGGTCTGTCCAGGGGCACGGGGACCACCCCTGAGCCCCACAGGAGCTGTCCCCTGTCCCCACAGGAGGGGAGAGCTGTGCTGGCCTCTCTCCTTGCAGTGGGAGCAGGGATGAGTTGCAGAGGTGAGGGATGAGGTGGATATACCCATATTTATTTTGGGAAGCCATAAAAACACTGAAGGGTTGGAGGATGGGAAGAGGCACCTCACCGTGGCAGCGGCAGGGAGGGCTCAGCTCCCACCCTCACCAGGGCAGCAGTGTCAGTGTTTCACTGCCAGGACCTTGTTCAAGGGTTCAAATGCAATTGCTGCTGCCCCTGCCTGGGAACAGTGGGGGGCACACACAGCAGCTGGGGGACGTGTGTGGACCTGGGATGAAAATGGATTTATCATTGGAGCCCTCTGCCTCCCTCCTGTCCTGCCCCAGAGCTCCTGATGGGCAGTGGCTCCTCTCTCACAGAAGGCAGCACCTTCTACTTTCTATCAGGATGAAGCACTGCTCTCAAATGACATCCCACAATTAATTTTTTTTCTCATAGGCAGTATTTTCAAGCTGTAGGGCAGAGCAATTTAAAAGTAGTAAAATCCCAGGCAAGGGTTAATGGATGGGCTAAATGGTTAAACAAATGGGCTAAAGCATTGACTCCTTTAATTCACGGAGCTGGCAAGTCCTTGCTGGAGTCACACCCGAACAACTCAGCCATTGCCAGAGTCCCTGGGAGCACTGAAACGTGGCTTTTTGAGAGAGCTGGCTCCAAGGACATGCAAAAACTTAAAATCACTGAAAGAGTCAGGAAGGGAAGCCACAGGAGAAGTTTGAGAGAAGAAGTAGCCTAAGATGTTTGCAGTGACATGGCTGGGCTGTCATTTAGTTCAGCCTTGTGGGGACAGAGAAAATGAACAGGCATAAAGGATATTTTCACTACCTTTCATCACCAAATCAGTGGGAAACTGAGCAGTCCCTTGAGGAAACTGGGCTTCTCTTGTGGCAGTGGTCAGTCAGCTGTAGCTGTCAGTGCCATGTGCTGAGTGCAACATGCAGTTCATGTCCTGGATGCTGCTGGAGCTTTAACCTATTCAGTTTTAGCATACATAAGGTTTAGGGGTTAGGGGTGTTTTTATTCCCCCAGAACATCACTGCCAGTGTGGGCTGTCCCATGGGGTCACCTTCGCAGCAGTGGCTTGAAGGATTTTTGTGGCATTTGGAGAAGGCTGAGTGGTGGGCAGGATTTGGTCACCTGCCTGCAAGCAAGGTTCAGGTGTGTGCAAAAATGACCTGTTCAGGAACCAGAGTGGTCCTTGGGTAGGAGTGAACTTTGCCTGCTGGAGGATGAGTGAGCCACCAGCAGCAGCCTCATTTGGCTTGTGAAGGGCAAGAACTAGCAGCCAGTCACAGTTACCACATTTGGGAGTTTTTGAGGGGTGCAGGGGGG
>VXBR01003144.1:290652-316014 GCA_013400215.1 Cisticola juncidis | reverse complement strand
GGGGGTGGGGTGTGCTGTGGAGGGCTTTTGAAGGGCAGTAGCACTAGGCAGGGTATCCAGTGCAAAGAGATGAGAGCATCTGCTGTGGTTCCAGGAGCTGAAGGTCTCCTTAAAGATCAAATGCTTTCACAGCTGAAGATCTGGAACTGTATTCCATAGGCTCAGGAACTGCTGGCAGGCTCAGGGCAGACTTACAGCCTGGGTTTATGTGCAGGACTTTGTCCTGTTTGAGAAGCCAGTGTTACCTCTGCTGTCTTGGATTAAATGCTGATTTAGGGATGTGTCCCCTGCAAACAGAGCAGCTCCCCCAGCTCCTGTGTTGGGCACCAGCAGGAGGCAGGAGCAGGGAGGAGCTCGTTGCCTTGGAAGGCTGACCTGCAACAGAGACTGGACAGAGCTAGAGAATAAAGTAGGGATTTATTGAAAGGCCTTTAGGATACACCTTGGGCAGGACAGGAGCCCTGCACCCAGGTCACAAAATGTGAATGGTCACACAATGGCTGACCTGTCACGAGATCTCACATTTTTATAGGTTTTGGTCCATTTGCATATTGGGGTTTAATTGTCCAATTACAGCTCCAGGCTGTGAGGTCCCATCCTTGTTCCTCCCTTCAGCCCATCCTTGTTTGTGCTTTTGGGCCTGAAAGTTATCCTTGGTCCTCAGCAGGAAAGGATTTGTTTTGTCTTCCTACTCTATGAAGAGAGCTCACTAGCACTTAATATGAGCTCCGAACTGCACCCCTGGGCAGCACAGAATCTGGAAAACATGAAAGCTCAAACCCAAGGCATCAGGCTGGCACAAGACAGCAAATTATTCCAGCCCTGCCACAGCAACCAGCTGCTGGAGCCCCCTGGACTGTGTGAGCCTTTCAGGAGCACAGCAGCTCCTCAGCCTTCCCTGAGTCCTGTGGGAGGAGAGCCCAGGGCAGGGCTGGGTGCTCCCCCACACAGCAGGAGCTGGGAATGTTGGAAGAGCTTTTGGGCTGCTACTCTTTAATATCTGCCCATCTTGTTACCTCTTGATGCTTCCCAGGCTGGTGCAACCCTGGAAATCTTGTGAGAGCACCCAGAAAGGTTTGTTTTTAGGTGGCAAAGTGATTGTGATCATTCTTGAGGAGGCAGAAGTGCCTGGGCAGCCCAGGGATGCTGAACTGCAGCCATCAGATGAGGGTGAGGATAGCAAATACCTGACTGGAGATTTAAAAATAAAAAATTGGTTTCAGTGACAGATTGAAGGGGTATAATGTTACTGAGGAATAGCAGGGTGGGCTCAGCCCAGGGGGGCACATGTTTTGCATCAAAATACTGAGTTTTGGCCAAGAACCAGCCCACAACAGATCCTACAGAGATGGAGACTTCTTAGGAGAAAACCACCTCAGCTCCACATGGAATAGATTTCCTTCATCATTATCCATCCCTGCACTCAAATGCAATGAGATTTTGGTATTCCTAAACATGGATGAGGGAAATTGCTGTGAACTGGGTGTTGTAACCACGTGATTCTAAGTCAGGTTGGAGCCTCACATTTAAATCCTGCTTTAGCATCTTCGTTCTCAGGAGGAATTTCTCCACTGAAAGAGCTGCCAAGCATTGGAAGGGGCTTCCCAGGATGGTGGTGGTGTCACCCTGAAGTGTTCAAGAAACAGCTGGATGTGGAATTCACTGCTGTGGTTTGATTGCTGTGGTGGTGTTTGGTCAAAGGTTGGACTTGATGATCTTGAAGGGCTTTTCCAACATCAATGATTCTGTGATTTTTTTGATCTTTCAGCCTTTGCCCATGTTCTCCAGTCAGAAATTCCACAGGGTTATCTCTAAGATAGATACAGACATTTCCCTTGTAAAATAAAAATCAGAAGATCAGGGGAAAAAAATACCAGTTTTTGTGAGAAGCATCTTAGTGGTGCAAGAATACAATTTTTTTAAAGGTAGCAAATGAAGAATTAGAGGAGCAAAACTCTAGCAGGGCAAAAGTCTGGGCAGACAAAAAAATTGTTTGACTGAGTGCTTGGTAAACCCCCCTCAGTTCTGATAACAGAGAAATAATGTGTGTCAGTAAGTGATGATACCTTTGAAAAGCTGCTTCAGCAGTCACAGAGTGAAAAGCAAAGGTGGAATGAGTTTTCCAGCACCGAGCAAAATGAGTTGGCAATTATCATAAGTGCAACTTCAGTTCCTAATTTTCAAAATCAGTGCAAAATGCTGTTTACAGAGCTCGATGGAGCCTCCAGCAATTACAGCTGTGTTATGAAGAATGCCATGGCTAATGCTCTCTATGGCTTATTTACACAACCACGAGATGGGAGAACATAAGACAGCATATGAATGAAGTGCTGCTGTGTTTGAATAGGTATTTGATTGCCCTGTGTGTGCCAGGAGCTGCCTTTTCCAGCCCTCCCGGGTGTTCCTGCTGCTCCCGCCCCGCTGGCGCCTGCAGCCTGGGAGCCCCAGCCCTGCCAGCACCACCCGTGGCCTCCTTCCCTGGGGTCGTGGCCACGGGGTGTTCTGGGTGTGATGCTGGACCCTGCTGAGCTGTGTTAATGTGGAAACTGAGACAGAAAAATCAATCTGGCCCTCCAGCATGGAAACATTCCCGGCCCCTGTGCTGGTGGGAAGGCCATTCCCTGCCCTGAAACCTCCTCCTGTCCCCAGCAGTCCATCCCAGGGGGACGCAGGGACACCTCTGCAGAGGTGCTGGCTCCTGAAGGAGGGTGCAGGGGCAGCTCAGCCCCTTCCTCTTTTGCTGCTGCTCATCAGCACTGCCAGGAGAACGAGGGGCGCCGTGTTTGCCCACACAGGCTCTGAGTTCTGCTGAGAAAGGGTCCTGGGAAGGAGTGAGGAGCCTGCTGCTGGTGGATTTTGGTACCTGGAGAGAGGATGGAGGGGTGGAGCTCCTTGCTTCAGTGTCTCCTTTCCTCCCTGCCACATTGGGCATCTCTGCCCAGGGAGCCCAGCACTACAGGAATAGTGGGTGCAGGGCAGCAGGGGATAATGTGAGTTTAAAAAGTGATTTTTCTGTGGCTGAGGAGAAGGGACGTGCATTTCTTCTCATCTTCCAGAAGCTGGCTGGTGTGACTGCTTCTGAAAAACTTGAATGCACAGGAAAAAAAATCTCACACAGAGAGGAAATGCTGCTCACTGCTCTGTGTCTTTTTTTTTGCACCTCCTTCCTCTTCCAGTTTGTTTGGCAAGCTATCTTGCTTGAGATCTGCCAGAGAAGAAGCCCTCTTTCTCTCTATTCTGGCAAATCTTTTCACTTCTTGAATGTCTCCTGTGCCTTATTTGTGTGCTCATTTTGGTGCTTTTCAGTGGCTGTGCTCATCTCTCCTTCTCAAAATACCTCTTCTTTCTCTTCAGAATTATCTCCATGCTGTCACTGGCAAACATCCCCAGTGCAGCCCTTTTATGCATTGACAACTCCTTGTGTCTCAGCCATGCTCATCACCTTCTCTTGGTGGATTTAATGCTCAAAGGGGTGGAAGAATTGGGGTTTGAAGAATAGGCTGGCATTAGGAGAAACTTCCAGACCAAAGGATATCATAAAGCAATTAACTCAACCCTGTAGGTAGGCCTGTGCCTGTCACTGATAATGGAAAATCCACTGGGATACAAGGAAAACAGCTCTTTTTAAAACAGACTTTTTATTTGTCTCATTGCAGGATGATTCATTTGTTTGGGCTGTCTGAAAAAACATTAAATGTCTTTAAAGTTTTAAAAACTGAAGGCATAATGTCCCTCCAACGCTCCTCCACCTCAGTCCCCATTACTGAAACGCTGGTTTAAATGTTGGTTTGACTTAAATTTCTTTGTGGTTCTTTCCTTGTTCCTTTCACATTTACCTCTTGCCGTGCTAAAATGCTCTGAGTCATCACTTCCCTGCCACACAGGGGAGTGTGGAAATCTTCCCTCCTCTGCCTCCCTCCTTTGTCCCCCAAGGTTATTGACCAGTTATTGGGTCAGCAGAGGAAAGAAAACTGTGGTCCAGTAATTAAAAAATGAAGTAAAAAGAGCTGCATTTCCTGTTTGTTTTTTTTTTTTTTTTCAGTGAAACCTCATCCACAGTTTCTGCTTTCTTTAGTGGATTTTCTATCCCTGTTTGGATGGCAGGTTCCCCTGGGCACAGCTCATCTCACCAGATGGGAGAAGCACAGAAACCCTCCTGCCCTGGGCTCCTCTGCCCTGTCATGCTCCCTTAATTAACCTGGAACTGGAGGACCCAGTGGTGGTTTGGGTGATAACCTTTCCCTGTTTTTTCTCTTTGTCATTTCTTTCATCTTCTCTGGGTGCAGCATGGGGAAGTTTTTTCCCTGGCACCTCTCCAGCTGCAGCTACTTCGAGGAAAGAGTTTCCCTTCCCTGTCCCAAGCAGCTGAAGCAGTCCTAGCCCAAGAGGTGCCTGTGCAAAGGTCACCATTCCTCTTTCATTTCAGGCCAGAAAACATCACTGTCTCTGTTTCTGGAGTGAGGAATTGTCCCTTAGGAAGGAGTCTGGGATCTCTCTGGTCCTCTGAGAGAAATGACTCAAATTCAGTAAACATGAGGGAGTGAGGGCGGTCAGAAGGAAAAACAGAGAGAGCTGCTTTGGGTAAGACATCAAGACAGCCTGGTCCTGGTAGTTAATTTCTCCAAAAACCCGAGAAGGACACAAGAAGACAGTAAGAGGGGCAGTTTCCTGAGCCTTTTCCTCCCAGTTCCACCTGGGAGGAAAGCAAATGCTCTGAGCCCAAGGTTTCCAAACCCTGAAAAGCAAACACAGAGCAGAACAACTCTCTTGGACCATTCTGACTCTGTGGGAGGAGAGAAACCTGCATCAATCCATGCACAGCCACTGAAAGCTGTTTCAGATGTTGAAATAAAAAGTCTCTCGAGGGTACCAGCCTTTGAAAATCAAACCAGATGCATTTTGGCCAGATAACTTGCTTTTTATTATGATGCAAGTTTGTTCTGAATGAACATTTCCAGGCATGCAAAGTGGCTAATCTGGCAAACCAGCACTTTAATAGATCTGGGATCTCAAAGCTCCCATGTGCCATTACACAGTGTTCTCTCCCTCCTACTCACAGCTCTGATGTTAAGACGGTTTCTTTGGATCAGGATAAGGTTATTTCCTTCAAGACGGGTTTGGTTTGGGGTTTTATTCCCCAAAAGGAGATGTCAGTGAAAAATGAGGGTGTTTCCTTGAGAAGACAGTGAGTCATCAGTAGCTATGTTGCAATATCTTTATTCATAAATATTGTAAAACTATTCACATCTTTAATTTTACAGACACTGCAAAAACTAAGACTCCTTTTCAGCTGAGGAAGATTTTTCCTTGGTCATGGCATGTGGGCACCTGACCACAACCTGGGACATCACCCCGGGAGCCCCAGCCCTTGTTCCTGCCCTCCCTGGGGCATTTGGAGCTCCCTTGGGCTGGCACACTGGGCCAGATCTCTGTGTTGTGTTTGGGCAGGAGTGTAGGACACACAGCAAGAGGGATCCTTGTCCTGTTGTGTCCTTGCACTACCCTGGGGTGGGGAATTCCTCGGCACTGCCCCCCCTCAGGCTCACACATCTTGCAGAGCTGACCTCTCCTGGGAAATCCCTCCCACGCCTGAGCCCCTCCAGTTATCCTGCTTTCCTCTCACTGTGCTGAAACCACAGCTCTTCCCAGGCTCCCTGGGCTGCCTGAGCTCCCTGGGGCCTCTGCTCTGCTCCTGGTTCTCTCCCCATGAGGAGCATCTGCCCTGGCTGGGATCACACACACCCTGAGCAGGGCTCCTCACTTGCACCCACTGGGTGCCACTTCCACCCCCACCCATCCCTCATGTGCTCCCTGCTCTCTCAGAGGGGAGTTTGGGGTGGGGTCTACCTGATTTTACCTGATTTTAGAGTCACTTAAGCTCTTACTCCTATTTCTTCTTTGAAACGCCGCCTGTGACTGTCATTGCAAAACCCTGATTTCTTCATTCTGAGGTTTCCTGCTGGCCCCAGCATCTCTCCTGGCAGACTCTGCGCCTCTGATGTGTTTGAGAAAGGGTTCATTGTCAGCCTCCACACTGTTAGCAAGTTGCTCCCTGCATTTCTCTTCTGGGGCTGGCTCACTGTAGCCTTGCATCTAATTTGCCTAATTTCTGCATCTGATTCCTACTTTTTGAAGGGTATCTGTTTGGGTAGAATCACTCCCTTGTGCTGCTGTTTAGCCACCTGGGGTATGTGTGTGTGTATTTTTCTATTTATTGCCAGTACACATTTACTGTGAACTTCTAATGTGGTGTCTTTAAAGAGATCCCACTCTTGCAGGGCACCTCAAGAGAAACTTGGGCAGAGATCACAGCAGATCCCACTTTCCCATTGGGCTCCATATATGGCTGAAAAAAACATGAAGCAGCTCTCAGCTGTTCCTGAAACCTGCAGATGCAGCCTCCAGAAGTTTCCCTCCCAATGAGTTCCCTCCTCTGCCAGGGATCCATCCCTCTGTGCTTGTCCAGCATCTGGAGGGGATTTGGGGGCTGCATCTGAGGCCTTTGCTCCCACCTGCCCCAGAAGGAGCTGGCCAGTGTCTCAGAGTGTGCTCGTGGATCTGGGTCTGCAGCAGGGAAAAGAGGGAGCCTGTGGTCACAGCTTTTCCAAAGATTCCTGATTTTTGCCTCTGTAGTACCGAGAGTCCTCTGTGCTTTAGCTCAGTCTGTGTTTCTATCAAATTTATCAATAATCCCTCTCATAAAATCCCCTGAACACAGACACCTCAGGGAATGACAGCCTTTTGAAGGCTCTGATCCAGCTGGAAAAGTCCTGTTTTTTTCCATGCCTTTTGACCTTTTATACTTCCTCTTTGATCTCGGCCAATGTTGAAGGGTTTTACTTTTTTTTTTTTTTTTATATATATACATCTTTGGTGGCACCTCAAGGTCATATTTGTACTCCTGTCCTCCATTCAGAAGCTCCTCTTTCCTGCCCTCCTTCCCCAGTAATCTTATCTTGCTGCACATGCAACCCTCCAGTCATGCAAAAGTTGTATTTTTAGACAGCTCTGCTTGGCTCCTGCCTAGGAACATGCAACAGTAAAGTTCAGCACTGCCTGGCCAGCCCTTCCCTGGAGCAGGTAACCCCAAAATTCCTGGGTGAGTAAAAGTCAACCTGTTCAATTTCAGAGAGCCTTTCCCTAAGCACTTTGACAGGACCAGTCAGCAGCTGATTTTAGTTTTTTCTGGTGCAGCTGGTTTTTAGGTTTTTCTGGTTCCTTTTACTCACAGAATGCCACAAGACCACTTCCTGCATTTTGGGTTTTTTCTTTCACACCTTGTAGACACAAATTCCTGTCAATATTTGTCCCTGGTCCATGCAGCCTTTTGATGGAAAGCCCCCATCACCTCTGGCCCTGTTCCTCCAGTCCTTTGGGGGGTTTGATCCCCTGCATCCCTCGTGTAACAAAGACCCCCCAAGGGGGCTCTGTCTGCTGGAAAGGGACAGGCAGAACAAGCAACTCTGTGAGTGGAAACAGGAAGGGATAAAGAACTGATTTCCTGAAATCTGGAGAATTGTTCCCATCCCTTCCCCACCTGCTGAAGGGATTTCTATTTTGAAACACCAGCACTGGTGCAGTGACTCCTTCCAGGGATGTCTGGCTGGGAGCAGAGATGTTTAATCCCAGCACCCTTCCCCTCTTGTCCTTAGCAGGGCCTGAACTGTATACAAAGCCCTGGTTTGTTCTGCTTTGTAGGAATGGTGCAAACACAGAAAGGCACTTTATTTTCTCCATCTTCAGGTGTTGGGGAATGAAAATTGAGTAAATGTTTACAGCTGCTCCAGCCAGAGCAGAGTGAACACCCAGAGGTGATCTTCTCTCTTACTCTTTCTGCACCAAGAATGTGAACAGAGGGAGGTTTCAGTCTCTGTGAAAAGACCCTAAATTATTCCCAGTGTCTTGATTATCTTTTTCAAAGCAATAAACCCCACTATTTTAAGGCATCACTAGAGGAATGAATCTGACAAGCCTTGATCCAAATGAATGTTTAAATTTTGAAAGGGGGGAAAAAATCCCATGTGACTGACAAGGTCCTTTTCAAGCACATAAAATGTGAACCTTGCATGACATTTCTGTGGGTGTGAAGCCTGAAGAGCTATCTCTGCATGCAATGTAGCAAAGGAACTGTGTGAGGTGAGGCTGTCGCTCTGTGCATCCTTGCTGAGTAGTGCTAGAGCATTGTGAAACCTGACAAGCTGCTTCTTTCAGACCTGCATGTCCCCAGGGAACAGGCTGGTGTATTCCTGTTCGTCCAACACCTAAAAATTTTGTTCTGGACCAACTATTGTTGTTTGTACTCTCTGTTGCAAGGAGTAGATGTTGTGGGTTTTTGTGGAAGAGCAGAAAGGTAGAATGAAGCAAGTAAAGCCATGACTGAAACAAAACTGTTTGAAGATCTTTACCAGGTGTCTTTCTCTAGTTTTCCACCTGTCTTTTCTTCCCTCTTCACTTTTTCTGGACTTTTGGATCATCCTCACCCTTCCTTGGGGTGTCTTGTCAGTTGTTCAGGTCACTCTAAAACCCCATTGCCCCTGGTCTGGCTGACACCATCCCCCTGTGGAGGAGAAGATGAGTCTGCCCAGATTCTGTAATCCATAAGAAACAGTGCATGCCTCTCCCAGCCCCCCAGCCTGGAGTAGCTCTTTCATTTAATTTTCCTTTCCCTGAAATTCCTGGTTGGTTTTTTTGTTTGTGTTTTTTTTTTTTTTTTTTTTTTTTTTTTTTTNTTTATGATTTTCAGTGAATGCTCAAAGCAACTTGCAACTATAACTCCATATAAGCAATTTCTCCCAGAAAATGTGGGGTGGTTTTTTTTTTTTTGGTTTGTTTGGTTGGTTGGTTTTTTTTTTTTTAATTTTTTTTTTTTTAATATATATTTTCAGGATGGCTACCAAGCTCCTTTCAGCGCTGAATTAGGGGAACAGAGGGTACAGTAGCAGACAGAATCACCCATTAATCAAATTAATGTGTCTTGGAGAGCCAACCCAGAACACCACAGAGCTGGTTCTTGTGATTTCATGACATCTCATGACAGTCAATATTTTTGTTAAAGCTCTGCTTTCCAGATTCATGGGATGATGGGAGAAGCTGAGGAAGAATTAGCAATAAAGCATCTCGAGCACCTGGCTGTAGAGAACAATTGGCAAATGGGACCCAAGTGCATTCCAAAGCCTCAGCAAAGCAGGAGGCAAATAAAAAGCACCTGCAAACAACTGGTGTTGGCTGAGCTTGGTGGGAAGAGACATGAAAGGTGCTTGACTGGCTGCTCCTGTGGGCTGGGGCTGTTGGGTGGTGGTTCTGAGTTCCCCAAAATGCCACAAAATTTTCTGGGTATCACCTTGGGGGAAGCTGGGAGCTGGCAGGGAAGGGGATGTGTGTGCAAAGCATGGCAAGAAATCATCACCCACAAAAGCTGTGGAGTGGGAACTCTGGATCTCCAACCCCCATGTGTCAAAATAAGGCCCCAAAAATACAGTTTTACAAATCTCTTGACATGAAAACTTCCAAAATATGTGGGACATAGGGCACTAAGAGAGACACCTGATAAGCAGCTGGACATAAAGGCAGCTGCAAACCACCCACAGATAAAGGAGGTGGCTGGGAGATGGGTGGAAGGGCTCTCCTGCCATTCTTGTTCTGCTGTGGAAACAGCTGAAGTTGTTACCAGGAACAGTTTGCAAAGGCTCAGACAAAGCCACTGACAGAAATAACTTGAACACAGAGAGGAAAAAATTGCTTGAGAGTTCTTTTGGGAAGGATTAGGTTTTAAATAATTGCCATTTGTAAGTTAATTTCACATCCTTTTGGAGCTTGGCCTGCTAGGATTTGAAGGCTTGACTGAAGCTGGCAGACAGGGTGGGCACTGATTCCAGAGTTTGACTGCCAAGAAAAAGGAAAATATTAAGAGTAAAAACTGGCAATTCTGGAAAAAAAAAAGGGAAAAAAAAAAGGGCCAGGGAAATATAGAGAAATGAGATTTAGTTTAGGAAAATTGTTGTTCTCCGAGCCATGGGCTGATTTTATGGCTGGCTTATTAATCACAGTCTTACATGAGCCTGGCCTTTGTAATCAATGTATGCAAAGAAACTGGTGGAGAACGCAGCTCCCAGTGCTTTAATAATTTGTAAATCCACAATTTCGTTATTTTTAATCATGAGTGGTTTTTTTATTTTAATTCATATCAAAGTCTATTAAAAGCAGCAGGGAGACTCCTCTCAGCTTTAACAACTTTGAATCAAGCCCTGTAAAAATAGATGCTACGTGTCTCAGGGCTTCTGTGCAGCCTTGCCAAATGAGCCCAAGCAGCCAAGCAAAACCAGAGCTCTTCTGTTTCTGACCCCCAGCTCTTTGGGACTGTGAGTTACCAGGGCTTGTGTGGCACCTCCCTGTCCTTTTGCCCAGTGCTGGACTGTTCCTGAGGGATCTGGCCTTGCTCCTGACATTCTCTAAGGTGCTGAGCACACACACCCTCTCTCTGCTTCCTCTGTGTTTCCAGCACAGTGTGGGAAAATCTCTGGAGGAAGAGGGCCCCAGAGCTACCACCCAGCTATCAGGTAAACCCATACCCCACGAGGCTGGAGATGCAGATTCAAGAAAACCTGATGGAAGCAGGTTGTTAGACAGCCTTGTGGATCTCATGAGGGACATGTTTTTCTTTCTGGAAGAGAGCCATGATGTAGAAATAGACTGAAACCAGGAAAGAGGGCTGCAGCCATAGCTGAGGCTGTATATTTAAACCTCTTTGCTGTCTGACCATCTGGGCCTGCAGCTAAACTTACCTACAAATTATTTTCAGTGTTTCTACATCATGAGAGGTAAAAGATGCTCCTGATACTTTATGCCAGGAAGAAAGGCAAAGTAATTGTCCTGAGTCAGATTTCCCCCATGTCAGACCTCTGTGTGTGGTTTTGGATGCCCAACCTCTTTCATCAGCCCTCACCCACAGCTGCCTGGAACCCCAGGCTGGATGCTCTGAGTGCACAGAGCCCCTCACAGCCAACACAAATCTGGATTTGCATTTCTTCTCTGTACAACACAAGTCAGAACAACCACTGGCAATGCAAATGCACTCACATCTTTTTCTGCCTTTATGCTGTTAACAATTTTTTTTTAACCATACCTAGAAGAAGACTCTTTCCATGATGAAAGTTCTTGTGGATGATCCAGAAAGCCTCGTTTCTCACAGCTCAGTCAAATTTGCTCAGTGCCTCCTGCATGCCTGATCCCAGGAGAAAGCCCCAAACCCAAGTGAGGTCTGTCTGACCCCTACACATCAGGGAAGATTTCTGACACCCCCCAGGGAGCTCACATGAGGGGGACTGACAGATTCTGGGTAAGAATAGTTGTGTTTTACCACTTTTGCAACCATCTCTTGCAAAATGAGGCATCTGGATCTAGCCCTGGGCTGACAACTGCTGTGAAATGAGTTCACTACCCCAAATTCTAAGTAGAATGAGAGTCAGAGCCTGATTCACTCCTTTGGGGGATGGCTCACCAGTTCCTCCTCTGGAAGGCAAATGGATGAGGATGGCCATAGCTCTTGCTGCTCAGAACTTAGATCTCCCCAGCTCTTGGGGGTGCCCCAGCACCTACACTGGAGTACTGAGTGTTTGGCAAGTCTTGTTAGGCTCAGTGTAAACTAATGTCTCATCCTCTGCCTGTGTTCCTTCTCCTCTTAAGGCAAATTTCCCATCTGAATGGTTTTGTGCAAATGGTTCCTCCACTTTAGAGAGAATAGTGTGAGAATATCTGCTAAACAATCCCATCCCAGAGCTGGGTTTTTTTCTCATCTTAAACCAAAGCCCTGTATTAGTCTCTGATTACTGTCCATTGACTTGGGAAAGACTAGAAGCAATTATATTTGCAGATTAGATAAATTAAATCTCAAGAGACACAGAACCTTTGTGCTTTTTAATGCTGTTGATTGTGTCTTTCTGTGTGCTATCAAAGTAATACAATTTAAGTATTTTATAAAAAAGTGAGTTGTGATGGGTGACGGTACAGAACTGATCCAGTCGTTCAGTTTGTGTATGATTTTTAGCACATTAAAAAGAGCCACAGGGGAAATCTTAAATGCTTCCATCCATCCATCCATCCATCCATCAACCATCCATCCATCCCTCCATTCATCCACCCATCCATCCATCCATCCATCCCTCCATTCATCCACCCATCCATCCATCCATCCATCCCTCCATCCCATATTATTTATATATCATCTCCATCAGAAAGAGTTTATTGGCAATAAGTATCCCCTGTCTAACTGGTTGTGAGCATCCTGCCTTGCTTTTCAACCAATGGCATGGGAAACTCTTCCAAGGCCAAAACACATGAATGAGATTTATTAATCCTGTGGCCCCTTGTCAGCCACAACATCGATAACAATCCATAAACCACACATCACCTCTATATCCCATGTAACAAACGCATCTCTGGGAGATGAATAATAAACCCTGTGGGCTCTGCTCCCTCTTCCCACACCAAGAACACCCCGGATTCAGGGCAGCTCTTGCCTCATATTCAGGGCAGCTCTTGCCAGCTGTCCCGGCGGGGGCTGGCACTGCCGGGGCCAGCAGCCCTGTCAGTATTTGTCGCTGTACCTGCAGTCGGGGTAGCGGTAGGCGAAGCGGGAGTCGCAGGAGCGCAGCGGCCTCAGGATCGCCGCCAGCTCCGCCGCGGCCGCGCCGGCACCGCCGCGGGCGCAGCGCTGCAGGAAGGAGTCGATGCTCTCCTGCACGGGGGGCGGGAATTTCCCCCTCAGGAGCTGCGGCAGAAGGTCCTGACACACCAGGACCAGGCTGTGCGTCTCCCCGATGGAGTCGCAGGACACGAAGGCAGACTGGCAGTCTGCGGTCAGGCAGCTGAAAATGTCTTTGTGCTCCTGGTGGCCCTCCATCAGCTGGCTCCCTGCTGGGGACAATTAAACCTGCTTGTTACAAACATAGCCATGAGCTCCTGAACAGGCACAGATATCTGTACCTCTGTGCTAACGTGGGGTTTGTTTCTATCCAAAAGATGTGACCACCTTTCACTACAAATTGCTCAGTGCTGAAGCTGTGTACGAGCCAACTCTCTCGCTCCTGAAATATGTATATTTTTTGAATGACAGAGCTTTGCAGAACTGCCTGTCAGAGGAACTGGAGACCAGTCTGTCAAGTCAAGCTGGAGCAGAAAAAAATGAGAATTGGAGCACAAATCTAAAATGTGGAGTTCCTACTAAAAACTGCCACAAATAGCCAGACCTGTAATTTTTTTCCATGTTAACCAAAATCATTACATTGCAACAACAGCTCATCTAGCTGGAGTCAAGTTAACAGTCATAGCTGTTGGGATAAGAAAAGGAAATCCAGTGGAAAATTTCCTGACAGCTGCTTCTGAATATTTGAGACCTACTCAGCTGAATGTGTGAGCTGAGGAAAAACCTTTTGAAAATATGAATATTCAAAATGAAACTGTTAAATTACTGGAAGAATAGTCTTTGACTAGCTCTACTTGCAGGGGTAGACCAATGTAAACCGTGAAAAATGAATAGTAACTGTTGATTTTATGTAAAAGTGACAAAAAGGGGGATTTTGTTATTATTGTTATAATAATAATAACTGTTACTAATCGGTGTGATAAATGCACATAAAAGGGTCCAATTTGACTCGCTACTTAGAACAAACAAAATCAAAAAGTTTCTGCTTGCAAATATTGACATTTTCACAGCACAAAAAATTTAGAAGGGAGACTTCAAACGAGAGCATTCAGCACACCATGCACACTGAAAGCTGCTGCCAGCCAGAGTGGTCACCAAACCACCACCCACAGCACAAACAAAACACTCCCGCTGCCTTCACGACTCAGAGCCAGGATGGCAGGAGCTGCTGATGGTGAATCTCCCTGTGAACTTCTCATTGTTTAATTTAGTAAGTGGTGTTTGGTTAATTAAAAAAAAAAAAAAAATTAAAAAAAGGCAGCAGTCGAGCCAAGGGTAGGAGGGCAAAGCTCTGCCTGCCTCCCGTGACAGATGCGCGGCCAGGAGCCCGCTCGGTACCTTCCTCCCTGTCGATGATGCCCAGCGTGCTGGCGTCCCGGATGAAGAGGTGCCCATTGCTGAACACGCCGAAGGTGCCGGCGTCCACCCGGGTGAAGTAGAAGAAGTAGTTGAGGTCGTTGGTGGCCATGGAGCGCAGCACGGCCAGGAGCTGCAGCGCCAGGTCCGCCGCCACCTCGGGCGTCGCCCCGAAGAAGTCGCGCAGGGGCCGGGTGCTGGCGCTGACCACCAGGCGCCCGCAGGAGCCCAGGTACCGCGGGAAGGGCCAGCCCTCCACGTCGGGGAAGATCTGTGGGGAGCAGCAGGAATGGGGGATTACCCCTGCTCTCTGCCCACAGACCCACCTCACTCTCAGAGTGCCTTTCTGGCTGCAAGCAGCAGGGTTGGGTTTTGGTTTCTGGGTCAGTCTTGCAACCCTTCCTCGCCCCATCCAGCCCTGGCAGCTGGGAAAGGAGCTAACTGAGGTACTTACTACCCCATCCTTACTACCACTAAGTACTTACTACCCTTACTATCCCAAATACCCTTACTACCCCCTACCCCTACTCCTGGAGGAATTAGGATTGGGTTTTTTTTTTCTTTTCCTTATGGTTCTTTTTTGTAATGGAGGAAGAATCTGGTATTTCGAGACTTATTCTGTTAGAACGACTATCTGGAAAGTCCAAGATAATAATAGTTTTCAGATTCATGAAAATTTTAGCCGCAGAACAGCTAATTTTAGGTGTCTTTGATGGGTCCCTCGTGAGCACTGAACAGATGAAGTCACAGCTTGGAGTTGAGGTAGGGCTAAAGCAGTTTTTTGCTAATTGGTGAGAACTGCCAGGCTCATTTGTAAGAGACTTTGCAGTCTCAGGGGCAGAAGTGGTGGGTGTTTGCTCCAGTGGAGACACCTGGGCTGGGCTCCCTGCATCCCTGCAGCTCGAGCCAGCAGCACAGTTATCCCAGGTGGAAACCAAACTGTGTGTCTGCTGAGCTATGCCAGCACAAAACTTTGTCATTTGCATTAAAACTCATCTGTGTCCCCAGCACCTTGGACCCTGCCAGGCTATTATGAACTCATCCAGTTCCATGTTTCAGGTTACTTCTCCCTTCTACTGTGAAAGCATTCTGGGCAACCATGTAAAATCTACTTTTTTCTCTTAGGCATATTTTTCTCATCTCTTCAAGTTGTACCCCCATGTCTTCAGAGTGCTAAAGGCCACAGTTTCATGTCCCAGTGACCCAAACCTGGAGAGAATGAATAAATCCCAGGAGCCTCCTAGGGCACGAGCACCATTCCTCCTCCCTGGGACCACACAGAGCCCTGTGAGGGCAGCAGTGACCTGGGATGGAGGGATGGATGGATGGAGGGAGGGATGGATGATGCTGCCACTGCCATCTTTTCTTCATGGAATCATAAAGGGTTACAAGAACCAGCAGTGAGGACTAAAGGTGGGACAGGGAAAGGTGAGGATCCTCCCTTGGAAATATAAGGAAAGAGAGGAACTGCATGCCAGGCAGGTCAGAAGGGGTCCAGGGGAAGGTGTGAGGACTCCCTGATCACCACCTTCAAACCCAGAGTTTTGGAACCCAGAGCCAGTTACCAGTGGCAGGCAAATGGAAAACAGAGCAGTGGCACATGGAGCATGGGAAATCATGCTCCTTCTCTTCCAGAAACAGGCTGTGATTTTTTGTAATGCATTAGCGATGCACACCTAACACTTTGAAGTATTGGAGATGTGTAAAACCCTGGACTTCACATGCTCTAGCACAATAATGCACCTGGAGTTCCCTATGTCTCCCCAGCCTCACAGACTGATGCAGGGAGCACCTCATGAGTCTGCCTGGCTTCAGCCACCCAACCCCAGAGAGGAAACACTTTTTTGAAGGCCAGGGAGCTGGCAAAGGCCAGGGCTGGGACTCCTCTGCCCCTGAGGTTGGCACACATCTCCTGGGAGGCTTTGCCTGTGGAGGGTTCTGGGGTGGTGCTCCAAGCTGGGGCAGGGTGGGCATGCAGCTCTGACTTTATGCCTGAGATGTTTTGGTTTGTGAAATTTCTTTCCCAGGCGATTTGCTGTAAACAAGAAGAGATGTTTTGTTAACTGTATCTATATTATTAATTCTTTTTAGAGGAGGGACTTTTTGATGGCACTCTGGTTTAACCAGGGTGGTTGAAGAGGTGTTAACTTTGCCATCCAATCACACTGGTCTCTGTAAATGGTGTATAAAATATCGCATTTTGAATAAACCTCTTTGTTGCCTTCTGAGAAATCAGGGGATCAGTGTGGTTTATTTCCTGTCCCCAGCCCCGGTGTCACGCACCTGCAGGAGGATGGGGTGTGAGTTGACTGCCAGGGTGTAGAGCAGGCGCAGCCTGTCCCTGTCCGTCAGGTGATCCATGTAGATGCTGCCCGCGTCCGGCACCTCCGCGTAGCGCCGCACGATCCTGTCCAGGAGCCGCTGGGACGGGCAGCGCAGCAGCGGGCTGGGCAGGCCCTGCGAGAGGGGAAAGATGGGCAGGGATGCCTAATTCCAGCCTGAGATACGTGTTTGGATCATGCTAGGGGTATGCATGCCCCTCTGTGCCCTGCCCTCTGCGTGCTGCGGCACAGATCCGCAGGTTATGGGAACGCAGGGCATCTCACCCTTCCTAGGAAAAGACCTGTGCCACCCAAAAATGCCATTTCCCAACCCAGGTTTCAAGAATGGCCCCCACTCCTGGGCACTGAAAACCTCATAATCCCCCAACTGCACAGCACCACGTCTCTCCACACCACAGAACTCTTCCCTCTGCCTGGGTTTCCAGCCCTGGCACTCCAGGAGGAGGCCCTCCAGTTGTTACAACAATGAGTCACTTCCCTCGTTAAATAATCTTCTGATCGCTTCATTATTTGCTTAACCTGAGAGCAGCTTTCTTGGAAATACTACTTGCTAAGGTCAGTAAACATGCTTTAAAAATGTAAATAAACATTGTGTGTGAGTATAAGCACAGGATATGTTTTCTCTCTGATAAACTCATGCATTAACTATCAAAACCAAATAGCCTGTGTGTATTTTTTGTAAATACCAGCAACAAATGGAGAACCGTTGGGCTAATGGAGTCAATTTTCACTGTATTTCACCCTTCAGATTTGGAGGTTTGGCTCGTAAAATTGCATGAGCAATCTATGGCTGGGATAAATGGAATAGAAAATTATATCTTCATAGTCAAAAATGGCCTTTTTAAAATTTTATTTTTCAGCTAGCCTTCCTTAACAGCCAAGGAGAGTTTATGTAAGGAGGGTTGGCCACAGTGCAACAGAAAAACTGCCCTGCCATGCCTCTGATGGAGAAGGGAATCAGGTTTTTTAAGCCTCTTTATTAGAAACAATCCCAGTGGCCAAATTTACTCTTTTGGGTTTTGTTTATAATTTGATGGCTGGAAGATGTGCTTCGGAGGAGAGGGAGGAGGAGCTCACGCTGCTCCCTGCCATCCTTCCTGCTGAGAGCAAAGATGTGACCCAGCATCCCCCCAGGTCATTTGGTAGCTCTGAGGCAGATCCTCCTCAGCCCCTCCTGTTCATTTGGCATAAAACACCAAATCACCCAACTGTGACAAAGAAATAAAGAAACACGGAAAGGATGAGTAGGACACTTTCCCAGCTGGAGGAGGAAAGGGGGGAATAGATGTCCCATGTTTCTTCCTCTGCATCCCTGTGGCCCCAGTGAGATTCCAGCCACTCCTTCCTTGTCCATCAGTTGCACAAAACAAATCCAAGATGCCAATAGCTGGTCAAAACTACGTGAGAAACTCAACCATGACTGAAGTGTTGCTTCACAAAAGCCAAAAAACCTTTCTTCCCAAAAAGAATAAAAAAAATTGTCAAAAATTACTCAGTTCCTGTTGCAAGTCTCCAGACACTCCTCTCCTCTGTTGTAGCCTTATCAGGAAAATGTTTCCTCAATTAATTGTCTAAAACCACAGAAGGGGTGCAGGGGAAGGGATGGTTATGGATTTCTGTCTTGCAGTACTTGCAGGAACATTGTGGCTGGCTCTGTCACTTTCCCTTTGGAGGGGAAGTGATAAAAAATGAGCAGAACAGAGCTGTGTTAAGCTCTGTTAACACAGATAATAACACAGATAATAATAACACAGATAATAAACGGTGGAGAAAGTCTCTTGCAGCTCTGTGTGTATGCAAATATTTGCAGCCAAAGTTAGAAAGCCTTGCTGCTTCCAGGAGTCAATACAAAAGCTGAGACCCTGAAGGGTACACAGTAGGGACATAAATCACAGCAGCAGGGAAGGCATGGGCGGTGTAATTAGGGTTTTTCTGAGGTCAGAGCTCATCCTCTTAACAAAAGTGTGGGCACACTGCCCATGGGGCTCACGGCTGCTGGTTTACTGAGGAACAATTTCAGGCACATCAGCAGAGGTGTGGGAGCAGAGGAGCAGGGCTGGGTGCTGACACCTTTGCATCAAACTTTGGTGCAGCTTCCTACAGTTTAATGAAGCCCTGACCCACAAAAGCTGGGCAATGGAGCCTTTTGATTTCATCAGAGACAGTCACCAGCATAAAGCTCAGCACCTGCTTGATTGTTTCAGTGGAGAGGGGTCTCACCTTTCTGCAGACTGATGGAGACATCTTTAGAGCAGAAAAGGAGCTGGAGTTGTAAAACTGCCAGACAAAAACTGTCAATGGAAGAAAAATGTGAAGAACACATACTCAAAACACTGGAGATTTATGTGAGACTATCTTAAGTCCTTTGCAGTGACATCACCCCAGAGAATAAGAACTGACAGACAGCCTGATGTATTGTTTGTGACTGATATGGAAAGCTGCTTATTTACTTCGATTAAATACCCAAATTTCTATATCTGATGGTGAGTAGTTCCTGAAAAGCCTACCTGCACTCAGCTGTGAGGTTTTAACCCCATTTACACAGTACAGGATGCATTTTAAACTCCATGACTTCATCCATGTGAGTGTGTCAGGCAGACACACCCAGGATTCACTTGGATGTAAAGACAACTTGTGGAAAGACAACTTCTTGCTCTGTTTTCTTTTCAGTCAGCCCAAGAAGGGATGGCACAGAACAGGACACAGTGGCTTCCTGCCCCATGAGTCCTGGGTCCAGCTTCACCAAACTACCAGGTTCAGGGTGGGTTCCAGGAGGAAAGAGCTCTTGGCCATGTAAATCCAAGGGTTTCCTTAAGAAACCTCCCAAAAGAAAGAAGGTAAGAATGCCCTGAGAAACTCCTCCCCACTGCCAGCAGGTTTATGGAAGTCCCTGATGATGAGGCACTGGGTCAAAGAAGTGGCAGGTCTAGGAGGTGGCTCTAGGAGCCCTACAGTGCCCATCCTTCCTTAGGATGGACAACTGGACAAGTGAGTGAGCTGCTGCCCCTGTGCAGCAAGAAGAGATGTGGACTGGACTCAGAGGCCACATAACTGGGGTGTCTGTGCATCTGCTGTGGGCAAGATGAGGTGCTGGTCAGCAGCTGCTGGTCAAGAGTTGCTGCTCAGGAGTTTCTGGTCAGCAGCTGCTGCTCAGTAGCCTCAAACAGCTCATACTAGGGTCTGCAAATGCTGGATTTTCATCTTGGTACTGCTTTTCTCGTCTGCCTTCAGCATTTTCCAGGCTGTGCTTTGCAGGCAGGGCTGTAAATTTTCCCTGTGGGGGATCTGTGCTGAAACCAACCTGCTTTGTTGCCCCTCCAGCAGGAAAGCACCCAGAGTAGTTTGAGGTGATGGGCTCCTGGATGAAGCAGAGTGCCTGGGGCTGCCGTGCAGGCTGAGCCCCAGCTAAATCCTGCTCATCTCTGAGTCAGGCTGGATTTTAAGACTGAAGACTTTGCTGCTCCCAATAAAGATTTTCATTGTGGCTGGCGAAATAATCGCTGTGGCAGGCGGCTCAGCTGATGGCTGGGTCAGGCAGGGCAGGCAGCGTAAAGTGGAAAAACATTACTGCATGGTCTGTCATCTTGATTCGAGCACGTTGGGGTTTGTTGTAATGCTCTGTCTATCAGACACAGTTACCTGGGCCCATTAGCTCTCCCCAGTGCTGCTATACAGGATAAACTGCAGGGAAGGGAGGACAAGATGTGTGACTGCAGCCCTGTGAAACAGGGTGGGCATCGTGTCAGGCCTTGGGAGAGGTGTTCTGTTAACACCTCTGAAAAAGGGAGAGCAGGAAAACAGAGCCATGAGAGCAATTCTTGAGATAAGTATTTGCAGAGACATTTTGCACTCCCAAAACCTCCTCTGCAGAGGCTTGTGCTGGGTTACCAATATATGTCTGCACAGCAAACCCTGCAGAGGGCAGAGGTGCTGGGCTGGGTGCAGGCAGAGGTGCTGGTTTCCAGAGGGAGGAGGGTGGGTGGGATGGCCAGGGAGGAAGGGGATCCCCATCTCTGTGGGGCTGGATGGACTGGGGAGGTCAGGCTGTAACCTGTGGTGGCCACACAGCAGGGGTGGGATGGGGTCTCACACACAGGCTCACACACAGAGTATGACCGAGATGTTGTTGCCACTGGCTGCTTTTCAATTATGACCACTGTGAGACCAGAAGCCATTTTGCAGAGCACGGGCCTGATCTTACATAGGGATTGCTGCTGAAATTTGGCTATGGGGAAGTAGGTCCCAAGGTCGCTGGATCACTGTGTTTCTCTGTGTATTCAAATCTATATGCTGTTAGAAGGGATTTAAATTCCTATTTTTGCTTCTCTGATTGATTTACAGAACCAAAGGACCATAAGAACATGAGCAGAGCAATCCTGAGGCTGATGTGCAAAGGTCTGGGCCTCCCTGCAGGGCCCCACGCCCTGCCAACTAAAAAGCTGCAGGGGCTGATGACATGTCCCAGGAAGTTTGTCACTGGGCATGTCCCCCCAGGCTGGCCCTGATCTCACTTCAGAGGATCCCTGGAGCTGGTGTCAGCTCAGCTTCCCACTGCTGCTGCACTGGGAAATTCCTGGGAGAAACTGGATATGTGCAAAGCCAGGGCACCCCAGCAGGGTCTCTGCTGGTGCTGTGTGTGCACACATGCGCCCATATCTGTGTGTGTGCCTGTGTGTGCAGCCCAGCCAGCTCAGCTGGCATTTCAGACCCCAAGAGGACAGGGGAGGGAGAACTGTAGCACATGAAGAGCCTTTTAAGGAGAAGGATTTGGGCTCAGCTGATGGTTTAGCTTTGCAGCAGGTCTGAGACACCACAGAGCCACATTTCTCCAGTTACCTTTTCACCCAGCTCAGCAAATGGAAGCTTTAAGCTCTCCATGCCTTCCCTTTCCCTCAGGGTTGGCAGCACAACTTGGCACAAACACTTGGGACAATCCAGCAAGGCTGGAGGACCTGGCAGCCCCACTCTCTCTCCCTGCAGTGCTGCCTGGGGGGACAGGGTTAGCCTGGGCAGCTGCTGCCTGCTAGCCTAAGGAGCTGTCCCTGCCCACCAGCCCACATGAGGGATGCTCTGAGTGGAAGTGATACACCATCCCCTCTCTCTAGTGCCCTTCCCGAGGTTACTGAGCAAAGTACAGTGTGGCTTTGCTCCAAAAATCTTTTCGCTGTCAGGCATGTGCCACCTGGAATGGTCCTGAATTCAGGGTGACCTGCTGTGCTGCACTGTCAGTGATTTGGGTGAGTCCTTTATGGTGCAGCCCAGGCATAACCCCAACATATCCCTCCCTCCCTCTCCTCAGGTGTGCTGCTCCACAGGGAGCAGACATTTCCCAGGAATTTCACAGGAAATTCACAGGAATTTCCCAGGATAGCAGAAGAGGAAGAACTGAAGCAGCAGCATAGCTTTAGCACTCACCAAAGCTGAGTGGATGCAGCGAGCAGCTGCCTATATAGAAATATAAACAAAGTCACTTTTTCACAGTCACTTCCCTCTTGGAATGGGAAGAAGTACTGCAATAATCCTTCCTTGTCTCTCAGAGTCTTGTTCAGCATATATCCAACCCCCACCCTGCCCCCTGCCCCTTTCCAGTGGTTATTGCAATCTTTTGCTGTTTGGGTGGGGTCAGAGGGATGCCCTGTGCCCATCTACCTGGTGGTGGTGTGGGTATTCACTGTGCTCCTGTCCTGGCTTCACCTGTGACATGCCAGGACTGTGAGAGAAAGGGCAGTGTCCTTCTTTGTGCCTGAGGTCATTTGCTGTGGATGGCAGGAGAATGAGTAATCGAGGCTTTGGCTCTGACTGCCTGTGCCCCTCATCGTGCCAGCCACAAGCAGGAGAGACCCACTCTGACTTGGCCCCTGGCCCAAAGCAAAATCACTTTCAAGGCACTGGCTGCCCTTTTTGGGTACAACTTTATGATCAAAAAAAAAAAAACCAACAAAAAACAACCCAAACCCCATAATGCTGAGACATGATGAAAAACTAGAAAAAAAACAGAAAATAGCAGCAGTCTCCCCACTGGAGCTGTTACCACGTTAGTGTGCACAGCCTGTTGTTATCCCTGTGCCTGAAGCCACCTGCTGCTATGGCTTTCCACAGGACTTGAGCTTCAACCTGCACAAGGAGCTGTGAACTGGGGCTGAGCCCATCCCAGCCCTGGACAGGCTGTGCCATGGCATTACCCGTGTCTGGGAGGGCTCAGCCTTCAACTGTGGCACTTCTCTTTCCATCAGGGCACCCTTTTGCCTCTTCCCTTTGGCACGCGGATGTTGCTTTAGTTTTTTTGAAGCTTTCTACTTGCTTATAAGATAGAGTCAGTTCTTTAGCTACTGTACAATATTAAAAGTCAGTTTTTCACTTTCTCACGCTTTAGAACATAAACAACCTTTCTTGGTTTTGTTCACTGTCCTTTGCTTACATATTTCCAGCCTGAAAATAATGTTGGTTGACAGCTGGTCTGGCCAGTGGGGTGAAGGGCTAGTAACCCCAGAAGCCAATCCACAAAATCATAAAATGAAAAGAAATAAACAGGCTGGACCCCTTTTTGCTGGGGAGCAGCTTTTCACTGCAGACCTCTGCCTCCGTGTTGTTGATTTTGTGTTCCAGGCAAGACATGGGCTTGGCTGGGGGCACACGAGGCTGCCCCATCTCCACTGCCCGGGCAGGACGAGCGCCCAATCCCACCCTCCAACCACCACGATTCCGTGTTGTCCCCACGGGGCCCATTTCCCATATTCCCACAGCCCCAAACCGTGCTGGCCTTGCTCTCCCCCTCGCTCCCCACAGCAGCCACGGGACACAGACCTGGACCAGGTCGGGCGTGAGGCGCTTGGCGCGCAGCCACTTCTGGAAGCGCGGGGTGCGGCGCAGGGCGCGCTCCAGGCTGCAGGTCCTGCTCTGCAGCAGCGCAGTGCAGATGCGCCTGTCGGCCCGGTCGTGCTGGTACTTGGAGCTCAGCCGGGTGATGTCCACCTGCCGCCAGCTCTTGGCATCGTCCGTGTAGTTGCCCGAGTAGCTGAGCAGGGAGCTGGGGGGCAGCTTTAAATGAGAAGAAAGCCAGGTGTCAAACCTGCCAAACCAAAACGAGAGCCCCACGGAGAGCGGGTTAAAAGCCACACGGACACCGGCGCAGCGCCCGCCCCGCTGAGCTGCTCCAGGCCGGCCCCCGGGGCCTCCTGCCATGGCCTGGCAAAGCTCAGTGACCCTGCATGGTGGCCCCAGGCACCGGGGGGAGGAGAGCAGGCTGAAACCATCAGCTAAGGAAATGTGCTTTGGTAAGGAAGGCCTTCTTTGGTTCCCATTAACACCATCCCCTGTCATGAATGCTGCCATGGATTGAAGAATAAACCACCCAAATAGGCTCTCTTTGGTAGAGGGAAGGAGGAAAGGCAGATTGTTACAAGGTTTTGGTTCATGAAGAATTCCTGTTTTAAAATTTTCTTATTTCTATAGAAGAGTCCCACAAAAGGAGTACTTGACACTTTAAAGGACCCTCCCGCTATTAAAACCTCCTGACAACAAATGTATATGGGAATATCAAAATGACCTCTTGTTTTGAGGTGCTGGCTTTCATCAGTGCAGGGGTCTCCCTGTCTCCCCCAACATCCCTGCCTGTATTTCAGCAGCCGGGATGAGTGACCCCCCCAACAGCAGCAGAGTTTGGGGTGTGATGGGGGGACAGGGTGTGCGTGCCCTGGGCGTGCAGCGCCTCTGTAGCCATGGAGATCTTGCACTGATTTTCTCCCCCCACACAGGCACAGGAGGGGAGCATATGGGCTGGGTAATTAGGTAATTTCTGTGTTGTTTCAGCAGCCCCCTCAGCCCTGCCCACACACGCCGGAGCTGAGGAGCGCTGTGCCTGTTCTGGGAGGGTTCTGTAACCTGCTCCTGGAAAATGGCCCAGCTCTGACCTTTGGTTTGGCCAAGGTCCTGCCCTCGCTGCCTCTGAACCCTCCTGCCCCGAGCTCCTTGTCCAAGTACGACAGCACGTCCTAATTCAATCTCACCATAAATTAAAGACGGTACCTCAGAAGTGAAACAGGAGAGGCAAGAGGTTCCCTGCAGGATTAGCCTAGCTGGAGTTTCAGACAGCTTACAAAATATTAACAAATCTGAAAGCTGAAGCTGGTCTTTCCTTTCAAATTCCATTTGGGAAACTGGCACAGATAAATTTGGGGAGGATTAATTTTCTATGATTTCAGGCAAATGACTGACTCAGTGACACGAGCCACCATCTGCAGGCAGAGCCTTATCAGATGATCCCTCCTGAAGGCAGCACCCCACTCCCTTTCCCCACCACAGACCCTAAGCAGCTGAGCTCTGGGGCAGGCACAGGTGCCCAGGATGGGGTGAAACCCCTGGTGCTTCCCCTGCTTTGGCTTTCAACTCCTGCCATGTCCTCCTTCCAAAAATTTACCATGGAGGCTGAGCAGAAGTGGGAGAGCCTTGTGTGAAGAGGTTGGTGGATTCCAGCATTTCAGTTATTTGGGCATTTTGCCCAATTTGAAATTGAAGATTCCCTACAATTAAGGCACCTGACATGATAATAAGAGTTTTGTTTGGGTTTTTTATTTTGGTGAGGTTGTTGGGGGTTTTGGTGGGTTTTTTTTGGTTGGTGGTGGTTTTTTTTGTTTTTTTTTTTTTTTTTTTTCTTTTTTTTTCTTTTCTTTTTTTTTTGTTTTTTTTTTTTTGGCCTGGTTTTGAGCTAGGATTAAAGAAAAGAGAATAATTGCTGTGCCTCACTGTGACTGTTGTGCATCAGGACTCCTCCCAGTGCCTAATCTGCAAAGAGGGCACAGCGTGCCAGGCACGTATTGGGAAGAGATGGCTCTGGACTGGGTTTCTTTTTTTTTTTTCTTTTCTTTTCTTTTTCTTTTCTTTTCTTTTCTTTTCTTTTCTTTTCTTTTCTTTTCTTTTCTTTTCTTTTCTTTTCTTTTCTTTTCTTTTCTTTTCTTTTCTTTTCTT